>CM017195.1:25439162-25584162 GCA_004837865.1 Musa balbisiana
TTTAAACTCCGGGAGTTAAGGTTAACTCCGTCATTAAGTGGTTGTCATCATCAAAAAGAGGAAGATTGTTGAATCTCGTATTTTGATGATGAAACCACTTGATATGTGTTTATGATTTTATCTACGTTTTGAGTGATGTAGGATGCTTCGATCAGCATGAGACAATTAAAGCAAGAAAATCATATTAGGCCGGAGGAACATGTCAGAAGATTGGACGTCAGGCCGGTGGATCGGTCGATGTATCGACAGAAGGCTTCGGGTCGTGGATTTGGGCATCCGGCCAAGAAGAGCAGAGATTGTGCCAAGGATATTGGAGTTGCAGAGTCAACTGACCGATTGGGCAATAGGCCGCAAAAGAGGTCGATGCACCGAAGAATCGGACGAAGCGTCGAGGGACCAATGACATGCCGGATAACTTGATTAATTGCTTAGGATTAATTGTTTTGATCGAAGTTTTGTTTTAAGTGTGTAGGATTAACTACGATAGCTTGAAGACATAAAGCAAGTCTACTAAAGTCAAGTTCGATGGGTATTCGAGAGTCTAAAGATTCGTCAGAAGTGCTACCGGAACCAACCGAGAAGAAATCGGGGACTTGCCGAAGAAGTTTATGTTGAACAACCTCCTGGATTTGAAAATAATAGCCTCACTAATCATGTGTTTAAATTAACTAAAGCTCTCTATGGTTTAAAACAAGCCCCAAGGGCTTGGTATGAGAGACTTAGTTCTTTTCTTATTAAAAATAATTTCGCAAAAGGCAAGATTGATACTACATTGTTTATCAAGAATTTTGAAAATGATTTTCTCATTGTTCAAATTTATGTTGATGATATTATCTTTCGTTCTACAAACGAATCTTTTTGTGAATCTTTTGCTAAAACCATGAGTCTTGAATTTGAAATGAGTTTGATGGGAGAATTAACCTTTTTCTTAGGCTTACAAATTAAGCAACTAAGAAATGACATCTTTATTAGTCAAACTAAATATGCTTTAGATTTGCTAAAGAGATTTAATATGGAAAGCTCAAAAGCTATTAACACTCCTATGAGCACATCCACTAAGTTAGAAGTTGATGAAAGTGGAGAAAGCTTCGATAAAAAAACTTATAGGGGTATGATAGGAAGTTTACTTTACCTCACTGCAACTAGACCAGATATCATGTTCAGTGTAGGACTTTGTGCTAGGTTTCAATCGAACCCTAAGATATCTCATCTCAAAGTGGTTAAAAGAATACTTAGATATCTTAAAGGTACCACAAATCTAGGATTATGGTATCCGAAAACCGAGAAGTTTGAGTTAATTGCTTATGCTGATGCAGATTTTGCTGGATGTAGATTAGATAGAAAAAACACATTAGGAACATGTCAATTTTTGGGATATGCTCTTGTTTCCTGGTCATCTAAGAAACAAAACTCGGTTGCACTATCAACAACCGAAGCTGAGTATATTGCAACTAATGCATGCTGTGCACAAGTTGTGTAGATGAAAAACACCTTAGAAGATTATAAAGTTCATCTTAAAAATATTCCCATTAAATGTGATAACACAAGTGCTATATGTTTAACAAAGAATCTCATTCAACACTCAAGAACAAAACATATTGATATTAGACATCACTTTATACGAAATCATGTCACTAATCATAATGTAGTTATAGAGTTCATTGATACTAAACATCAACTAGCTGATATTTTTACAAAGCCTTTAAGTGGAGAACAATTTAATTTCATTAGAAGAGAATTAGGAATGTTAATGTGTCCGAATGCTTGAACTCATTAAATTTATTTTTTGGACTTTCTTGATTCAATAATCAAATCACTTAATTGCTATGATGATTTTACATGATTACATGCCTTAATGATATGTTGGAAATTATGTGTTTTGGATATAAAAATTTCCATGATAATAAGCATATTTTATCTTCATGATTGTATTGGAAAATCTATAGCAAAATCTTGTCCGAATGCATGAAAGTGTTAAATTTTATTTTCGGATTTTCTTGATACCTTATTCTCTTCCGAACTTAATGTAGCTTTCATAAGCATATGTCATATCAAGTTTGATTAATATCATTGATTTTTGACATATGGAATCAATTAGCAAATACATCTTTCATAGGCTTATAATGTAAAAAATATTTTCAAGAAATGGATTTGATAAAATGATTCCTTCTTATAATTTCCTTCTTGAAAAAGGAAGATTTTTTACTTGCAAGGATATTGATTCACATACATATCTTGATCCTTGTAAAAATGAAGTGTGATTTAATCTTTTCTTGAGATGTTTGTATAATTGGTATCCTATCACTCATTGTTGAAAAATGACATGAACCTAGTTATGACATGAATTATTACCGCACTTCTGTTTAAAATTTGCTTATATTGTTCTCCTTTTTGTTGATGACAAAGGGGGAGAAATATATGAATTGATGCTATGAATGTCATATTTGAATTTGAATTAAAGAAACTTGCATCGAAATATATGGTAAATTAATGATAGAAATGCTATGATTGCTAAACACTTGAAATATTTGCATTATGTTAAGATATCAAGAACTTGCATCATAATTTTACATGTTGATATCTTACCATATGATGAATTGCTACCATTACTATCATTCACATTTGAAATGTAAAACTTGAAAATAGATGTCAAGCCTTGACATCATTTTCAGAGAGATACATCATGATGGAAGTATTGATAAGGTTAAACAATCTTAACTTATCAATATGTCTCTTGAATTCAAAGGCTTTGAATTCAAGAATGACTTATCTTAAGTATGGCATATAGATAGGGGGAGTTAAAGTTAACTTCATTATCAATTTATTGTCATCATCAAAAAGGGGGAGATTGTTGAATCTCGGATTTTAATGATGAAGTCAATTGTCATTTATTATCTAATCCATATGTTGAGATAAGTGTGCAGGATTAACTACGATGAAACTAAGACATGCAGCAGGAGTTGCGCCGAAGTCAAGACTATAATCACGTTGGGGGTTTGAGAGTTCGACGGAAGTCCGGACGGTCATCGGAGGTTCTGTGGGAACAAATCCGAGAAGTCTAGGAGCTTGCCAAAGAAGCTCATCAGAACTCGCTAAGTGGATCGTCGCAAGTCCAGGAGTTTGCCGGAAGTCCATCGGAGCATCGCCGAGGGTTCGTCGGATGATCGTCGGAAGTTCGCCGGAAGCTCGACGGAAGAAGCGATTGACGCACCGGAGCAAGTTGTAGTAAATGTCTTGAAAAATATCATAGTTAGCATGATGATTAAGTTAGAAATGGGAGGTGATCCCATTAACTTAATCTTGGGGCAATTGGGCCCTTAACAGACCCAAATTGGGCCAAATGGATCAGCACATTCGGACCCAGATTTCCTGGCCGGCGGTGGCACCGCCTAGGAGCTGAGTCTCCGAGTGAGGCTGGGCGGTGGTATCGCCCTTGTCAGGCGGTGGTACCGCCCGAGCTCGGTCTCCGAGCTCTGTCAGGCGGTAGTACCGCCCATTTATGGTGGTAGTACCGCTAGGACCCCGAAAATATGGGAAATGACATTTTTGAGCTCCAAATTCAAATCAGTTTGGGGCCTATATAAACCCCACCCTTTCATGCATGAAAGGGCACCGAAACTTAGCATTTATTCTGAGATTTTGAGAGCTTAAAAGTGTTGTAAAAGGCTAGAAGTTCTTCTCCCTCTTTTCTTCGAAGTTTTGATCATTCAAGAGAGGAGTGAAAAATCTGTAAGGGTTGTCTCCTAAGCCCGTCAAAAGGAGTAAAACTGTAAAAGGGTGGTTGGCCTTCGCCTATTGAAGGAAGGCCTCTAGTGGACGTCGGTGACCTCATCGAAGGAGGAAGCCAAAAGTGGATGAAGGTCAAGATTGACCGAACCACTCTAAATCTCGGTTTGCATTTACATTTTGTTCTTTATCTTAACTGCAACTACTTCCATAGCTTTACTTTAACTGCCCTTTACTTGATCTTAAGTTAAAGCAATTTCCGAATCAACTCTCATACCGAAATCGTTCTTATCGTACGAATGTTGTTTTTAATCGTCGAAAGTTTTCCGCTGCACTAATTCAACCCCCCCCCCCCCCCCCCCCCCCCCCTTAGTGCTCTTGATCCTAACAGGTGGCATCGCTAGTAAATGGTCAATGTGACATTGACAGGCGGTAGCACCGCCACCAACAAGTGGTGGCACCGCCAACTCCGGGAACCCAAGAGAATTCAAAATTTGGAGCCCAAATTTAAATCATCTTAGGGTCTATAAATATCCCTCAATTCTCAGTAGAGAATAAAACCTTTGAGCAGCAATAGATTGAGATAAAAGCCTTAGCAAAGTCTTTAGCAAGTCTTGTTTTCAATTGCTTGAGTGTTTATCTCCTTCTTTCTCGTTGAAAATTTGTAATAGTGTGAACCACTTGTAAAAGGTTGTAAGAGGGGTATTTGTCCTTCCCTTTCAAAGTGATTTGCTAGTGGAAGTTGGGAGCCTCATCGAAGAAGACTTCGCAAGTGGATGTAGGTCATTTGATCAAACCACTTTAAATTGATGTGTTCCTTAAATGTGTGAGTACTTACTTTTCTAAAATCATTATTTACATAGCAGCAAGCTTACGGTTTTCTTCTCACTTTACTCGAGCTACTTTTATCAAGTCATTTATTGTCTAATCGAAATATCTACGCATTTACAAAATCGTTTTCAAACTTACAAGTTTTAATCTACTACACTAATTCACCCCCCCCCCCCCCCCCCCTCTTAGTGCCCCTCCGATCCTAACATAATTAAATAAAAAATAGGTCCAAACTGTAGTTTGAGTCATATGAAGAGCTGTTAAGAATATTAAGCTTAAGCTTTTGGGTTGAATTGATATCAAATTTAGTATATGTTAATCTTGACCAGTTTGACTTAGCTCAATGTTGATCAGGTTATCAACAATCTTATGTAATCTTCTTTCCGAGTGTTTCTCTTCTTGTCCACCTCTATGATAAGCTCACTCTCTTTCAATCTCTTGAAATGAGTTCTATAGAACACTTTAATAAGTAATGCATGTATCTAAATATTATCTTTTTATTCGGGTAATAAATGTGGGGCTAATTTTGTTGGAATATTAGATTAAACTTCTTATAAAATTGGTTTGATGATTGTAATAATAATGATTAAGAGAGCTAATGGGTTAATACATAATATTGATATATAGCTCTTCTTCTCTATGAGATGTATCCTCCAACTATTACATCTTATTTTTGGAGTGAGTCGGATCTAGAAAAAATTAGATGATTCAATCATACGTGATTATATTATAAACATTATTGGATAGATATCTTATATTTAAACTAAATTCTATCTAGTTGTCCTAAAATAATTAAGAGATTCTCTCAAAAAAAAAAGAAGAAGAGAGGTTTTGGTTCTGGTGGCAAAATATTATTGGGTATTGCTTTATCAAACGACTCTAAGTTAATATATTCTAATAAGATATATTTAAAGATTAATATTATTGATCTCATAAATATAATATTAAATCTTATTGTACCTTAGCTATTAGACCCAATGGGTGTGACTTAAGAAGTGAGAGATTGAGAATATCAATGGTGGTAAATCAAAAGTTAATTCTTCGTATACTTTTTCTCTACTATCCCATATCTTCCTCATACTTTTTTACACAAAACCGTCGAATTTATTGAGAAAATAAAAAAAAATTACAAATAAAATGATTATGATTAACCTTTGAAAGGATTTTCGAATCGATATAAAATGATTATGATTAATCTTAAAGCAAGTAATATCTAGTAATTAGGTCAGATACGAATGCATAAATATTGTATTTATGCAATTATATTTATTTTTGAAAGGGCACAAAAGATTTAGACATAGATTCTAAATATTTTAACTATGATGTTTTAGAAAAATCCTAACTATTAGATGATTCTTTCTATAAATATGACTCTTATTACCAAAAAATGAATATATATATATATATATAACACCCAAATAGTATGAATTTGGATCGGGTTGCGAATTTAATTTTCGTTTTCGCATGAGCATAGCATTGTGACAACAGCTTCATACGCCAACTCCATGGAAAACTAACTCGAGAGATTGGCATATAAACCCACCGCCCTAATGCAACATCTATCTGTATTTAAATGATTCCTTGACTTCTGTACAAAGTAAAGTCCACCTCTGGCATTGACCTACTAGACATACTAATGATATGTAGAAAGTTCTATGGTTAAACATCATCAAACACTAATCACGAGTCCATCTACCCAACTGTCCAAGAAAAACTTAATCGAAAATGGATAAACATCATATGTAGATCGACGTGATTTGTAGTGGAATCCATCTACATGAACCACGTATGGGATTCCACCTTCTACGTGAGCACTCCCATGCGATTGGAACCCTCCTCCATTGATTGGGTGTTCAGAGAACTCCCAGTGTTTCCTGTAAGGTCAACACGAGACGACAGGATAAGATGCCCTTATTCCTCTCTCTCTCTCTGATGCCCTTATTCCTCTCTCTCTCTCTCTCTCTCAATTATTACTGCTACTACTACTATAAAGAAAAGCATAGATGCCATTGCATGCCTTTCACCGGTTGTACCTTTTTCTTCATGCTGGAGTATTTTGATTATAAACTTCATGTTTACCTAAATCATGATGGATCCCATCTACGTGTATAAATTAAGACCACACCATCCCAACCTGTCATCTCAAAACCCATCAGACTCGATGACAATCTACCTCACCTCTCACATTAACACCAAGCATAAGTTTTCTTCCTTGACCAAGACAGCACCACCTCCTTATCTACTTGATTTAGACAGTCACTTCTTGCACAGATCTAACTTATGCGACTTTTACGTATTCCATTGTTTAACTCAGTCCTATATGTCACTTAAGTTGGATGGAATTGGTTCCAATCGGAACCCACTTCTGATGGTGGATGTTGACGCGTGTATGGTTGTGGGTACATGTTGACGGGTGTCCATGTATTTTATTAGTGCAAAAGTATCAGATTAATTAAAATAATTATTGTTATAATTATAGGTAGCAGGTGGGAAGAGGAACCTTACAATCTTTATGTGATCTTAGCCGTCAATCTCGTCGCGCGCAGGGTCAATGATCCTACCATTGAACGGCTGAGATCATTTTGAGTTCGAGTCGGTGGCGGAAAAGCATCGAGGTTACTGACCGTCACGCGTTGCCATATGTTCGACCGCTTATAGTCACGGCATCACTGCGCCGAACGCACATTTCTGCCCCTACTCCGCCGGTTGCTGCGTCCATGGCGACGACGCCCCATCGCCATATGATCGGCTACCGACAAGAGGATACGTCCATCCACTTCGTGCTCGCGCTGCTTCTCGTCGCCCCCCGATGCGGTGCCCAGTCCTCAGCCATGAACCAAAACTACTATGGCCAGACCAACCCCTCCAACATCAGCCCCTCGATAGCCACCGTCATCGTCGTCCTCATCAGCGCCTTCTTCTTCCTCGCCTTCTTCTCCTTCTACATCCGCCAGTGCGCCGGCGCATCAGTCGCCGTCCATCAACGGGACGGCGTTGCAGGGCGGGCTCGGTCGGGGCGGCGAAGTGGGCCGGCAGGGCTGAGCGTGGAGGTTCTGGAGACGTTTCCGATGATGGCGTATGCGGAGGCGAAGGCGCTCAAGGTGGGGAGGGGTGCGCTCGAGTGCGCGGTGTGCCTCAGTGAGTTCGAAGACGATGAGGCCCTCCGCCTGCTCCCCGGCTGCTACCACGTCTTCCATCCCGACTGCATAGACGCCTGGCTCGCCTCCCACATCACCTGCCCCGTCTGCCGCTCCGACCTCTCCGTCGCCTCTCTCGAGCCGCCCCTTGTCATCTCCACATCGGACCCAGCGCCCGAGAACGCCGACCCACTGCCGGATCACGTGGTTGTCACTGATCGGGCCCCGACGGACCAGGAAGCGATCGAGTTGGCCCGGATCGGAAGCGAGAGGCGGGAGGCGCGGTCCAGACGTGGGCGACGGTCGACGAAGCTCCCGCGATCGCATTCGACCGGGCACTCCTTGGTGCAATCCGGGGATGGGCAGAGGGAAGACGTCGACCGATACACGCTGAGGTTGCCTGATCACATACGGCAGGAGATCTTCGCGGCCCGAAAGTTCCACCGGTCCGCAAGCTGCGTCGCGTTCCCGGTCGCCGGGGAGGGGAGCTCGCGGCCGGGGTACTGCGGCGGCGCTGCGGAAGGGGAAGGGAGCAACCGCGTCGCTAGGAGCGTGCGGCTAGGGATTTCGGACCGGTGGCCCTCCTTCCTCATCCGGACACTCTCGTTGACAGTCCCAGCGTGGAAGAGAGGGGAGGGAGAAGGGTCGGTGAAGAAGGCGGAGGCAGAGGGCTCCTCGAGGGGGAGGTTCGGCGGCGTGAGAACGCCCTTCGACTGCCTCGGTGGCGGCGGCGCAAGGTTCAACGTTCCCGGCGACGAGCGGGGCCCTGCGCAGTGACCCGCCCAGTTTGCTCGAGTTGGCATCAACTTTGGTAAGCGTCCCATCTCGATCTTTTCCCAATAGAAACCAAACATAAGGATGACGTGACGATTCATGGATCGTCCGTTTTGAGTAATCCACGTCGGAGGTTGATGCATAAGAATTGCATGGAGATGAAATGCCACACATTACGCAAGCTTTAACGCATCTCCTCCTCTGTTGGGAGACATGGTTTTTTGTTGATATATAGTTTGGATTAGGAAGGATACGTTATGTTAATATGTGTACGTTATGTTTTCGTGTACATGGAGTTATTAGGGAATGAATGGGCTGAATTATGTGCGGTTGATTGGAATGATTTTGCATCTAAAGTAACTAATCAATTAATTAATGTTATTATTGGAAAGAGCATTGTGATGCTTAATGATTGGTGAAGAAAGTTCATCTTTCCCAAATGCTTGCTTGGCCACGTAGCTTCACTCGTAATACATCAACGAAACTATTATAAACATATATAGATATATTTATTCTTTATGAAAAGTGAAAAGTTACACCAACTTTTTCTTTATGAAAAGTATAGTCAGGTTATTTATATCCATAACAAATCGACTGCTTAGAAGGTCATATCTAAAGAAGTGGAATGACACATCACACATCCAAAAATTAAATTCCAGTTAGCCTTTTTTTTTCTTTTTAATATTTGTGTGTAACATATGAGGAGTTTCATTTTGAATTAAATTCCTGGATTTGACACAATGCAATGCCCCTGTGATCTTAGGTGTTTGGGTCGCATGCAATGCCCCTGTCCTCTAGTGTGTACTCTGTTTTCTCCTATTATTGTCTACGTGCCTGAAGGTTTTGGGAAAAATAATAATTATTTTTCTCTTCCAAAAGGATATCGATACGAATGGTGAAAAAAATGTAATTTTCTAATAAAATTTACATAGACTTTTGTCGATAAGAATAACATGATGGCAAAATCATGATAAGTTCATTTTCAAAGGGACCAAATTATATGAGATGTATTTTATAATATATATTTCACTACAAGCTCAGTAGCTTACACAGATGAGAGCAAATTTGTTAGGATCAATATGGCACTAAGAAGAGGGGGTAAATTATTGCAGCGATAAAAATTACGATTGTGATTCAAAATCTTTTCGCGTTGATAAAAAGCGTAACGAATAAATTATATTGAGAAGATGTCGATTTGAAGTAAATGAACAATGTAGAGTGCAGCTAAGTAATGTAAGTAAGCAGTAAGGAAAGAACACACTGGATTTATAGTGGTTTGATCGTTGTGATCTACGTCCACTTCTGATTCCTCCTCCGTCGAGGCCACTAGCATCCTCTAATGGTCTTCTTTTAATAGGCGAAGACCAACCACCTTCTTACAACACTTTCTTCTTTTTCGAGTTTAAAAGTTGTAACCCTTATAAATCTCATGCCTCACTTGAATGATCACAAGACTTAGAAAGGGAGGAGGAGGACACTTAGCACTTTTACAATACTTTTACACCCCAACACTTCAAGATTTTGTTCACACTTTTATTTGCTTCCTCATGTAGAAAAGAGTGGGTTATTTATAGACCTCAATGACTTCAAAATTGGAGCTAAAAAGTGTCTCATCTCGAATTTCTGGGGTGCTGGCGGTACCATCGTTAGTATTGGATGATACCATCGCTTGACACTCTAACACTAGGCGGTACCACTATCCAATTTGGCGGTACTATTGCTTGACAAAGCTTCAGAGATTGGGCTCTAGTGGTACCATCGATTGGCAACATTAACTAGCTATAGTACCTGGTGGTACCGCCGTCTAGACCACTTGGGAGGCTGAGCCTCAAGCGGTGCCACCACTTGGTATGGCTCCAAGTGATTGAGTTGTCACAAATGGTCGTCGCACACCCGCAACAATTTCGTTCAATGAACCATTCGTCACTTTTGCATGCTTGTACTGAGACATGACATCATGTTTTGCCTTGGTTTTGTGTGTTTTTGCTTGTAAAATTACATGTTCGAACAAGTTGCAGTGCTATAGTGCAATCGCTCACCGCACTAAGTCGAATAGCCCAAAACAGCTCCGTTTTCATGTGTCACAGCTTATTTTCTGCAAGCCGCAACTGTGCGCAAAACATCAGCCATCTCAACACCCTAGAAACCCTTGGGTGGCATAGGGCTGGATGGGGCTTCAGTATATTGTCGGGCATTGAAAAACTCTTCACAAATTCGCACGTTAACTTGACAGGAACTTGCTTTTGCGCCCGGCACCCGGTGAGCAGTTGTTTGTGGACTTGCAATTGTTCGTTCTACCTTCTAAAGTCCTTGTTTTCCTCCTTTCTCTCTTTTCTCTTGTGCACACAAGGTGCTTGCTGAATTGCTTATGAAGCTTTCCTCTTTGCGAGACGTCAGGACTTGTCCATCACTCGTTTTCAATTTAATCAACTTTCAATTTTACGGGTCCTTCGAGACCTATATGAGGTTGCAACTAGGCTAACCCTTTGCGAACGCGTATGTTGCAAGGGCGTCTCATGACTTAGGTAATTCTAACTAAGTTCAAGAAGTTAGGGCAAGGGTGCTTCGCGACTTAGGCAACATAAGCTAAGTTTGCGTCTTGGCCGCAAGGGTGCCTTATGACTTAGGTAATTCCTGCTAAGTTTGTGATATTGTGGTATCAGAGCAGGTAAGCAATTCGAGCAAGCAATGAAGGAACTTCACAATTTCACAATGGCAAAGCATCATGGCGAATCAAGCAAGACGGGACAAGTTGGACCCTTGCCCCAAGTAGCTGCAAGTGCATACTCACTCTCATGCTGTTAGAGCTGCTCTGGAGTAGCGTGATAGCGAACATGATGAGCGAGAAGTTGGTTACTCTCCGCGAGCGAAGGAGGCACAATCTGGAGCGCCAACCTAGAAAAAGAGCCACAAGGAGAGACTCATAGTAGTGAAAACCTGCTTGGATGTCCTTAAAGCGAGCTTGGAGGAATTCTACCATGGCCAATGAAGGCTTCTTTGGGTAGTGAGATCGTAAGAGGAAGCTGAATCCCAGATTGACAAGGTTGAGGTCCTAGTCGACCGACTGTCAGACGACACCAAAGACTCCGTACATCATCTATAGGAAGTAGTGGCAAAATTCACTTCTAGGGTAACCATGCTTACAAGGGTGTTGAATGCGGGAGGAAACAACACCCATGTTGCATCACCACAAAACTTAAGGACACCCGAGCCACATTGTTATGAAGGTGCTAGAGATGCTAAAGAGCTCGAGAATTTCTTGTTCAACATGGAACAATACTTTTGAGCTACAAGGCTTGATTCTGAAGAAACCAAAATTTCGATAGTAACCATGTATTAGAATGTGGATGCAAAACTTTGGTGGCAAACCCATTGGGAGGAGATCCAATAAAGTCGGTGTCGGGTGAACACATGGGAGGACTTAAAGCAAGAGTTGGGAACTCAGTTTCTACCTAAGAACACAGAGTTCGTTACAAGAAGGAAGCTAAGACAACTCCGCTAATATACTTCCATTCGAGACTACGTGAAGCAATTTTCTGCACTAATGCTGGACATACAGGACATGTCCGAGAAGGATAAGCTATTCAGCTTCCTCAATGGTTTAAAGCTATGGGTGCAACAAAAACTATATCGAAGGAATATCACTGATATGATCGGGGTAATTGTTCCCGCAGAAAGACTCATTGACTTTGTTTCCTTTGAGGATCTGAGAAAAAGGAAACAATCTTTAGGAAATCACCCTCCAAAATATTATTGTGGGAAGGAGCTCGGGGGTGAACAGAGGAAGAAGAGTTCCCACAAAGGGCCAAGCTCAAAAGGCAAGGCCCCAAAACCTGGCAAATGCTTCTTGTGCGGAGAGTTGCATATGGTGAGAGAGTGCACATAAAAGCAAGTACTAAATGCCTTAACAACTTCTATTCATCCCCCAAGATTGGACAAGGGCAAGGCTGTCACTCTTAGTTTGAGTAGTTCAGAATCCATCAGCAATGATGAGGAGTTGCAAGGACCCCAGATGGGAGCAATGCGTTTGTTGAACACTATGCGAGGTTAAGTTTGGGAGAACATGAAGGCAAGGCCATAAAAAGTAGGAAGTAGCGAGCTGATGTACATAGACATTAAGCTCAATGGCCAAACGACCCATGCAATGGTGGGCACGGGCGCTACCCATAACTTTATTACCGATCGAGAAGCAAAGCAACTTAGGTTGATCTTAGAGAAGAACCCAAGTCGAATGAAGGCGGTGAACTCAAAGGCCAAGCGAATCTCCGGGTTGGCAAAAGGAGTTCCCATCAAGATCAGAACATGGAGCAGGAGCACGAACATGATGGCGGTGCCATTAGATGACATCCAAGTGATTCTTGGAATGGAGTTTATGCACGCAGTGAAGTTGGTGCCAATGTCGTTCCTAAACTCCCTATGTTGATGGAAGGTGATGACCCTTGTGTGGTTCCCGTCTCTCAAAGAGGAACTAAGGACCCCCAATAGATATCGTCATTATAACTGAAGAAAGAGGTATGAAAAAAGTGACTTAACATTCATGGCTACTATGAAGCTAGAGCCACTCGATAAGAAGGCCATTTAGGAACCTGCTGTGGTGGCAAACGTCCTGAAGGAGTTCATAGACGTTATGCCACCCGAGTTGCCAAAGACTCTGCTGCCACACAGAGGCATAGATCATCACATCGAGTTGGAGCCAAGAGTGAAGCCTCTAGCGAGACCACCCTACTGCATGCCCCCTCTAGAGTTGGCGGAGCTCAGAAATCACTTAGGTGAACTGCTAAGTGATGGTCTCATCCGTAGTTCCAAAGCACCATTCGGAACTCTAGTTCTCTTCCAAAAGAAACAAGATGGGAGCCTCCAACCATGTGTTGATTATCGAGCCCTCAGTAAAGTGACAATGAAGAACAAGTATCCCATCTCACTCATCGCGAACTTGTTCGACCAATTGGGCAAAGCCAAGTATTTCTCAAAACTCGACCTCCGGTCGCAGTTCTGACAAGTGCACATTGCTGAAGGCGACGAAGCGAAAACTACCTGCATGATTAGGTATGGAGCATTTGAGTTCTTAGTGATGCCTCTTGGCTTAACCAACGCTCCAGCCACTTTTTATACTCTTATGAACCAACTATTCAAAGAGTATTTGGATAAGTTCATGGTCGTCTACTTAGACGATATCGTTGTCTCCAGCCAAACGCTCGAGGAGCATGATGAGCACCTTCGAATAATTTTCAAGGTTCTCAAGGAGAACACTTTGTTTATGAAAAAGGAGAAGTGCTACTTTGCTCAAATAAAGATCTTATTCTTGGGGCATCAAATCGGTGATGGCTCCATTCGGATAGATAAATCGAAGGTGCAAGCTGTTGCGGAATGGTGAACTCCAAAGAAGGTGCTAGAGTTGAGATCCTTCCTTGGTTTCGTCAACTACTATCGATGCTTCATAGCGAGGTATTCGAAGTGTGCAACTCCACTTATGGAGTTGCTGAAGGAGCAGTCTTGGAGGTGGTCTGATAAATGTGAAGCTGTGTTCCAAGATCTGAAGGCTGCTATGTTGAAAGAACCGGTGCTCAAATTGCCAAACTATGACGAGCCCTTCAAAGTCCACGCAGATGCTTCAGACTTCGCTATTAGGGGAGTACTCATTTAGGAGGTGTTAGGAATGGGTCGGCACTAAGAGGGGGGAATTAGTGCAGTGGTAAAATTACGTCGGTTTAAAAAACCTTCATACGATAAAAACCGATTTCGACGAAAACCGTTTCGAAGAGAGGTTAACTTGAAAGCATTTTCGTAAAGATATCTTGAAAGCTTACGGAAGAGTGTAGTGGATGTAAAGTAAATTAAGAGATTTGCAGTAAAGTAAATTGCTCAAATATAGAAATGCAAACCAGAGAAGAACATGCCGATTTTATAGTGGTTCGATCGTCGTGACCTATATCCACTCCACCGATTCCTCTTCCATCGAGGCCATCGGCATCCACTATCAATCTTTCTTAATAGGTGAAGATCAACCTCCTTCTTATAGCTCTTTCTCCTTTTACCGGGTTTAGGAGATAACCCTTACAACCCCACTTACTCCTCTCTTAAACAATTCTAACATTTAGAACTTTGAGAGGAGTTTCACACAAGATTACAGCAAAGTTTCTTTCTTTTTTACTCTCAATACTAGTGTGTTAAGAGGGATATTTATAGGCTTCAAGTTGATTCAAACTTGGAGCCTAAAAACATCTTATCCCGGGCACGGGCGGTACCACCGTTAGTGTCAGTCTGACATTGACACTACATTGGGCGGTACCATCGCCTAGTCTGGCGGTACCATTGCCCAGTCTGGCAGTACCACCACCCAGTCTGGTGGTACCATTGCCTGACACAGTCTCGAAGACTGTGCTACGATGGTGCCACTTCTTGGGTTACTGTTTGGGCCTCTCATTGAGCCTAACACAGTCCTTACATGGGCCCAACTGGCCCCTAATTGGGTTGGCCCAAATCCAAACCCAATTATGTGCTAATTACAATTCCTAAGACATATTCTAAGCTAAACAAGTCCATAAGTCTAGTTTCTTTGGGTGAGCTTCCGGTGATTTTCCAACGAACTTCCGATGATCTCTCGACAATGTTTCGGCGGACTCCCGGCAAGCTCCTAGACGTCACAACGATCTTTTTGGCGAGTTTCGATGAGCTTTTTTCAGCAAGCTCCTGGACTTCTCAGTTGGTTCCTGTAGAACTTTCGACGAATGTTTGGACTTCTGACGAACTCTCGAACTCCCAACGAATTCACGTTCTTGACTCCGGGACTTCATTTTACTTTATGCCTTGCTATCATAGCTAATCCTACACCTGTAAAAACACACTTCGATCTAGACAATTAATACTAAGCATTAATTATATTATCCGGCATGTCATTGGTCCCTCGACGCTTCGTCCAATTCTTCGGTGCATCGTCCTCTCTTGCGGCCTATTGCCCAATCGGCCAGTTGACTCCGCAACTCTGATATCCTTGGCGCAATATCCGCTCTTCTTGGCCCGATGCCCGAATCTATGGCCCAAAGCCTTCTATCAATACGTCGACCGATCCTCCGGCTCGACGTCTAATCTTCTAACATGTTTTCTTCCGGCACAACATGATTTTTCCTGCTTTAATTGTCTCATCCTGATCGAAGCATCCTGCGTCACTCAAAACACAGATTAAATCATAAACAATTATCAATTAATTTTATCATCAAAATATTAGATTCAATAAACTTCCCCTTTTTGATGATGACAACCAATTGATGACAGAGTTAAAATAAACTTCCGGAGTTTAAACAAACTCCCCCTATCAATATGTCATATTGATAGAACCTTGAAATCAAGCTGAATTCAAGTCATTACAAATTTCATCATGAATATTTGCAATACGTCATCATGCATAACATGATCATACTTCTCCCCCTTTGTCATCAACAAAAAGGAGAAGTCCAATTCTCATGTGTTAGAAGTACAAGTTCAAATCATTACATATTAAACATAATTTTCAATTTAATCATTATGCAAGATAGCAATAATTAAAGATGTGCAAGTTTAGCATTTTTGCTTCTTGAGATAGGCAAGATAACACTTATTTGTAATGTTCAAGATAGCAAGTTCTACATCATGCAAGCTAGCAAATTAGAGATGTTCAAGAAAGCAACTCTTGCTTCTTGAAATATGCAAGTTCCAAGCTAGCAAATTTTTGCTTCCTTTACAATGTTTGAGCTAGCAATTTTGCTTCCGTTACAAAGTGCAAGTTAGCATGTTTTGCATCTTGAGCTAGCAATATTTCTCTCCCTTTGTCATTGTCAAAAAGAAGGGAAGAATACAATGTTTGTAATTCTTTTCCCTTTACAATAATTTTTAAATCTTGACAAAGGTAAAGTATCAATTTTATTTGTGCATCATTATATTTTTAATTTACAACATGCACAATTTTAAAATTTTACATGCCATTTTTCATGCATGATACCAAAAAAAATAAATCAATCATCATTATGAGCATATCATACATGATATTAAAATTTTTAAGCATTTATCAACATTTTGATCATGATACCAAACATTCATCATTTAAAGTATTCATGATACCAAACATTAAATCCAACATTTTAAAGCATTTATCACTTCATGATTGTTGGTATCATACATTCAACTTCAAATAATCAAGATCATCAAAATCATTTGCAAGAGATTCAAAATGAAATAAATAAATTTATCGATCTCTTGAAATGCTAGTGATTTCTTTTCTCCCATTTCATCATTGTAAATAAGAATGAAGAAGAGGGGAATAATGCATAACAAAACTCAAGTCATAAATTATCAAGATGTCAAGTAGCATATCATGGTTAATTTGAATACATCCTTTTTAGTGAATACTAAGAAGAATCATAGTATGAAAAATCTTGATTCATAGAAAAATCTCATATATCGAATATCGAGAAATCAAGATAATGATTCATAAAAAAGATATCACAAGTTATAATCAAGAGAAAAATCATCATTCATTTTCAATTCATTCAATTTGTCAAAACAATATTTCTTGGGTATACATGATATTTGGTTTCAAGTCTTTAACATATAACATACATAATTTCAAACCATTACAAACCATTATTAAGGTCATAGTTTGTTTGCATAAGTCTCTTCTTTAGTAAATAATAAAAAGAAATAATCAAAGATAGAAAATTTTTTATTCTCATAAACGATAGCTCAAGTAGAGAAATAAAAAAGAGGGCTCATAATTCGGTTGAGAATTTCTCATTCAAATTCAAATTATCAAAATCACTTTTTAGAAAATTTAATGAAGTCAACGTAAATAGATTTACATGATTCATGCATAATGTCTCAATTTTTCATGAATGCCACAAGACATGATTTATGTCAACAAATCTCTTCTTATATAAATGGATAAAAGAAACAAAGGAGATTAAATGATATAATATCTTGATTCATGCATAAGAAATCTCTAGTTATAAATCTTGAATCAAATTCAAATCATCAAATCAAAATCATTTTCTGTTAGGATCGGAACGGCACTAAGAGGGGGGGGGGTGAATTAGTGCAGTGGATTAAAACTAGTAGGTTTGAAACTGATTCCGTAAAATGCGAGGAGATTTCGTTCGATAGTAACTAGAGTAAAGTGAAGAACAAAAACTTGCTTCTATGTAGATAATGATTGCAGAAAAATAACAACTCACATATTCAAGGAACATGCAGATTTAAAGTGGTTCGGTCAAAATGACCTACATCCACTTGCGAAGCCTTCTTCGATGAGGCCCCCAACTTCCACTAACAAATCACTTTGAAGGGGAAGGACAAACACCCCTCTTACAACCTTTACAAGTGGTTCACACTCTTACAAAATTTCAGCAAGAAAGAAAGGGAGATGAACACTCAAGCAATTTGAAAGTAAGACTTGCTAAGGCTTTGCTAAGACTTTTTTTTACTCTATTGCTTCTCAAAAGTTGTAATCTCTACTGAGAATTGAGGGGTATTTATAGGCCTCAAGAGGATTCAAATTTGGGCTCTAAAATTTGAATTCTCTTCGGTTCCCGAAGCTAGCGGTGCCACCGCCTGTTAGTGGCGGTGCCACCGCCTAGATCTTCGGGTGCTGGGTGGTGCCACCGCCTAGATCTTCAGGTGCTAGGCGGTGCCACCGCCCAGACCAACGGTGCCACCGCCTAGCTCTTCAGGTGCTGGGCGGTGCCACCGCCCAGACTGGTGGTGCCACCGCCCAGACTGGTGGTGCCACTACCTGGCTCGGGTGCTGGGTGGTGCCACCGCCCAGTATGGCGATTCCACCGCCCGACCTTACTAGTCACTAGTTGGGCTTTAAGTCCAGCCCAAACCAGGTTTCATTTTGGGCCCAATTGGCCCCTAATCAAGATATAGGATTATTTCTTAATCATAACCTTAATTACATGCAAACTATATAACTAAAAATATAATCCTAAGCAAGTTTTTAACCAGCGAACTTCAAGTCTTGTTCCGGCGATCTTCCGGCGGACTTCCGATACGCCCTTGGATTTCTTTCGACGGACTCCCAGTTGGCTCCCGATCTTGTGGCGAAATTAGCGAGTAGCCGAGCCTTCTCGGTGATCTTTGCGAACCTCCGATGATCTCTTCGGCAGACTTCCGAAAACTCCGATAGGTCCTCGATTTCTTCTCGATTGGTTCCAGCAGCATCTCCGACGAATCTTCGGACTCTCAAACACCCATCAAACTTGATTCTGGTAGACTCGCTTTATGTCTTCAAGCTTTCGTAGTTAATCCTGCATACTTATCTCAACATATGGATTAGATAAACAGACATTGACACAGGACATTGACTTCATCATCAAAATCCGAGATTCAACAATCTCCCCTTTTTTGATGATGACAATCAATTGATAACGTAGTTAACCTTAACTCCCCCTATCTATATGCCATACTTGAGATAAGTCATTCTTGAATTCAAGAGACATATTGATAAGTTAAACCTTATCAATACTCCCATCATGATTCCTATCATGATGTATCTTTCTTAAAATGATGTCAAGATTTGATAACCATGATATCAACATATAAAATTATGATTTAAGCTTTTGATATCTTAACATAATGCAAACATTTCATAGTGAAAATATGGCAATCATAGCATAGCAATTATCAATTTACAATCATTTTCAAGTTTTATATTTCAAACGTGAATGATAGTGATCATAGCAAGATATCAACATATAAAATTATGATTTAAGCTTTTGATATCTTAACATAATGCAAACATTTCATAGTGAAAATATGGCAATCATAGCATAGCAATTATCAATTTACAATCATTTTCAAGTTTTATATTTCAAACGTGAATGATAGTGATCATAGCAAGATATCAACATATAAAATTATGATTTAAGCTTTTGATATCTTAACATAATGCAAACATTTCATAGTGAAAATATGGCAATCATAGCATAGCAATTATCAATTTACAATCATTTTCAAGTTTTATATTTCAAACGTGAATGATAGTGATCATAGCAAGATATCAACATATAAAATTATGATTTAAGCTTTTGATATCTTAACATAATGCAAACATTTCATAGTGAAAATATGGCAATCATAGCATAGCAATTATCAATTTACAATCATTTTCAAGTTTTATATTTCAAACGTGAATGATAGTGATCATAGCAAGATATCAACATATAAAATTATGATTTAAGCTTTTGATATCTTAACATAATGCAAACATTTCATAGTGAAAATATGGCAATCATAGCATAGCAATTATCAATTTACAATCATTTTCAAGTTTTATATTTCAAACGTGAATGATAGTGATCATAGCAAGATATCAACATATAAAATTATGATTTAAGCTTTTGATATCTTAACATAATGCAAACATTTCATAGTGAAAATATGGCAATCATAGCATAGCAATTATCAATTTACAATCATTTTCAAGTTTTATATTTCAAACGTGAATGATAGTGATCATAGCAAGATATCAACATATAAAATTATGATTTAAGCTTTTGATATCTTAACATAATGCAAACATTTCATACAAGTTTTATATTTCAAACGTGAATGATAGTGATCATAGCAAGATATCAACATATAAAATTATGATTTAAGCTTTTGATATCTTAACATAATGCAAACATTTCATAGTGAAAATATGGCAATCATAGCATAGCAATTATCAATTCAATTTACAATCATTTTCAAGTTTATATTCAAGCGTGAATGATAGTGATCAACATATAAAATTATGATTTAAGCTTTTGATATCTTAACATAATGCAAACATTTCATAGTGAAAATATGGCAATCATAGCATAGCAATTATCAATTTACCATATTTCTCCTCCTTTGTCATTAACAAAAAGGAGAGCGACTTTAAGCATATAATTGTGATTATTAAAGCAAAGGAATTCAACATTACTATGGAAAAAAAATTAATCCAGAATTTAAAACTTTATCTTTCATTCAAAATACATCGCAAAAGAAGGTTCAACATTCATTCAAAATACATTGCAAAAGAAGGTTCAACATCATTCAAGGAAAGAAGATGGCAAAGATCGCATGTCGATAAAAGATACATCGATTAATCTTTAGGAGGAAATTCATAGTGCTGATATAGGACATCTATTTCTTGAAAGATGGAGAGCTTGGACCAACAAGAATCCCTTTTCAAGGCTTCTAAATGTTGGAACGAGGCTTTAGAGAGGTTGGGAGAGGGTTGATGCAGGTTCTCAGGGGTTGGGGGCGGTGTCACCGCCGGCCCTAACCTTTAGATTTATATAGGGGTTCTCGAGCGATGCCACCGCCAAACCGAGCGGTGCCATCGCCTAGCGACTGAACGCTCAGGCGGTGCTACCGCTGGTTCTGGCGGTGCCACTGCTGGCATGCCGCGGAAGAAATTTTCCCTTTTTTTTAAAATTTGTTTTTAGAGATGTTAGGATAAACATTTCTTTTGGAATTGAAAGAGAAGGATCAAATCCACCAAGGAACGGAAAGAGGATGAAAAACTTTTCGGAAAGTACATTCTTAGGGACAATTTAACATGCCTAGTTCCTTTCTAATGAATTCAAATTGGTCTTCATTTAAGGCTGTTGTAAAGATGTCTGCCAATTGATGCTTTGTGTCAATGAATTCTAGAACAACATTATTGTTAAGGACATGATCGCGTATGAAATGATGCCTAACGTCGATATGCTTAGTTCTAGAGTGTTGAATTAGATTTTTGGTAAGACATATGGCACTTGTATTATTACATTTTATGGGAATATTTTTCAAGTGAATTCTATAGTCTTCTAATGTATTTTTCATCCAAACAATTTATGCACAACATGCACTTGCAGCGATGTTTTCGGTGCCGTAGATAGTGCAACTGAATTTTGTTTCTTGGAAGTCCAAGAAACAAGTGCATGTCCTAAATATTGGCATGTTCCGGATGTACTTTTTCTATCTATCCTGCATCCGCCAAAATCGACATCTGCATAAGCTATTAAATCAAAATTTTCTGATTTCAGATACCAAAGTCCTAAATTTGGAGTTCCTTTAAGATATCTAAATATTCTTTTAACACTCTTGAGATGAGATAATTTAGGATTAGATTGAAACCTAGCGCAAAGTCCCACACTAAACATAATATCCGGTTTAGTCGCAGTGAGATAGAGTAGACTACCTATACGTTTTTTGATCGAAATTTTCGTTGTTTTCATCCATATCTAACTTAGTCGAAATACTCATAAGGGTGTTTATTACTTTTGAATTATCCATGTTAAATCATTTTAACAATTCAAATGTATATTTAGATTGGTTAAGAAATATACCGTCACTAAGTTGTTTGATTTGCAATCCTAAAACGAATGTTAATTTACCCATTAAACTCATTTCAAATTCATGACTCATACATTTGGCAAATGATTCGCTTAGTGATTCATCCGAAGAACCAAAAATAATATCATCAACATAAATTTGCACAATAAGAAAAATATTTTCAAAGTGTTTGATAAACAATGTAGTATCAACCTTGCCTTTGGTAAAATTATTTAAAATAAGAAAGGAACTAAGCCTTTCGTACCAAGCTCTAGGAGCTTGTTTCAAACCATAGAGAGCCTTAGTCAATTTGAATACATGATTAGGAAGAAGAGAATTTTCAAATCCAGGAGGTTGTTCGACATATACTTCTTCCGAAATAAAACCATTCAAGAAGGCACTTTTGACGTCCATTTGAAATAGTTTAAAATTATTACTACTAGCATAGGCAAGGAGCATCCTAATGGCTTCTAATCTTGCCATAGGAGTGAAGGTTTCTTCGTAGTCAATACCTTCTTCTTGATTGAAACCTTTGGCCACTAATCTAGCCTTGTTTCTAACCACGATACCACATTCGTCTTGCTTGTTTCTAAAGACCCATTTAGTACCAATGACTAAATGGTCACTAGGTCTAGGAATAAGCTTCTATACCTTATTCCTCTCAAATTGATTCAATTCCTCTTGCATTGCAATGACCCAAGAATCATCTTTCAAGGTCTCGTCAATGCATTTAGGTTCGATTTGAGAGAGAAAGGTAGCATTAGCACAAAAATTCTTGAAAGAAGAATGAGTTTGAACCCCTTGTGATGTATCTCCTATAATTTGCTCTTTTGGATGAGCTCTACATACTTCCATTCCTTGGGTAAGGAGATTTTGGAAGAAGATGCATCCAAGTTGCTATTTTGAGGAGAGGGTTCCTTTAAATCCAAATTTTCAAAACCAATATCATCATCAAAATCATTTTTCTTTAACTCAGAAATTTCATTAAAAATTACATGAATAGACTCTTCTATAACTAAGGTTCTTTTATTAAAAACACGAAAAGCCTTAGAAACGGAAGAGTAACCAAGAAAGTGTTGAATCTCGGATTTTGATGATGAAACTAATTGATTGTGTTTAGATGTTTAACTGCATTTTGAGTGATGCAGGTCTACTCGATCAAGATTAGACAGTTGACGCAGGAGGAATTGACGTTGCGCCGGAGGAGATCACGTTAGGATATTGGACGGTAGAAAGCTTTGGACGTCGGGCATCGGGCCAAGGAGAGCGGAATTGCACCAAGGATATCGGGGTTGCAGAGGTCAACCGCCGATTGGGCAACAACCCGCAAGAGTGGACGATGCACTGAAGAATCGGACGAAGCGCCAACCAATGACGTGCCGGGCAACAGAATGTTAATTCGCGTTGTAATAATTGTCTAGATCGGAGTAGAGTTTTGGCTTGTGTGTGCAGGATTAACTACGATAACGATGAAGACATAAAGTGAAACAAAGTGCCGGAGTCAAGCACGAAGGGTTCGTTGGGAGTTCGAGAGTCCGACGGAAGTCTAAAGGTTCGTCGGGAATGCTGCCGGAACTAGCCGAGAATGAGTAGGGAGCTTGCCGAAGGGTTTTCGGAAGCTCGCCAGAATGTACGTCGGAAGTTCGCGGAGCTCACCGAGAAAGATCGTAGCTTGCCGAAGAAGCTCATCGAAACTCGCCAAGATCAAATCGTGAAGTCTAGGAGCTTGCCGGGAGTCCACAGAATGGTTTCCGAGAGTTTCTCGGAAGACCGCCGGAAGTTCGCCGGAAGAAGTCTTGACTTGTGGACTTTGTAATAGCTTAGGAAATGTCTTTAAATTCGTAGTTAGCATATTAATTAGGGTTAGGATTAGGTATTAATCTTATAACCCAAGTAGGGGCCAATTGGGCTCGAGTTCGGACTGGTTTGGGCCATGTTTGGAGCCCAACCAGTGAGCTGAAGTAGTGTAGGCGGTGGCATCGCCAGACTAGGCGGTGGCACCGCCCAGGACCGGAAAGGTTGGGCGGTGGAACCACCGGTCTGGGCGGTGGCACCGCCTAGCACCCGAGAGCCAGGCGGTGGCACCGCTAGCTTCGGGAACCGAAGAGAATTCAAATTTTGGAGCCCAAATTTGAATCCTCTTGAGGCCTATAAATACCCCTCAATTCTCAGCAGAGATAACAACCTTTTGAGAAGCTAGAAGTTGAGAAAATCTTTAGGAAAAGTCTTGTTTTCAATAGCTTGAGTGTTCACCTCCTTTCTTTTCATTGAAATCTTTGTAAAAGGGTGAACCACTTGTAAGAGGTTGTAAGAGGGGTGTAAGAAGGAGGTTGATCTTCGCCTAGTCAAGGAAGATCATTAGTGGATGCCGGTGGCCTCGACGGAAGAGGAATCGGAGGAGTGGATGTAGGTCACGATTGACCGAACCACTATAAACTACCGTCTTCTCTGGTTTGCATTTACTTCCTGCTATTACCTTACTGCAAACCCCTTCAATAGCTTACTACCTTCAATACTTTTCCCTACGCTTTCAATCTAACCATATTTCCGGAATCGGTTTTCAATATACAAAGAAATTTCAGAAATCAACATAGTTTTTACCGCTGCACTAATTCACCCCCCCCTCTTAGTGCCGCTCCGATCCTAACAATTGGTATTAGAGCCCGGTATTTCTCATTTCGGATTTACACCCGAGAGAAATGGCTCTTCATGGCTTTCAAGAGGGATTTTCGGTTTTTCGTCCACCGTTGTTTAACGGATTGGACTACACTTATTGGAAAACTCGAATGAGAGTTTTCTTGATTTCTATGAATTTGGATTTATGGAATATTGTTGAAAACGGTTTTCAACTTCCTTCTAAACCGATGAACGAATGGTCGGATTTGGAAAAGAAGTATTTTTCTTTAAACGCAAAGGCTATGAATGCCATATTTTGCGCTTTGGACAAAAATAAGTTCAATCGGATTTCTACGTGCGAAACGGCTTTTGATATTTGGCGAACACTTGAAATCACGCACGAGGGAACTAGTAGAGTCAAAAACTCGAAAGTTAACATTTTATTGCATGATTTTGAGCTTTTTCGAATGCAACCAAGCGAGACTATAGGCGACATGTACACCCGTTTCACGGATGTCGTCAATAATCTAAGAGTTCTTGGTAAATCTTTTTCAAATTTTGATCTCGTAAGTAAGATCTTCAGATCCCTTCCAAAAAGGTGGGATCCTAAAATAACTGCAATACAAGAGATAAAAAATTTAAATGATTTTCCATTAGAAGAATTAATCGGGTCACTAATGACCTATGAAATGACACTTTTGGAACATTTTGAACCCGATGAGCACTTGAACCACCTTCCAAAGAATAGGAAGGATTTGGAACTCCGGACAAATGAATACCACTTGAGCGATGACTCAAGTGATGAGGACAATGATGAACTTGAACTTCGAACACTAAATCGTAATAAGTTCATTAAACAAAAATCTAAAATAAACAATGAACTTGAACGGAGGAAGAGGCTAAAGAAGAGAAAGGCAACCAAGGATGAATCAAGAACTTCCAAAGGTGAAACGGTGAATTGGGCTTTGACGGGCTTCAACTACAAGGTAAGAAACTCAACTCCCTTAATTTATTTTGAAATTACTTGATGTTTTCCATGATGCGTTTTCTTTTTTTTAATAATTATTTTTCGTGAAAATTGCATATTTTATGTTAATGGAATAAAAAGTTAGATATCAATCTAATGATTGTAAACCTAGTGAGATTAATCTTATATATGTGCTTGAGAAGCAAGAATGTGTATTTTGATGATTTTCATATTGCTTTTCAATGAAGATGCATGGCTTTTGTATGAAAGGCTTGATATTTTTTATGTACATTATCTTTGTTTTTCAAACATGATGTATGGTTTTGACACAAGAACAAAAATTTGAGCATGCTATTATAAAATCAATCGTATAAATTAAAACTAAAGAAGTTTTAGGTATCTATAAGAATCATTCAAAATTATGTTCAATGAAACCTTGCTTAATGTTGTAATGAAAATATTAAAGTTGTGATACCATGATATAACGATTTTATGTATAAAATTTTAAAGTTATACATGATGATTTTTGTGATTTATTGGTCTTGATGGTTTTATGACGAAATTCATTTTTCGATCCTAAACGTTGATGCATGTTTTTATTTGACATAAATGAAAAAGCATGCTAACATGAAATCAATCACTTAAAATGAAACACTTAAAAAAGGGGGAAAATATATTATCAATGAAATCATGAATCTATTTATGTTATGAATTTTGTGAACCTTAAAAATGATTTTGATGATTTAAATTTGAAATGAGTTTTATCAAAATCATGATCTTAATTTCTTGGAATAACATGAGATTTCCTTTGACGATCATTTTGATTATTTAAAAGGACATTTGTCGAAATGATTCATAAAATTTTGGATTCATGAATTGATCCTTCATTTGTTTATGAGATGGTTGAAATCTTTGTACCTTTGAATTCTTTCCCTTCTCCCTTCGATTTTTAAATTTATACATATTATATGTTGAAGATTTGAAACCATATTTTGATATCATGCATACCCACGAAATGTTGATTTGACAAATTGAATGAATTGAAAATGAATGATGAATCTTCTCTTGAATATTACTTGTGATATTTTTTATGAATCATTATCTTGATTTCTCGATATTTGATATATGAAATTTTATAATGAATCAAGATTTTTCTTTAATCAATCTCCTAAGATTTTCTTTTGATTATTTATGAGGAGGTTCTTCAAAAAGGAATCATGCCTTTTGGTATACACATATTCTAATCCTTCATGATATGATTTTTATGCAATTGCTTGTGTTCATGAAAATATTCATCTCATCATCCAATTAATTCTTCTTGATATTCCTAATATGATGAAATGAAATTATGCATGAAATACAAATGAGAAGTTAATTATCACGCATGATAGGATGTAATGAACTTTGACATTTAGATACCATCATTTGAAAAGCTATGATCATGTTGCCAAACTAATGTATCATGAATGCTTGAATATCATGTATAATATGCTCATAATGATGATTGATTTATTTGTATCATGCATGAAAAATGAAAGGTATAGTTTTGAAATTGTGCAATTTGAAAATATGATGATGAATCTTGTGATTTATGTATTATTGATTTTTATCAAAATGAAAGTGCCTTATTGATCTTTATTGTAATAAATCTTACACTTTCGGTTTTAAATATGATACATATTTTTTATTTGGCATAAATGAAATAAAATCATATGAATTGAAACAACTAAAAAGAGAAAAATATTTTTTTTTCTAAAAAAAAATATTTTTCTCTATCTTATTGATCTCATGATGTGTAGACTGAAATAATGATTGGAATATTGATGTAATTATAAATGATGATTTGATAATATGCATGAAATACTCTTGATATTATTTTGATGCATACAAATGAAAAGTTTTGATCATGCATGGTAGGATATAATTTGACAAGTTGATACCATCATGATATAAAACATTTATGATTTACAATGATCCATGCAATACTTGTGCTTTCTAATTATGATGTGATGTATTGCATATGATGTAAATCATGATTTAAAATACTATGAATTGTTGCTAAAATGATGTATTATAAATGTTGATTTAATGTTTTGTGTCATGAATGCTCTAAATGATGAATGTTTGGTATCATGATCAAAATGTTTATAAATAGTTAAAAATTTTAGTATCATGTATGATATCCTTATAATGTTGATCGATTTATTCAATATCGTGCATGAATGAAATATAAGGTTTTTAAAAATGTGCATATTCTAATTTGAAAATATAATAATGCACAAATAAGATTGATACTTACCTTTGTCATAATTGATGTAAAGGGTCTTCCCTTCTTTTTGACAATGACAAAGGGGGAGATAGCTAATTTGCACAAGTCAAGAAGATGCAAAAACTTGATTGCTAGCTTGCCTATCTTAAGTAGCAAAGATTGCTAACTTGCTTATTTCAAGAAGCAAAAGTTGTCTTCTTGAACATCACTATCTTGCCGATCTCAATAAGCAAAGAATTGCTATCTCAAAAGAAGCAAAAATTGTAAAACTTAGAAAACTTGCAATATAATTGCTCTTGCCATACTTTGTATCAAAAATAGGTTGATATCCTTAAAAGCATCACATTAAATTTTTTAGTATCGCAATGTATCACATGTATCGCAAATTGAAATTTTTGAGACTATTATCATATCATGTTTAACAATTGATGTCTTTCATGACATGATTTCTTTGCATTTTTGTCTTGTATGTATCATGCGATGATTGAAATATTGATTGATGCAAATTCATAATTTATCATTGGTTTCTCTCCTTTTCGGCAATGACATAGGGGGAGAAAGATTGCTAGCTCAAGGCAAATGCTGGCTAGCTTGTACTCTTCCCTACTTTCAACAAAAACAAAGGAGAGAAAGCTTTTGCTAGTTAGAACATGCAAAGAAAAACAAAGTGCAATCTTGCACAAGAAGCAAGTGTTGAATTACCATGATTGAACTTAAGAATCTTACTATGCTTTTGTGCTTATATGTTGTGATGAAAATCTAGCTTCACGTTACAAAAACTTGAATATCTTTTAAAATAGCTAGAGCTACTTCTCCTTTTTGTTGATGACATAGGGGGAGAAGTATATTGATGACTTCATGCATTGAATTAAATATTTTATATATTTGCATGATGGTTTAAATGTTTTCATAACATGTGATGAATGTTGCTTGGATTTGGGATAATCCAAGTGTTCTATTAATGGCATATTGATAGGGGGAGTTTGGTTAAACTCCGGGGAGTTAAGGTTAACTCCGGTAGTCATCAATTAGTTATCATCATCAAAAAGGGGGAGATTATTGAATCTCGGATTTTGATGATGAAACTAATTGATTGTGTTTAGATGTTTAACTGCATTTTGAGTGATGCAGGTCTACTCGATCAGGATTAGACAGTTGACGCAGGAGGAATTGACGTTGCGCCGGAGGAGATCACGTTAGGATATTGGACGGTAGAACGCTTCGGATGTCGGGCATCGGGCCAAGGAGAGCGGAATTGCACCAAGGATATCGGAGTTGTGGAGGTCAACCGCCGATTGGGCAACAACCCGCAAGAGTGGACGATGCACTGAAGAATCGGACGAAGCGCCAACCAACGACGTGCCGGGCAACAGAATGTCAATTCATGTTGTAATAATTGTCTAGATCGGAGTAGAGTTTTGGCTTGTGTGTGCAGGATTAACTATGATAACGATGAAGACATAAAGCGAAACAAAGTGCCGGAGTCAAGCGTGAAGGATTCGTTGGGAGTTCGAGAGTCCAACGGAAGTCTGAAGGTTCGTCGGGAATGCTACCGGAACTAGCCGAGAATGAGTAGGGAGCTTGCCGAAGGGTTTTCGGAAGCTCGCCAGAATGTACGTCGGAAGTTCATGGAGCTCACCGAGAAAGATCGTAGCTTGCCGAAGAAGCTCATCGAAACTCGCCAAGATCAAATCGTGAAGTCTAGGAGCTTGCCGGGAGTCCGCAGAATGGTTTCCGAGAGTTTCTCGGAAGATCACCAAAAGTTCGCCGGAAGAAGTCTTGACTTGTGGACTTTGTAATAGCTTAGGAAATGTCTTTAAATTCGTAGTTAGCATGTTAATTAGGGTTAGGATTAGGTATTAATCTTATAACCCAAGTAGGGGCCAAGTGGGCTCGAGTTCGGACTGGTTTGGGCCAAGTTTGGAGCCCAACCAGTGAGCTGAAGTAGTGTAGGCGGTGGCACCGCCCAGGACCTGAAAGGTTGGGCGGTGGAACCGTCGGTCTGGGCGGTGGCACCGCCCAGCACCCGAGAGCCAGGCGGTGGCACCGCCGGTCTGGGCGGTGGCACCGCCCAGTACATTGTCAGTGTCACAACTGACAGGCGGTGGCACCGCTAGCTTCGGGAACCGAAGAGAATTCAAATTTTGGAGCCCAAATTTGAATCCTCTTGAGGTCTATAAATACCCCTCAATTCTCAGCAGAGATAACAACCTTTTGAGAAGCTAGAAGTTGAGAAAATCTTTAGGAAAAGTCTTGTTTTCAATAGCTTAAGTGTTCACCTCCTTTCTTTTCATTAAAATCTTTGTAAAAGGGTGAACCACTTGTAAGAGGTTGTAAGAGGGGTGTAAGAAGGAGGTTGATCTTTGCCTAGTAAAGGAAGATCGTTAGTGGATGCCGGTGGCCTCGATGGAAGAGGAATCAAAGGAGTGGATGTAGGTCATGATTGACCGAACCACTATAAACTACCGTCTTCTCTGGTTTGCATTTACTTCCTGCTATTACCTTATTGCAAACCCCTTCAATAGCTTACTGCCTTCAATACTTTTCCCTACGCTTTCAATCTAACCATATTTCCGGAATCGGTTTTCAACATAAAAAGAAATTTCAGAAATCGACGTAGTTTTTACCGCTGCACTAATTCACCCCCCCCTCTTAGTGCCGCTCCGATCCTAACAGAAAGATGCCTTCATCGGATTTAGCATCAAATTTTCCTAAGGCATCCTTTTCATTTAAAATAAAGTATTTGCAACTGAAAACTTTAAAATAAGAAACATTTGGTGTTTTGTTATTCCATAATTCATAGGGAGTTTTTGATAAAGATGGTCTTATTAGAACCCTATTCATGATGTAGCAAGCCGTATTCACGGCTTCGACCCAAAAATACTTGGGTAGACTATGTTCATTCAATATAGTTCTTGTCATTTCTTGTAGATTTTTATTTTATTTTTCTACTACTCCATTTTGTTAAGGGTTTCTTGGAGTAGAGAAATTGTGGTTATATCCGTTAACTTCACAAAAACTTTAGAAATCACGGTTTTAAAATTCGCCACTATGATCACTCCGAATTGATGAAATCATGAAACCTTTTTCGTTTTGAGTGAGTTTACAAAATTTAGAGAAACATTTGAAACAATCACTTTTGTGAGCCAAGAAATAGGTCCAAGTGTATCTAGTATAGTCATCTATAATTACAAAAGCGTATTTGCTTCCTCCTAGACTTGTCATGTCAATTGGTCCAAATAAGTCTAAATGGATCAATTGTAATGGTCTAGTGGTGCTAATTTGATTTTTTGATTTGAAACTAGTTTTTATTTGTTTACCTAGTTGACACGCATCGCATACTTTGTCCTTAACAAACTTCATATTTGGAATCCCTCATATTAATTCTCTAGATGAGATCTTAGATATTAGTTTCATGCTTGCATGACCTAATCTCCTATGCTAAAGCCAAGCATCATCTTTTAAAGCGGAGAAGCACATTTCATTATCTAGTTCATCAAGATTGATGGTGTAGACATTATTTTATTTTAATACAATCATAGTCATATTATTGTTTGGTTTTTCAATAATACACACATTTGATTCAAATCTAACGATATAACCTTTATCGCATAATTGACTAATACTCAAGAGATTATGTTTCAATCCATCAACTAGTAATACATTATCAGTAGAAAAGTTTAATTTGTTACCTATGGTTCCCTTGCTAATGATTTTGCCTTTGTTGTTGTCTCCGAAGGTGACATAACCTTCGTCTATGCTAGTGAGCTTGGAGAATTGGGATGGATCTCCGGTCATATGCCTTGAGCATCTACTATCAAGGTACCATCTCTTGCTCCTAGCTTATGATGGTGTATGTTTCTACAAGAAGGGATTATTTTTAGGTACCCATTTACTTTTAGGTGCCTCAAAAACTGATCTAACTTGTTTATCATGTTGCATAGACTTGATCATGGTTCCGTTAGGAATCCAAATCAATTTGTTCGGACTAATTTTCTTGAATGGACATTGATAAGTTTTATGTCTATATTTGCAACAAAAGTTGCAATTGCTTTGGTGTTGAACATGTAAGATAGAACCTTTAATGAAGGTGGTTGGATTTTGGTGAGAACTTCTCACAAATCCAATTCCACTTCTTTTAGGAACGTGACCCTTATTTGTAAGGATCATGTTCAAAGACTTGCTACTGACCTCGAATTTCTTCAAGGTATCCTTAAGTAGCAAGTTCTCCTTTTGGAGAGTTTCTAGATCATGACATTTTATGCATGGAGCTAAACTATCATGATATTCAGTTTTTAATTTATCAAAATTACAAGTAAGATTATCATGCTCCTTTTTTAACAATTTGTATTTTCTACTAATTGTTTTGCATTCATCAAATAACTCATGGAAGGCATTTAATAATTCATGATAAGATAAATCTGCATCAATTAAATTCGTTACATCCTCTCCGATGGCCATTAGGGTGTAATGAGCAACTTGCTCGGTGTTGGACTCCTCTTCTTCGGATGCACTTAAATCATCCCACGTTGCTTTGAGCGCCTTCTTCTTTGATGTTCTCTTTTTGGCTTAGGGACATTCATTTTTGAAATGCCTCGGCTTCTTGCATTCATAGCATATCACTTGGTCCTTTTTATGTTCAAGTTTGTTTTTGGTGTTATTTTTAAATTTGTTCTTTCTTATAAATTTTTTAAATTTTTGAGTCAAAAGTGCAATGTCATTGTCATTGTCCTCATCATTTGATGTTCCTTTCAAGTGGTCTTCTTGTGATTTGAGTGCCATATCCTTCCTGTTCTTTGGAAGGGGTTCTCGAGCTCGTCATGAGCTTGACATGTCATTTCGTAGGTCATTAGAGACCCAATAAGTTCTTCAAGAGGGAATGTTTTAAGGTCCTTGACCTCTTGAATGACAGTAACTTTTGGATCCCAACTTTTAGGAAGGGATATTAAGATTTTAGTTACTAGTTCAAAGTTAGAAAAATCTTTACCAAGAGCTTTGAGTCCATTGATGACATCCGTGAAACGGGTGTATATGTCTCCGATGGTCTCACTTGGTTTCATTCGGAAAAGTTCATAAGAGTGCACAAGAATGTTGATTTTGGACTCTTTCACTCGGCTAGTGCCTTCATGAGTGACCTCAAGAGTTCTCCAAATATCAAAAGTAGAATCACAAATTAAAACGTGATTAAATTCATTTTTGTCTAGTGCACAAAACAAGGCATTCATAGCCTTTGCGTTTAAAGCAAAAACCTTCTTCTCCGATTCATTCCATTCGCTCATCGGAAGAGAAGATTTTTGAAATCCATTTTCAACAATAGTCCAAAGCCCGAAATCCATGGAAATGAGGAAGATTCTCATACGTGTCTTCCAATACGTGTAATCCGACCCATTAAACATAGGTGGACATGTAATAGAATGTCCCTCATGCATGCCGGAGTAAGCCATCTCTCTTGGGTATTAAACCAAATATGAGAGTGAGCCTTGCTCTGATACCAATTGTTAGGATCGGAGCGGCACTAAGAGGGTGGGGTGAATTAGTGCAGTAGATTAAAACTAGTAGGTTCGAAACTGATTCTGTAAAATGCGAGGAGATTTCGTTCGATAGTAACTAGAGTAAAGTGAAAAATAAAAACTTGCTTCTATGTAGATAATGATTGCAGAAAAATAACAACTCACATATTCAAGGAACATGCAGATTTAAAGTGGTTCGGTCAAAATGACCTACATCCACTTGCGAAGCCTTCTTCGATGAGGCCCCCAACTTCCACTAACAAATCACTTTGAAGGGGAAGGACAAACACCCCTCTTACAACCTTTACAAGTGGTTCACACTCTTACAAAATTTCAGCAAGAAAGAAAGGGAGATGAACACTCAAGCAATTTGAAAGTAAGACTTGCTAAGGCTTTGCTAAGACTTTTTTTTACTCTATTGTTTCTCAAAAGTTGTAATCTCTGTTGAGAATTGAGGGGTATTTATAGGCCTCAAGAGGATTCAAATTTGGGCTCCAAAATTTGAATTCTCTTCGGTTCCTGAAGCTAGCGGTGCCACCGCCTATCAGTTCTGACACTGACAGTGTACTAGGCGGTGCCACCGCCTAGATCTTCGGGTGCTGGGCGGTGCCACCGCCCAACCTTACTGGTCATTGGTTGGGCTTTAAGTCCAGCCCAAACCAGGTTTCATTTTGGGCCCAATTGGCCCCTAATCAAGATATAGGATTATTTCTTAATCCTAACCTTAATTACATGCAAACTACGTAACTAAAAACATAATCCTAAGCAAGTTTTTAACCGGCGAACTTCAAGTCTTGTTTTGGCGAGCTTTCCGGCGATCTTCCGACGGACTTTCGATACGCCCTTGGATTTCTTCCGACTGACTCCCAACTGGCTCTCGATCTTGTGGCAAAATCAGTGAGTAGCCGAGCCTTCTCGGTGATCTCCGCGAACCTCCGATGCTCTCTTCGGTGGACTTCTGAAAACTCTGACAAGTCCCCGATTTCTTCTCGATTGGTTTCGGCAGAATCTCCGACGAATCTTTGGACTCTTAAACACCCATCGAACTTGATTCCGGTAGACTCGCTTTATGTCTTCAAGCTTTCGTATTTAATCCTGCATACTTATCTCAACATATGGATTAGATAAAACATGACAATTGATTTCATCATCAAAATCCAAGATTCAACATTTTCAACATATTCATAAACGTGATACAAATAGATTCATTAATCTCCTTTTTGGAAAACTCAATAAAGTAGAAAAAAAGAAATCTTTCAAGGAAAAACCTATCCTCTTTTTAGTTGTTTCAATTCATATGATTTATTTTATTTATGCCAAGTAAAAACTTGTATTATATTTAAAACCGAAAGTACAAGATTTATCATAAAAATCATCAAGGTCAATAAATCACAAAAATCATCATGTATAACTTTAAAATCTCATGCATAAAATTGTCAATCATGGTATCAAAACATTTAATATTTTTATTACATTATTATGCATCATTAAATATACAATCATCAACACTTACACTATTTCATATAAGCATACCTTTTTTTATTTATGCCAAATCAAAACATGTATTATTTTTAAATTCAAAAAAGCCACTTTCATTACGGTAAAAATCAATAGTCCATAAATCACTAGAATCATCATGCATAATTTTGAAAGATAAACTAATTAAGCATGATCTCAAATCATAATTACATTATTTCATCAAGAATGATTTCATAAATCATAAAATAAGAACCAGTACGGAAATCAACATGATACACATTATTGCTTCTTAAACACATATAGCATGATTTCATAAGGCATTTTTAATCAAAATTATTTGTTTGTTTATCATAAAATATGTAATTTTCATGATCATTTTCAAAATTACTAGATAAGCATGTTTCCTAATTTTTTAAACATTTTATTTCATTTTTAAACATGCAATTTTTAAGTAAAATAATTATTCTAAACTAAATTAAAATTAATTCATGAAATGCATCATGTAATTTCAAAATAAACTAAGGGGGTTTCGTTTGAGCATTTTACCTCGTTGTCGGAAGCCATTAAGGCATAATTTGCCATCTCACATTTGTTGATTTTCTTCTCGTCTTCGGAGGAACTCGATTCATCCAAAATCACCTTCTTCTTCTTGCATTCATAGCAAGTAGTTGCGTTCTTTTTGTTCTTTAATTTTTGTTTCATAAACTTTTTAAATTTCATAGTGAGGAGTTCAAGTTTACCATCACTTGAGCTTATGCTTGAGTGGTCTTCGATTGTTCTTAGTCCAAAATCCTTCCTATCTTTTGGAACATAGTTCTCAAGTTCTTCACGTGCATTGCATGTCATTTCATAGGTCATTAGAGACCTGATAAGTTCTTCGATAAAAAAGTATTCAAATTTTTTTATTCTTGAATAGCCGTTATTTTCGAATCCTAATTTTTAGAAAGCAATCGTAAAATCTTGTTAATGAGTTCAAAATTAGAAAAGCATTTGCCAAGAGCTTTTTAAACCATTGACAACATCCGTAAAATGGGTGTACATGTCAATAATTGTTTCGCTTAGCTTCATTCGAAATAGTTCAAAATCGTGCATTAAAAGATTGACCTTCAAAACTTTTAATCTACTTGTGCCTTCGTGAGTGGTTTCAAGAATTTGCCAAATGTCGAAAGCCATTTTGCAAGTAGAAACCTGATTAAACTCGTTTTTGTCTAAAGCACAAAATAGAGCGTTCATAGCTCTAGCATTTAAAGAAAAAGTCTTCTTCTCCAAATCATTCCAATGGTTCATTGGAAGAGAAAACCTTTGAAAACCACTTTCAACAATATTCTATAAATTCAAATCTAAAGAAAGCAAGAAAACTTTCATTCGAGTTTTCCAATATGTGTAGTCCGTCCCATTGAACAAGGGAGGACGAATGAGAGAGTGACCTGTTAGGATCGGAGCGGCACTAAGAGGGGGGGGGGGTGAATTAGTGCAGCGGATTAAAAACGTCGGTTTTGGAAACTTTTTCGTACGATAAAAACCAAACTCGGAAGTGCTTAACTTGAAAGCGCGTTCGTAAATGTGTGCAGCAAAAGTAATAAGGAAGTAAAGCACGTATGAAGGTTTGCAGTAAGGTAAAGTGCAATAAATAAATGCAAACCAGTGAACACGCCAATTTTAAAGTGGTTCGGGTCAAAATGACCTACATCCACTTGCGAAGCCTTCTTCGATGAGGCTTCCAACTTCCACTAGCAAATCACTTTGAAGGGGAAGGACAAATACCCCTCTTACAACTTTTTACAAGTGGTTCACACTCTTACAAAGTTTCAACGAGAAAGAAGGAGGTGAACACTCAAGCAATTGAAAACTAGACTTGCTAAAGACTTTGCTAAGGCTTTTAGCTCAATCTATTACTTCTCAAAAAGTTGTAATATCAGCTGAGAATAGAGGGGTATTTATAGCCTCAAGAGGATTCAAATTTGGGGCTCCAAAATTTGAATTCTCTTCGGTTCCCGAAGCTAGCGGTGCCACCGCCTGTCAGTGGCGGTGCCACCGACTGTCAGTTGTGACACTGACAGTGTACTGGGCGGTGCCACCGCCCAGTCCAGCGTGCCACCGCCTGCTCTCGGGTGCTGGGCGGTGCCACCGCCCAGACCGGCGGTGCCACCCGCCTAGCTATTTCAACTCACTAGTTGGGCTCCAAACTTGGCCCAAACCAGTCCGACTCGGGCCCATTGGCCCCTACTTGGGTTATAAGATTAACACCTAATCCTAACCCTATTAACATGCTAACTACGAATTTAAAGACATTTCCTAAGCTATTACAAAGTCCACAAGTCAAAGACTTCTTCTGGCGATCTTCCGAGAAACTCTCGGAAACCATTCCGCGACTCCCGCAAGCTCCTAGACTTTACGATTTGATCTTGGCGAGTTCCGATGAGCTTCTTCGGCAAGCTACGATCTTTCTTGATGAGCTCCGCGAACTTCCGACGTACATTCTGGCGAGCTTCCGAAAACCCTTCGGCAGGCTCCCTACTCATTCTCGGCTAGTTCCGATAGCATTCCTGATGAAACTTCAGACTTCCGTCGGACTCTCGAACTCCCAACAAATCCTTCGCGCTTGACTCCGACACTTTATTTCGCTTTATGTCTTTATCGTTATCGTAGTTAATCCTGCACACACAAGCCAAAACTCTACTCCGATCTAGACAATATTACAACGCGAATTGACATTCTGTTGCCCAGCACATCATTGGTTGGCGCTTCGTCCGATTCTTCAGCGCATCGTCCACTCTTGCGGCTTGTTGCCCAATCGGCGGTTGACCTCCGCAACCCGATATCCTTGGTGCAATTCCGCTCTCCTTGGCCCCAATGCCCGACGTCCGAAGCATTCTACCGTCCAATATCCTAACGTGATCTCCTCCGGCGCAACGTCAATTCCTCCTGCGTCAACTGTCTAATCCTGATCGAGTAGACCTGCATCACTCAAAATGCAGTTAACATCTAAACACAATCAATTAGTTTCATCATCAAAATCTGAGATTCAACATCTCCCCCTTTTTGATGATGACAACTAATTGATGACTACCGGAGTTAACCTTAACTCCCCGAAGTTTAAACAAACTCCCCCTATCAATATGCCATTGATAGAACACTTGGATTATCCCAAATCAAAGCAACATTCATCACATGTTATGAAAAACATTTAACCATCATGCAATATATAAAATATTCAATTCAATGCATGAAGTCATCAATATACTTCTCCCCCTATGTCATCAACAAAAAGGAGAAGTCCCAACTCTTATGTGTTTAGAGATATGAGTTCTAATCATTGCATAATAAACATAGTATCCAATTTTATCATAATGTAATTTAGCAATTAAAGATGTGCAAGTTTAGCATGTTTGCTTTTCTTGAGACGGCAACTGTTTGCTTCTCTTAGACTACAAGCTAGTAATTTTTACGATATGCAAGTTTTGCTACATACAAGCTAGCAAAATTTCGAAAGCAAATGCAGATAGCTTTCTTGTGTAAGCCCATGATTCTTGCTTCCTATTGTAATTTACAAGTTTTTGAAATATCCAGTTCAACACATTGCATAATTAACATAATCTCCTAGTTTATCATTATGCAATTTTGCTATCATCATAGATATGCAAGGTAGTATGATAGCAATTTCTATAACATACAAGCTAGCAAATTTTACAATATTTTTAAAACATGCAAGCTAGCAGTTTTGAGATGTTCAAGAAAGCAACCCTTGCTTCTTAAAATATACAAGTTTGCTAGATGTGTACGTTAGCATGTTTGCTTATTGAGATAGGCAAGATAGTGATGTTCAAGAAGACAACTTTTGCTTCTTGAAATAAGCAAGTTAGCAATCTTTGCTACTTAAGATAGGCAAGCTAGCAATCAAGTTTTTGCATCTTCTTGACTTGTACAAATTAGCTATCTCCCCCTTTGTCATTGTCAAAAAGAAAGGAAGACCCTTTACATCAATTATGACAAAGGTAAGTATCAATCTTATTTGTGCATCAGTATCATACGTTAAAGTATTGCATGCATAATACCAAATCATCAAATTCATCAAAATCTCAACATTACTTTCAAGATATTCAAAATGATATACATAGATTTATCATAAAGCAAATTAATTTTCAATCATCACATAAGGCATTTAAAGAATTTTTGAAACATAGGAGAATGAATTAATTTAAGCATGTATATTTCAATCAAATTCAAGTCATGAATACCAATACTTTCATATTGTGAGTATCAATTCATGAATACCAAAAGATATTATTTGTGATTCCAATTTTGCAAGATCAAGATGATGAGTTAGATAAAACTTATTCAAATCAAATTGTTAACTTGAAACTCATAATCAAGTCATCAAAATCAATCTCGAGATTCACAAAATATCATGAAAATCATTAATCTCGATCAGATGGGAAAATAATGTTTTAAGTAATTCTTTTCATCTAAGCATGCCTTAGTCTTTATATGCCAAATCAAGATAAGCATGAAAGTTCAAGACATAAAGGCAAAATCTTATAAAACACTCATCAAGCAAGATTTTAACCATCTATTCTCAAGCCATATAAAGAGTAAGTCAAGGATTCAATTATCTCATGTCCATGAAGTCCAATAGGCATCTCAATTATCAACATCATATTAAAAGATATTTCAAAAAGATATAACATGATTGAAGCTAAGTGATTCATTTGTATTATTTCATTCATTCAGAAGATTCTCCTCTTTGGTAAATAAATCTAGGAGAACACACATGAATTAAGGGAGATATAACATGATTGAAGCATTGAACATGATTCATATTTAAAATGTGTCTCATGTCATAAGTATGAATCAAGCATTTGTGAAATCCGAATCATCCTCAAGTCACATGCAATAATTTCATACATGACAAGCATAGATTTATTGAAAGTTGGATAAGATTAGAGGATCGCATTTCATTTTATAATTTTCTATTCATTGATTTGCTTCTTATAAGCATGCCTTTACTTAAAAAATAAGTGTCAACATTTAGACGGAAAGATAAATTTCATAAACAATCATTGAAGCCTGATTCCATGATAATAACCTTTTATATCTGGATATTCATCATCAATATGATTTCTTCCAAATTAGGTTCAGAGCAATCATTAAGACCAATGTATGATACCTCATTTATTTTCACAATGTCACATGTTTTTTTATGAGATTCACAGAGTGGTAAAATAAATTCATTAATCCTCAATAGATAAACATTCATTCCTTTCTACAATTGATTTCACTGTGAAGGGTATTCAAGTCTTTTGTGAAACATGTATCATCATTTAAAATCGCGAAGTGTAAGATTTTATTACCATAAAGATCAAAAGGCACTTCNTTAAAGTTGATTTATGATTTTAACAGTTTAAGCTAATGCACAATAGGTTTACTATCTTGCATGCAGTCCTTGTTTGTATATATATGTCCGATTGTACACACATGATATATATATATTACATATATATACATATATATACATATATATACATATATATATACATATATATATATACATATATATACATATATATACATATATATACATATATATACATATATATACATATATATACATATATATACATATATATACATATATATACATATATATACATATATATACATATATATACATATAATTAAGACCAAATGTATGATACACTCATTTATTTTCAAAATATTCATCATGTTTATTTTTATGAGATTCACAAGATTGGTAAAATAAATTCATTAATCTCAATAGGATAGAAAATTCATTTCCATTTCATACAATTGATTTCATGTGAGGGTATTCAAGTCTTTTGTGAAAACATGTATCATCATTTAAAATCGAAAGTGTAAGATTTATTACAATAAAGATCAATAAGGCACTTTCATTTTGATAAAAATCAATAATACGTAAATCACAAGATTCATCATCATATTTTCAAATTGCACAATTTCAAAACTATACCTTTCATTTTTCATGCATGATACAAATAAATCAATCATCATTATGAGCATATTATACATGATATTCAAGTATTCATGATACATTATTTTGGCAACATGATCATAGCTTTTCAAATGATGGTATCTAAAAGTCAAAGTTCATTATATCCTATCATGCATGATAATTAACTTCTCATTTGTATTTCATGCATAATTTCATTTCATCATATTAGGAATATCAAGAAGAATTAATTGGATGATGAGATGAATATTTTCATGAACACAAGCCATTGCATAAAAATCATATCATGAAGGATTAGAATATGTGTATACCAAAAGGCATGATTTCTTTTTGAAGAACCTCCTCATAAATAATCAAAAGAAAATCTTAGGAGATTGATTAAAGAAAAATCTTGATTCATTATAAAATTTCATATATTAAATATCGAGAAATCAAGATAATGATTCATAAAAAATATCACAAGTAATATTCAAGAGAAAATTCATCATTCATTTTCAATTCATTCAATTTGTCAAATCAACATTTCGTGGGTATGCATGATATCAAAACATGGTTTCAAATCTTCAACATATAACATGTATAAATTTAAAAATCGAAGGGAGAAGGAAAAGAATTCAAAGGTACAAAGATTTCAACCATCTCATAAACAAATGAAGGATCAATTCATGAATCCAAAATTCTATGAATCATTTCGACAAATCTCCTTTTAAATAATCAAAATGATTGTAAAAGGAAATCTCATGTTATTCCAAGAAATCAAGATCATGATTTTGATAAAACTCATTTCAAATTTAAATCATCAAAATCATTTTTAAGGTTCACAAAATTCATAACATAAATAGATTCATGATTTCATTGATAATATATTTTCCCCCTTTTTTAAGTGTTTCATTTTAAGTGATTGATTTCATGTTAGCATGCTTTTTCATTTATGTCAAATAAAAACATGCATCAACGTTTAGGATCGAAAAATGAATTTCGTCATAAAACCATCAAGACCAATAAATCACAAAAATCATCATGTATAACTTTAAAATTTTATACATAAAATCGTTATATCATAGTATCACAACTTTAATATTTTCATTACAACATTAAGCAAGGTTTCATTGAACATAATTTTGAATGATTCTTATAGATACCTAAAACTTCTTTAGTTTTAATTTATATGATTGATTTTATAATAGCATGCTCAAAATTTTGTTCTTATGTCAAAACCATACATCATGTTTGAAAAACAAAGATAATGTACATAAAAAATATCAAGCCTTTCATACAAAAGCCATGCATCTTCATTGAAAAGCAATATAAAAATCATCAAAGTACACATTCTTGCTTCTCAAGCACATATATAAGATTAATCTCACTAGGTTTACAATCATTAGATTTATATCTAACTTTTTATTCCATTAACATAAAACATGCAATTTTCAAGAAAAATAATTATTAAAAAAAGAAAACGCATCATGGAAAACATCAAGTAATTTCAAAATAAATTAAGGGAGTTGAGTTACTTACCTTGTAGTCGAAGCCCGTCAAAGCCCAATTCGCCGTTTCACCTTTGGAAGTTCTTGATTCATCCTTGGTTGCCTTCCTCTTCTTTGGCCTCTTCCTCCGTTCAAGTTAATTGTTTATTTTAGATTTTTGTTTAATGAACTTATTAAGATTTAGTGTTCGAAGTTCAAGTTCATCATTGTCCTCATCACTTGAGTCATCGCTCAAGTGGTATTCATTTGTCCGGAGTTCCAAATCCTTCCTATTCTTTGGAAGGTGGTTCAAGTGCTCATCGGGTTCAAAATGTTTCAAAAGTGTCATTTCATAGGTCATTAGTGACCCTTTTAATTCTTCTAATGGAAAATCATTTAAATTTTTTGTCTCTTGTATTGCGGTTATTTTAGGATCCCACCTTTTTAGAAGGGATCTTAAGATCTTACTTACGAGATCAAAATTCGAAAAAGATTTACCAAGAACTCTTAGATTATTGACGACATTCGTGAAACGGGTGTACATGTCGCCTATAGTCTCGCTTGGTTGCATTCGAAAAAGCTCAAAATCATGCAATAAAATGTTAACTTTCGAGTTTTTGACTCTACTAGTTCCTTCGTGTGTGATTTCAAGTGTTCGCCAAATATCAAAAGCCGTTTCGCACGTAAAAATCCGATTGAACTCATTTTTGTCCAAAGCGCAAAATAAGGCATTCATAGCCTTTGCGTTTAAAGAAAAATACTTCTTTTCTAAATCCGACCATTCGTTCATTGGTTTAGAAGGAAGTTGAAAACCGTTTTCAACAATATTCCATAAATCCAAATTCATAGAAATCAAGAAAACTCTCATTCGAGTTTTCCAATAAGTGTAGTCCAATCCGTTAAACAACGGTGGACGAAAAATCGAAAAGCCCTCTTGAAAGCCATGAAGAGCCATTTCTCTCGGGTGTAAATCCGAAATGAGAAATACCGGGCTCTGATACCAATTGTTAGGATCGGAGCGGCACTAAGAGGGGGGGGGGGTGAATTAGTGCAGCGGATTAAAACGTCGGTTTTGGAAACTTTTTCGTACGATAAAAATCGAACTTGGAAGTGCTTAACTTGAAAGCGCGTTCGTAAATGTGTGCAGCAAAAGTAATAAGGAAGTAAAGCACGTATGAAGGTTTGCAGTAAGGTAAAGTGCAATAAATAAATGCAAACCAGTGAACACGCCAATTTTAAAGTGTTTCGGTCAAAATGACCTACATCCACTTGCGAAGCCTTCTTCGATGAGGCTCCCAACTTCCACTAGCAAATCACTTTGAAGGGGAAGGACAAATACCCCTCTTACAACTTTTTACAAGTGGTTCACACTCTTACAAAGTTTCAACGAGAAAGAAGGAGGTGAACACTCAAGCAATTGAAAACTAGACTTGCTAAGGACTTTGCTAAGGTTTTTATCTCAATCTATTACTTCTCAAAAAGTTGTAATATCAGCTGAGAATAGAGGGGTATTTATAGGCCTCAAGAGGATTCAAATTTGGGCTCCAAAATTTGAATTCTCTTCGGTTCCCGAAGCTAGCGGTGCCACCGCCCAGTCCAGCGGTGCCACCACCTGGCTATTTCAGCTCACTAGTTGGGCTCCAAACTTGGCCCAAACCAGTCCGAACTCGGGCCCAATTGGCCCCTACTTGGGTTATAAGATTAACACCTAATCCTAACCCTAATTAACATGCTAACTACAAATTTAAAGACATTTCCTAAGCTATTACAAAGTCCATAAGTCAAGACTTCTTCCGGCGAACTTCCGGCGATCTTTCGAGAAACTCTCAGAAACCATTCTGCGGACTCCCGGCAAGCTCCTAGACTTCACGATTTGATCTTGGCGAGTTCCGATGAGCTTCTTCGGCAAGCTACGATCTTTCTCGATGAGCTTCGCGAACTTCTGACGTACATTCTGGCGAGCTTCCGAAAACCCTTCGGCAAGCTCCCTACTCATTCTCGGCTAGTTCCGATAGCATTTCCGATGTAACTTCAGACTTCCGTCGGACTCTCGAACTCCCAACAAATCCTTCGCGCTTGACTCCAACACTTTGTTTCGCTTTATGTCTTCATCGTTATCGTAGTTAATCCTGCACACACAAGCCAAAACTCTACTCCGATCTAGACAATTATTACAACGCAAATTGACATTCTGTTGCCCGACACATCATTGGTTGGCGCTTCGTCCGATTCTTCAGCGCATCGTCCACTCTAGCGGCTTGTTGCCCAATCGGCGGTTGACCTCCACAACCCCAATATCCTTGGTGCAATTCCGCTCTCCTTGGCCCGATGCCCGACGTCCGAAGCGTTCTATCGTCCAATATCCTAACATGATCTCCTCCGGCACAACGTCAATTCCTCCTGCGTCAACTGTCTAATCCTGATCGAGTAGACCTGCATCACTCAAAATGTAGTCAAACATCTAAACACAATCAATTAGTTTCATCATCAAAATCCGAGATTCAACATGACCCTCTTGAAAGCTAAAAAGAGCTATTTCTCTTGCGTGTTAAACCAAATGAGAAATCACGAGGCTCTGATACCAATTGTTAGGAATGGGGTCGGTACTAAGAGGGGGGATGAATTAGTGCAACGGTAAATTACGTTGGTTCAAAAAACCTTCATATGATAAAAACCAATTTCGACGAAAACCGTTTCGAAGAGAGATTAACTTAAAAGCATTTTTGTAATGATAGCTTGAAAGCTTATGGAAGAGCATAGTGAATGTAAAGCAAGTTAAGAGGTTTGTAGTAAAGTAAATTGCTCAAATATAAAAATGCAAACCAGAGAAGAACATATCGATTTTATAGTGGTTCGGTTGTCGTGACCTACATCCACTACACCGATTCCTCTTCCGTCGAGGCCACCGACATCCACTATCGATCTTGGCGAAGATCATCCTCCTTCTTACAGCTCTTTCTCCTTTTATCGGGTTTAGGAGATAACCCTTACACCCCCATTCACTCCTCTCTCCTTTTACTGTGTTTTAACCAGGGATGAGAGGGGTATTTACAGGCTTCAAGTTGATTCAAACTTGGAGCCTAAAAACATCTCATCTCGGGTTTCCTAGGCACGGGCGATACCACCGCTAGTGTTAGTCTGACACTGACACTACACTGGACGGTACCATTGCCTAACACTAAGCGATACCACCACCCAAACTAGCGGTATCGCTACCTGTAGCCTCTCAGAGGCTGTGTCTGGGCGATACCACCACCAAGACTGGCGGTACCACCACCTGACACAGTCTCGAAGACTATGCAACGACGGTGCCACTTCTTGGGTCACTGTTTGGGCCTCTCATTGGGCCCAACACAGTCCTTACATGGGCCCAATTGGCCCCTAATTGGGTTGACCCAAATCCAAACTCAATTATGTGCTAACTATGATTCCTAAGACATATTATAAGCTAAACAAGTCCGTAAATCTAGTCTCTTTCGATGAACTTCCGATGATCTCTTGGTAGTGTTCTAGCGGAGTCCCAACAAGTCCGTAAGTCTAGTCTCTTCCGACGAACTCACGATGATCTTCTTGGCGAGTTTTGATGAGCTTCTTCCGGCAAGCTCCTGGACTTCTCAGCTAGTTCCTACAGAACTTCCGACGAATGTTTGGACTTCCGATGAACTCTCGAACTCCCAACGAAATCGCGTTCTTGACTCCGGGACTTCATTTTGCTTTATGCCTTGCTATCGTAGTTAATATTTCACATGTAAAAACACATTTCGATCTAGATAATTAATACTAAGCATTAATCATATTGTCCGGCATGTCATTGGTCCCTTGATGCTTCGTCCGATTCTTCGACGCATCATCCCCTCTTGCGGCCTATTGCCCAATCGGCCAGTTGACTCCGCAACTCTTATATCCTTGGCACAATATCTGCTCTTCTTGGCCCGATGCCCGAATCCATGACCTGAAGCCTTCTGTCGATACGTCGACCGATCCTCCGGCTCGACGTCCAATCTTCTAACATGTTATTAGAACCCTTACAGATTCTAAGCTTGGGGTTGATCTCTTTAGGAGATCGGCCTCCTTAGAACTCTATAGGGGTTCCTTCCTTCAAGTTGCTACACAAAGGCTGCAGAAAAGATTTATCTATTGCTTATTAAAAGAGGATGAATACCTGGCTATTTATAGGGTTTCTAAACCCTGACTCCTAATATGACTCCTAGTCAAGACTCCTACTCAATTAAGACTCCTATTCCTTTACAACTCTTAATTGTTCTCTAAGAAATAACCTCCAAACACTAGCCGGTCTCTTCACCTCTTTAATAGGGGTCGGCTTAGGTAGGTTTTATATAAATGCCCCTCTCAATTAGGTCTCTCCTAGCTAGAGTCCTAACAGACCCGCCCTCTTCAAATCAACCTTGTCCTTGAGGTTGACAATCCCTAAATTCTGAGATTTTGATCTTTAAATCATCATAGTTCTCTTAAGTGGCACCTTTTGTTGGTAAGTTCGTCCACTGTATTGCACTTCAGTAGTGGGTCATCGTCGTCGAGTCACGATCTGTCAATCAATAATGACACTCGACTAGGTATGAAGTTCTCCTTGGGTAGTCATATTTGGTGGGTGGCTTTGGGCTGTCTCCAAGCACCTATTTACTACTTCCATCTGGTTGTCGATTTGTGGGTGATACACCGTACTCCTTTTCAATTTATTGCCCTTATAGCGTAATTCTTTTGAGTCCCAATTGTAATGAGCCACGGAGTTTGGTGCTTCCTCCAATTTTTTTATGATCTTACTGGTCTATAGATCTTCCTATCATTCCCTCATAATATCCTTTAGGAAGTTGCTAGTTGAAAATGAAATGGCCGAAAATTCAACTGTGAAAGCGCATTTGCAACAACATTCTCTTTCCCCTTTTTGTAAGTTATTTCATAATCATATCCAAGAAGCTTTGTTACCCATTTTTGCTGCTCGGGGAAAGATATCTTCTGCTCCAAAAAATATTTTAGGCTTTTATGGTCGGTCTTGATTTAAAAGCGTCGTCCGATCAAGTACGATCTCCATTTGGCCACCGCATGCACAATCGCAAGCATCTCCTTATAATAAATAGTCATTTTGAGATGGGAGGGAGATAATTCCTTACTAGCATAAGCAAGGGGGTGGCTATCTTGCATTAGTACAACACCAATTCTGATTCCGAAGGGATCAGCTTCAATAACAAAAGTCTTGCCAAAGTCAAGCGTTGTCATCACTGCAGCTTTATGTTCGTCGAAGGCGATGGTGACTTTGTCTAACCATTGGAAAGCATCTTTTTTTAGCAAGGAAGTAAGTGGTGCACTGATCTTTCTATAGTTTTTAATGAACTTGCGATTATAGCCTATTAAACATAGAAAGCCACGTAGCAATTTTATGTTTCTCGAGATCGGCCAGTTCTGCATTGCTCCAATTTTATAGGGGTCCACTGCCACACCTTCCTCTGATATGATATGCCCAAGATATTTCACCTTCTGGTGAAGAAAGCAAAAATTTGTAATGGCCGTTGTGTGTTCAAAAGGCGGTTTTCGGTATGTCTTCTTTACACACTCATATTTGATGATACCTGGAACGAAGGTCCAGCTTTGTGAAGATTTGTGCTCCCTTTTATCTAGCAATTCACCTGCTATTAGAATAGGGTATTTGTCCTTGACGGTTACGCCATTGAGGGCTCAGTAATCAATGCACATTCGCCATGTTTCATCCTTCTTTCGTATGAAGAGCACCGATGAAGAGTAGGGGCTGCAAACTGGTCGAATAACTCATATTTTAGGCATCTATTTTACAGTCCTTTCTATTTCATCCTTCTGCAGATATGAATGCTGATATAGCCAAGTATTTGTAGGAGGTTTACCCAGAAGAATCGGTATACAATGATCATGCCGATGGGCAAGAGGTAGGTTGCGCGGTTCGTCAAATATACCTGAAAATTCAGCAAGCAAAGGAAGTAGGTTTGGATCTTCAAATTCTATTGGCTCTCCCTTAGTTTGTTACTCAAGTTATACCAAAAAGCTGCTATATGCTTTATGTAAAACCTTCTCCATTTATTGTGTGCAAATTATCATTACGTCGCCCCCAAATTTCCCATGTAGTATCACCTATTTCCCTTTACTGTAAAATCTCATTATTATTTTCATAAAATTCCAAAGAACATCACCTAATGTCATCAACCATTCAATTCTGAGCATGGCCTCATGATCATCAAGAGGAAGGAGGAAGAAATCGGCAATTATCTCTTGGTCCTGCAGTAATAGTTTCTCCCCCGGGCGCCTACAATCACACTTCAAAATCCATCCATCGGTGAACTTGATGTCAAACCTACTATAATACTCAATAGGTAAGGCCATCTGAACAGCAACCTTACTATCTAGGGAGTTATTAGTGCTGCCCGTGTCGATGAGAACAGTGATCGATTGTTGTTTGAGAAGGCCTTCAACTTTCATCGTTTGCGGGTTTAAGTAGCCGGCTAGTGCATGTACCATAACTTCGGTCAGTTGTGGCTCTTCTTTTGCATCTTCTTCTTCATTATCAAGGCTCTCTTCTAAATATTCAATGACCTCTTTTTCTACTGGTTTAATTATAATAAGTCTCCCTTTTCTACAGTGATGCTCGTGGCTCCACGGCTTGTCGCGGTGCCAACATAACTCCTTCGTAGATCGCTCCTGAAGCTCTTCTCTTATCATCATTTTTGATGTAGGGACTCGGTTGATAGTAGAGGGGGCTAAGGGCTTCTGCATTATAGGTCAAGAGGTGATCCTAGTCCTTCGGGCTTCATGGATCATTCGATCCTCTTGATGTTGTGCGAAAGAGATGGCTGCCATATGTTAGGATCGGAGCGGCACTAAGAGGGGGGGGTGAATTAGTGCAGCGGTAAAGAATGATAAACTTTCGATGATTTAAACACTTTCGGAAACTTCGTACGATAAAAGCAACGTTTCGTTTGAAACCGTTTCGATTTCGTTTTAACTTGAAGGCATACGTATGAAGGAAACAAAGAAGTAGAGCATCAAAGTGAAGATGGTTTGCAGTAAGATAATAGCAGGAAGTAAATGCAAACCAGAGAAGACGATAGTTTATAGTGGTTCGGTCAATCGTGACCTACATCCACTCCTCCGATTCCTCTTCCGTCGAGGTCACTGGCATCCACTAACGATCTTCCTTTACTAGGCGAAGATCAACCTCCTTCTTACACCCCTCTTACAACCTCTTACAAGTGGTTCACCCTTTTACAAGGATTTCAATGAAAAGAAATGAGGTGAACACTCAAGCTATTGAAAACAAGACTTTTCCTAAAGATTTACTCAACTTCTAGCTTCTCAAAAGGTTGTTATCTCAGATGACAATAGAAGGGTATTTATAGGCCTCAAGAGGATTCAAATTTGGGCTCCAAAAATTTGAATTCTCTTATGTTCCCGAAGCTAGCGGTGCCACCGCCTAGCTCTCGGGTGCTGGGCGGTGCCACCGCCCAGACCGGCGGTTCCACCGCCTAGCTCTCGGGTGCTGGGCGGTGCCACCGCCTAGACCGGCGGTTCCACCGCCTAGCTCTCGGCCTCTGGGCGGTGCCACCGCCTAGTCTAGGCGGTGCCACCGCCTACACTATTTCAGCTCACTGGTTGGGCTCCAAAATTGGCCCAAACCAGTCCGAACTTGGGCCGAATTGGCCCCTACTTGGGTCATAGGATAAACACCTAATCCTAGCCCTAATTAACGTGCTAACTACAAATTTAAAGACATTTTCTAAGCTATTACAAAGTCCATAAGTCAAGACTTCTTCCGGCGAGCTTTCGGCGAACTTCCGGCGGTCTTCCGATAAACTCTCGGAAACCATTCTGCGGACTCCCGGCAAGCTCCTAGACTTCACGATTTGATCTTGGCGAGTTCCGACGAGCTTCTTCGGCAAGCTCCGATCTTTCTCGGTGAGCTCCGTGAACTTCCGACGAACCTTTTGGCGAGCTTCCGAAAAACCCTTCAGCAAGCTCCCTACTCATTCTCGGCTAGTTCCGGCAGCATTCCCGACGAACCTTCGGACTTCCATCGAACTCTCGAACTCCCAATGAATCCTTCGCGCTTGACTCCAGCACTTTGTTTCGCTTTATGTCTTCATCGTTATCGTAGTTAATCCTGCACACACAAGCCAAAACTCTACTCCGATCTAGATAATTATTACAACGCGAATTGACATTCTGTTGCCCGGCACGTTATTGGTTGGCGCTTCGTCCGATTCTTCAGCGCATCGTCCACTCTTGCGGCTTATTGCCCAATCGGCGGTTGACCGCCGCAACCCGATATCCTTGGTGCAATTCCGCTCTCCTTAGCCCGATGCCCGACGTCCGAAGCGTTCTACCGTCCAATATCCTAACGTGATCTCCTCCGGCGCAACGTCAATTCCTCCTGCGTCAACTGTCTAATCCTGATCGAGTAGACCTGTATCACTCAAAATGCAGTTAAAACATCTAAGCACAATCAATTAGTTTCATCATCAAAATCCGAGATTCAACACCATAAGCATGTATGGTTGTCGTGCTTTAACTTCTCCCCGGATCTTCGGCTTCAAGCCCTCAATGAAGGTCCCAAATAGCTAATTTTTAGACCAATCATGAGTTTGATTAGATAACCTTTCAAACCTGGTTTGGTACTCTTGGATGGTGGAGGTTTGTCGGATCTTTGCTAGTTGTCCGTCAATATTCTCATAATCGGTTGGTCCGAAGAGGATTAATAGTCCTTCTTTGAATTGTCGTCATGAGAGGACTCCATGAGTATATTTAAACCAGTCAAACCATGGTATGGCATCCTCTTCAATATATATAGCTACAATTTTCACCATAGATGCATTTGCAGTTTTGTGGTACCTAAAATATCGCTCCGTATGTGAGATCCAACCAATCAGGTCTCCTTCTTCCCATTTAGGGAAGTTCACCCTCATGCGTGGATAGTTGGGGTTAGTTATAGAGCCTCCTCTCTCTTGGAAGTCATTTCTTCGGGCTTGGTGCAATTGGTCAGAGCTCTCTCCTTGATGTGATTTCTTCAGACTTGGTGATTGGCCCAAACTGAGTTTGGTAAAGAGAGTCCGAATCTTATCCTCCATTCGCGCCTCGAAGGCTTCGAATTTAGTATTAATTATCTCTTCAGATTTTATAGTATATGCCTCTAAATCTATGATGTTAAGATATTTCTTTTGTTGTCGGGTTAAAGGCATGTATAGGTTGAGAGAAGTGATAGTCGAAATAGTTGGTGGATTGGTGGATGTAGGCTGCGGTTTAGGCTTATTTTGTGATTGTTTTGGGTGCAGTTTGAGGGTGTGGTTTTGTAGAGTTTTAGGGCTGTGGATGAAAGTTTTAGATCTATGGTAGATGGCAGCAAAGGTTTGATAGAGAGATCAGTCAAAATTGCTACAGGTATTTGTTGTCTTGTAAGAGCAGAATTGTCGTCAAAGAAATAGCGGTTTCTCGATGAAATTTCCACCAAAAATTGAGATATTTGAGAAGAGAATTGATACCAAAATATTGGTTTACATGACAGCAAGGATGTCCAATTTAATCAAGAAAATTTCGACAATATAACAGCAAGAAAATTGGTACAAGTTGCAATAGCAGAATTATCATCGAAAATTTTAGTAGTTTGCGACGGAAATTTGTAGCAACACAAAATTATTTTTAGAGATGAATTCCTCAATAGATCAATCTTAGATAGAAGCCAAGATGATCTATAAAGTGTATAAAAAATTTTGTTCAAAAAAGATTGCAAATAGATCAGTTAAAGCAACAATATGCGGCTGAAATTTTTTACAGCACAGATTTATAAGTGTAGCAGATTGGACGTAAAAGATCAGTAGTTTATATTGAAAATTTTTTGACAAAACCAAACAAAAATTTACTGTTAGAAGTGTTAAAGTTATCATAAAAATTTCATAGAAATTTGGATAGAAAAAATGTAGTAACAAGATCAAACAAACTGTGCTATGTGGTTGGAATTTTATAGTGCAGATTTTCAAGTATAGCAGCTTAGACATAAAAGATCAATGGTTTAATATTGAGAATTTTTTAACAAAATTAAAGGGAAATCTGCTATTAGGAAGTGTCAAAGCTATCATTAAAATTTTGTAGAGATTTGGATAGAAAAAATATAGTAGTAAGATCAAACAAACTATGCTATGCGGCTAGAATTTTACAATGCAGATTTTCAAGTATAGCAGTTTAGACGTAAAAGATCAATAGTTTATATTGAGAATTTTTTGACAAAACTAAAGAAAAATCTGCTGTTAGGAAGTGTCAAAGGTATCATAAAAATTTTATAGAGATTTGGATAGAAAAAATATAGTAGCAAGATCAAACAGACTTTGCTATATGGTTGGAATTCTGCAATGTATCTTTCGTCGTAGAGATGAAAACTTTGTGACGAAAAGTTTATGCAGCAATATAGGAACAATTTTTTTTTTGGATTTTTGAATAAGGATACTAAATTGCAGAAGCAGTAAGGTAAGAAACCAGAACCTGTTGAAATTCATAGGGAGATCAAAGAATGATCTGCGATGGTAGAGATGTCGGCGAAATTTGGTGACGATCTTTTAAACAATTGTGGAAATTGCTTTGGGGGGCTGTGGAGCGATGATGGATGGCTGTGGAAGGGCAGCAAGATGCCAAGAATGTTGCTCTAATACCAAGTGATAGAACCCTTGTAGATTCTAAGCTTGGGGTTGATCTCTTTAGGGGATCGGCCTCCTTAGAACTCTATAGGGGTTCCTTCCTCTAAGTTGCTGCACATAGGCTGCAGAAAAGATTCATCTATTGCTTATCAAAAGAGGATGAATACATGACTATTTATAGGGTTTCTAAACCCTAACTCTTAATAGGACTCATACTTAAGACTCCTACTCAAGACTCCTATTTCTTTACAATTCTTAATTCTTCTCTAAGAAATAACCTCTAAATCCTAGCTAGCCTCTTCATCTCTTTAATAGGGGTCGGCCTAGGTAGGTTTTACATGAATGCCCCTCTCAATTAGGACTCTCCTAGCTAGAGTCGTAACATATGTTTTCCTCCGGCATAACATGATTTTTCCTACTTTAATTGTCTCATCTTGATCGAAGCATCCTGTGTCACTCAAAACATAGATTAAATCATAAACAATTATCAATTAGTTTCATCATCAAAATATGATATTCAACAGGAGGGTCATCTGGTGGCTTACGAGAGCCGCAAGCTCAATGAGACCGAGCAGCGGCATCTGGTGCACGAGAAGGAGATGATAGCGGTGGTCCATTGTTTACGAGTTTGGCGGCACTAGCTTCTTGGATCGCAATTTGTGTTGAGGATAGACAACATCGATTTGAGCTATTTCCAAACTGATGATGAAGAATATGGTGAAGTATTGAGGAGTCCCACACAATATCATCAATGATCGAGACGCTCGGTTCCTAGGACGATTTTGGACTGAGCTATTCAAATTATTTGGGTCTAAGTTATACTTCTCCACAAGCCTTCACCCCTAGATGGATGGCCAAACTGAAATGATAAACTCACTCATTGAGCAATACCTTCGGCACTACATGAGCGCCAACCAACGAGATTAGGTGAAGCTATTATATATAGCTCAATTCTCCTACAACTTGTAGTGGAGCTTTGCATCCAACAAAAGCCCCTTCGAGATCATTACAGGACAACAATCATTGACTCCTCACACCTTGGCTAATAGGTATACTAGGAGTAGTCCATCAGCATATCACTTTGTAAAAGAATGACACCAAAATGCAGATATTGCACGGGCTTACTTGGAGAAGGTGACCAAAAAGATGAAGTGGGCCGACTTGGGAAGGCGACCACAGGAGTTCAAAGTCAGCGATTTGGTGTTAGTGAAGCTCCAACTAGCATCACTCCAATTCTTTAGGAACAAAGTATAACAAATCTCCAACTAGCATCACTCCAATTCTTTAGGGAGAATGTCACAAACGGTCATCGCGCACCCATAATAACTTCGTTCAATGAACCGTTCATCGCTTTTGCATGCTTGTACCGAGACATGACAATATGTTTTGCGTTAGTTTTGTGTGTTTTGCTTGTAAAAATACATGTTCGAATAGGTTATAGCGTTGTAGTGCGACCGCTCGTTGCGCTAGGCCGAATTGCCCAAAATAGCTCCATTTTCGCGTGCCATGGTTTATTGTTTGCAAGCCGCAACTATGCACGAAACATCAGCCATCTCAGCACCATGGAACCCCTTGGGTGGCATAGGGCTGGATAGGGCTTCGGTATATTGTCAAGCATTGAAAAACTCTTCACAAGTTCACACGTTAACTTGATAGAAACTTGCTTTCGCGCTTGGCACCCAGTGATCAATTGTTTGTGGACTTGCAACTATCTGTTCTACCTTCTAAAGTCATTGTTTTCCTCCTTCCTCTCTTTTCTCCTATGCACACAAGGTGCTTGCTGAATTGCTTATAAAGCTTCTCTCTTTGCGAGACGTTGGGACTTGTCCGTCGCTCGTTTTCAATCTAATCAACTTTCTGTTTTACAGGTCCTTTGGGACCTGTATGAGGTTGCAACTAGGCTGACCCTTTATAGATGCATATGTTGCAAAGGTGCCTCATGACTTAGGTAATTTCAATTAAGTCCAAGACATTATGGTATCAGAGCGGGCAAGCAATTCGAGCAAGCAGCGAAGGAACTTCGTAATTTCACTATGGAAAAGCATTGTGGAGAATCAAGCAAGACGGGCAAGCCAGACCCTTTCCCCAAGCAGCCATAGGTGGGCTTCAAGTGCATATTTGCTCTCATGATGTTGGAGCCGCTCTGGAGGAGTGCGACATCAAACATGATAAGCGAGAAGTTAGCTACTCTCCGCGAGCGGAGGAGGCACAATTTGAAGTGCCAACCGGGAAAAAGAGCCACAAGGAGAGACTCACAGTGGTGGAAACCCGCTTGGATGTCCTTGAAGTGAGCTTGGAGGAACTCTACTATGGCCAACGAAGGCTTCTTGGGGTAGTAAGCTCGCAAGAAGAAGCTTAATCCCGGATCATCAAGTTTGAGGCCCTAGTCGACCGACTGTCATATGACACCAAAGACCTCATGCAATATTTATAGGAAGTCATGGCAGAACTCACTTCCAGGGTGACCATGCTCACAAGGGCACCGAATGCAGGAGGAAACAACACCCACATTGCATCGCTACAAAAATTGAGGGCACCCAGCCGTATTGTTATGGAGGTGCTAGAGATGCTAAAGAGCTCGAGAATTTCCTGTTCAACATGGAACAATACTTTTGAGCTACAAGGCCTAATTCTAAAGAAACCAAAAGTTTCGATAGCAACCATGTATTTGAATGAGGATGCAAAACTTTGCTGGTGAACCCATTGGGAGGAGATCCAACAAGGTCAGTGTTGTGTGGACACATGGGAGGACTTAAAGCAAGAGTTGAGAACTCAGTTTCTACCTAAGAACACAGAGTTCATTGCAAGGAGGAAACTAAGACAACTCTGCCAAAGTACTTCCATTCGAGACTACGTGAAGCAATTTTCTACACTAATGTTGGACATATAGGAAATGTTTAAGAAGGATAAGCTATTCAGCATCCTCGATGGTTTAAAGCTATGGGCGTAACAAAAATTGCATCGAAGGAATATCACCAATGTGATCGGGGCAATTGTTGTCATAGAAAGACTCATCGACTTTGTTTCCTTTGAGGACCCGAGAAAAAGGAAACAATCTTCAGGAAATCACCCTCCAAAATATTATCATGGGAAGGAGCCAAGGGGCGAACAGAGAAAGAAGAGTTCCCATAAAGGGCCATGCTCAAAAGGTAAGGCTCTAAAACCTGGCGGATGCTTCTTGTGCGGATGGCCGCACATCGTGAGATAGTGCCCACAGAAGCAAGTACTAAATGCCTTAACAACTTCTATTCATCCCCCCAGATCGGACAAGGGCAAAGTTATTACTCTTAGTTTGAGTAGTTCAGAATCCAATAGCAACGATGAGGAGTTGCAAGGACCCCGAATGGGAGCAATGCGTTTGTTGAACGCTATGCAGGGTCAAGTGGGGGAGAACATGAAGGTAAAGGCTACAAAAAGCAGGAAGTAGCAAGCTGATGTACGTATATATTAAGCTCAATGGCCAAACGACCCGTGCAATGGTGAACATGGGCGCTACACATAACATTATTATCGATGGAGAAGCAAAGCAACTTGGGCTGATCTTGGAGAAGAACCCAAGTCGAATGAAGATAGTGAACTCAGAGGCTAAGCGAATGTCCAGGTTGGCAAAAGGAGTTACCATCAAGATCGGAACATGTAGCGAGAATACGAACACAATGGCGGTGCCATTAGACGACTTCCAAGTGATTTGTGGAATGGAGTTTATGCACGTGGTGAAGTTGGTGCCAATATCATTCCTAAACTCCCTATGTTGATAGGATGTGATGACCCTTGTGTGGTTCTCGTCTCTCGGAGAGGAACCAAGGACCCCCAACAGATATCATCATTATAACTGAAGAAAGAGGTACGAAAAGGTGACTTAACATTCAGGCTACTATAAAGCTAGAGCCACTCGACAAAAAGGCCATTCAGGAACCTATTGTGGTGGCAAACATCCTGAAGGAGTTCACAAACATTATGCCACCGGAGTTACTGAAGACTCTACTGCCACATAAAGGCGTGGATCATCATATTGAGCTGGAGCCAAGAGTGAAGCCTCCAGCGAGACCACCCTACCGCATGCCCCCTCCAGAGTTGGCAGAGCTCAAAAATCAGTTAGATGAACTACTAATTGATGGTCTCATCCATAGTTCCAAAATACCATTCAGACCTCCAGTTCTCTTCCAAAAGAAACAAGATAGGAGCATCCAACTATGTGTTGATTATCGAGCCCTCAATAAAGTGATGTTGAAGAATAAGTATCCCACCCCACTCATCGCGGACTTATTCGACCAATTGGGCAAAGCCAAGTATTTCTCAAAACTCGACCTCCGGTCGGGGTACTAGCAGGTGCGCATTGCTGAAGGCGACGAAGCAAAGACTACCTACATGATCAGGTATGGAGTATTTGAGTTCTTGGTGATGCCTTTCGGCTTAACCAATGCTCCAACCACTTTCTACACTCTTATGAACCAACTATTCATAGAGTATTTGGATAAATTCACGACATTTACTTGGATGATATCAGTGTCTACAACCGAATGCTTGAGGAGCATGTCAAGCACCTTCAAATAATTTTCAAGGTTCTCAGGGAGAACACTTTGTTCGTGAAAAGGGAGAAGTGCTACTTTGCTCAAACGAAGATCTTATTCTTGGGGCAACGAATCAGTGATGGCTCCATTAGGATAGACAAATCGAAGGTGCAAGCTATTGTGGAATGGTGAACTCCAAAGAAGGTGCTAGAGTTAAGATCCTTCCTTGGTTTCATCAACTACTATCAATGCTTTATAGCGGGGTATTCGAAGCATACAACTCCATTGATGGAGTTGCTGAAGAAGGAGCAACGTTAAATGTGGTTTGATAAATGTGAAGCTACGTTCCAAGATCTGAAGGCTACTGTGTTGGAGGAATCGATGCTCAAATTGTCAGACTTTGGCGAGCCCTTCAAAGTCTACACAAATGCTTCAGACTTCGCTACTGGGGGAGTACTCATTTAGGAGGGTCATCCGTGTTGAATCTCAGATTTTGATGATGAAATCAATTGATTAATTGTTTGATCTAATCTATATATATATTGAGAAAAGTGTGTAGGATTAATTACTCTAATAGGAAGACATAAAGCAAATGTTGTGTTGGAGTCAAGATCGAGATTTCGTTGGGAGTTCGAGAGATCGTCAGAAGTCCGGACATTCGTTAGAAGTTCTACCGGAACCAATAGAGAGGTCTAGGAGCTTGCCAAAGAAGCTCATCAGATCTTACCAAGAAGATCGCCATGAAGTCCAAGAGCTTGCTGGAAGTCCACCGGAACATTGTCGAGAGATCATTGGAAGTTCGTCGAAAGATCGCCGGAAGCTCGCTAGGAGAACAATTGACATATTGGAACTAGAATACTTTGGAAGACTAGAATGAGGATTTTTCTAATTTTAATGGATTTTGAGTTATGGAATCTTGTAGAAAATGGCTTTGAAAAGTCTTCTCTTCCAATGAGCAATTGGAATGAGTTGGAGAAGAAGACTTTCGCTCTAAATGCCAAGGCTATGAATGCCTTGTTTTATGCTTTAGATAAAAATGAGTTCAATCAAGTGTCGATTTGTGAAATGACTTTTGATATTTGAAACATACTCGAAGTAACTCATGAAGGAACTAGTAGAGTAAAGGAGTCAAAAATTAATCTTTTAGTCCATACTTATGAACTGTTTTGAACGAAACCGAGTGAGACCATTGGAGGCATGTACACCTGATTTACGGATGTCGTCAATGGTCTAAAAGGACTTGGTAAAGGTTTCTTGAATTTTGAACTTGTTAATAAAATCTTAAGATCCCTTTCAAAGAGTTGGGACCTAAAGTCACGACCATTCAAGTAAAGATTTAAATAACTTTCTTCTTGAAGAACTAATCGGGTCACTAATGACCTATGAGATGACTTGTAATGCTCATAAAGAGCTTGAGAACAACCTTCCAAAGAATAGGAAGGATATAGCATTAAGAACTCTAGAAGACCACTTGAAAGAAAATTCAAGTGATGAGAACTTTGATGAAGACTTGGCACTCTTGACAAGAAAGTTCAAAAAATTCATAAAAATAAATAAATTTAAAAAGATACTAAAAATAAAATTAAACCCAAGAAAGAACAAGTGATATGCTACGAATACAAGAAGCCAGGACACTTCAAGAGTGAATGGCCCTGAGCAAAGAGGAAGCAACCAAAGAAGAAGAAGGCTTTTAAAGCAACTTGGGATAATTCAAGTGCATCGGAAGAAGAGGAGACAACCAACACTGAACAAGTTGCTCACTATGTGCTAATGGCTATTGGAGATGAGGTAAGTAGTTCATTTGATGCAAATTTATCCTTTGATGAACTATTAAATGATTTTCATGATTTATTTGATGAATGCAAATTAATTAGTAAAAAATATAAATTGTTAAAAAAAGAGCATGCTTCTCGTGTTAGTGATTTTGATAGATTAAAAGTTAAGCACAATGATAGTTTAGCTCCATGTACGAAATGTGATGAACTAGAAATACTTCAAAAGGAAAACTTGCTACTCAAAGAAACCTTAGAAAAATATGAGGTTGGTAGCAAGTCCTTGAACATGATTCTTGCCAATAAGGGTCATGTTCCTAGGAGAGGCGGAATCGGATTTGTGAGTAGCTCTCAACAAAATCCGACCACCTTTGTTAAAGGCCCTACCTTGCATGTATCAGCTCACACCAAATGCAACTTTTGTTGCAAACTTGGACATGTTGACTATAAATGTCCACTTAAGAGATATAGTCCACATAAATTGATTTGGGTTCTTAAAAGAACCTCAAATGACTCAATGTAACATGATAAGCTATGTAGATCGATTTTTGAGGCACCCAAGATCAAATGGGTATCTAAAAATCATCCTTTTTTGTAGAAAAATGTACTATCACAAGCTAAGAGCAAGAGATGATATCTTGATAGTGGATGCTTAAGGCATATGACTAGAGATTCATTTCAATTCTCTAAGCTCACTAGCCTAGACGAAGGATATGTCACCTTCGGAGATAACAAGGGTAAAATTATTGGCAAAGGAACTATAGGTAACAAATCCAACCTTTTTATTGAAGTAGTATTGTTGGTTGATGGCTTATGCTTTCATTATTGAAAAACCACACAAAAACACATCTATGATTGCCCTAAAGTAAAATAATGTATACACTATCAATGTTGATGATCTTTGTAATGAAATATATTTTTCAGTTTTAAATGATGATGCTTGGCTTTGGCATAGAAGATTAGGTCATGCTAGCATAAAACTAATCTCTCAAATCTCATCTAAAAGACTTGTAAGAGGAATTCCTCACATTAAGTTTATTAAAGATAATGTGTGTGATGCATGCCAACTAGGAAAACAAATAAAATGTAGTTTCAAATGAAAGAACCAAATTAGCACCTCTAGACCATTATAATTGATCCATATGGACTTGTTCAGACCAATTGCTACATCAAGCCTGGGAGGTAGCAAATACGCATTTGTCATCGTAGTTGATTATAGTAAATACACATGGACTTACTTTTTGGAACACAAAAGTGATTGCTTTAGATATTTTTTTAAGTTTTATAAACTTGTTCAAAATGAAAAGGGTTTTATGATTTCATCAATTCGAAGTGATCACGGTAGTGAATTTCAAAATCGTGATTTCCAAAAATTTTGTGAATCCAATGGATACAACCATAATTTCTCCACTCTGAGAAATCCTCAACAAAATAGAGTAGTAGAGAGAAAAAAATAGAAACTTACAAGAAATGGGAAGAACCATATTAAATGAACATAGCCTACCCAAATATTTTTGGGCTGAAGCTGTAAATATGACATGCTATGTCATGAATAGGGTTCTAGTAAGACCATTACTTTCGAAAATTCCTTATAAGTTGTGGAACAACAAAAAACCCAATGTTTCATATTTTAAAGTCTTTGGGTGCAAATGTTTTATTTTGAATGAAAAAGATACCTTAGGAAAGTTTGATGCAAAATTTGATGAAGGAATTTTTCTTGTTTATTCTTCTATTTCTGAGGTTTTTTGTATCTTTATCAAAAAAACTTTGGTTATAGAAGAGTTTATTCATGTGGTTTTTAATGAAGTTTTCGAAACTAAGAAAAATGATTTTGATAATGATATTAATTTTAATGTTTTAAATTTAAATGAAACCTCTTCTCTATCTAGCAACTTGGGATGCATCTTCTTCCGAACCTTCCTTACCCAAGGAATGTAAGTATATAGATGCTCATCATAAGGAGCTAATAATAGGAGACACATTAAAAAGGGTTCAAACTCATTTTTCTCTTATTCATTTTTGTGCCAACGTCGCTTTTCTCTCTCAAATTGAACCTAAATGCATTGATGAGGCCTTGAAAGATGATTCATGGGTTATTGCAATGCAAGAAGAGTTGAATCAATTTGAGAGAAATGAGGTGTGAAAGCTTGTTCCAAGGCTAATGACCATTTAGTTATTGGTACTAACTGGGTCTTTAGAAACAAGCAAGATGAATTTGGTATCGTGGTTAGAAACATGGCTAGATTAGTGGTCAAGTGTTTCAACCAAGAAGAATGTATCGATTACAAAGAAACCTTCACTCTTGTGGCAGGATTAGAAGCTATAAGGATGCTCCTTGCCTATGCTAGTAATAATAATTTTAAGTTGTTTCAAATGGATGTTAAGAGTGCTTTTCTTAATGGCTTTATTTCTGAAAAAGTTTATATTGAACAACCTCCTGGATTTGAGAATGATAATTTCTCTAATCACATGTTTAAATTGACTAAAGCTCTATATGGATTAAAACAAGCCCCAAGGGCTTGGTATGAGAGACTTAGCTCATTTCTTATTCAAAATAATTTCTTTAAAGGCAATGTTGATACTGTATTATTTATTAAAAATTTTGAAAATAATTTTCTTATTGTTCAAATTTATGTTGATGATATTATTTTTGGTTCTACAAATGAATTCTTATGTGAATCATTTACCAAAAACATGAGTCAAGAGTTTGAAATGAGTTTAATGGGTGAACTAACTTTCTTTTTAGGCTTACAAATTAAACAACTTAGTAATGGTATTTTTGTTAGCCAAACAAAATGTGCATTAGACTTGCTAAAATGGTTTAATATGGAAAGTTCAAAGGCTATCAACACTCCTATGAGTACCTCCATCAAGTTAAACATTGATGAAAGTGGAGAAAGCTTTGATCAAAAAGCTTATAGGGCTATGATAGATAGTTTACTATTCCTCACTACAACCAGACCGGACATCATGTTTAGCGTAGGACTTTGTGTTAGGTTTCAATCTAATCCTAAGCTATCACATCTTAAAGCAGTCAAAAGAATACTTAGATATCTTAAAGGAACCACAAATCTAGGATTATAATATCCAAAATCTGAAAACTTTAAATTAATTGCTTATGCTAATGCAGATTTTGCTGGATGTAGATTATATAGAAAAAGCACATCTGGAACGTGTCAATTTTTAGGACATACACTTGTCTCTTGATCTTCCAAGAAACAAAATTCGATTACACTATCCACAATTGAAGTCGAATACATTGCAGCAAGTGCATGTTGTGTACAAGTTGTATAGACAAAATATACATTAAAAGATTATAAAATTTATCTTAAGGATATTCTTATAAAATATGATAATACAAGTGCAATATGTTTAACAAAAAATCCTATTTAACACTCATAGAACTAAATATATTAACATTAGACATCACTTTATATGAGATCATGTTAATAATCATGGTGAAATATTAGAATTCATTGATACAAAAAATCAATTAGTCGATATCTTTACAAGACCTTTAAATGAAGAACAATTTGATTTCATTAGAAGAGAGATAGGCATGTTAAAATGTCCAAATGTATAAGTTGTTATATTTCCTTTTCAGACTATCTTTATGTATTTCATGAATTTATCAAGTTTACTCCATACCCTTACTTCATCACGTAATGATGTTTAATACATTTAGTCCCTTCACCCATTGAATTTATTAACAAATGTATCTTTTATGGATTTCACTATTATGAATTCTTATTGAAAAACATATTTAATGAAGTTTTATTTATGGATTTCTTCTCTCTTCCTTACTCTTCTCATGAGAGAAGAAGTTTTATGAATTTTTAATATGTGATAATCACTTGCAAAAATGGGGATTTGATTTCATATAAATATCTTGATCCTTTCCATGAATCTCTTCGTTTTGTTAAAATTGAAGTATGATTTAATGAAACTCATTTATTATTTTTAACTTGATTCTTTGTAGATTTCTTCTTTATCTTCCTTCTCATGCAAAGTTTTGATGACAAAAGGGGAGAAGTTGATAGAATCTCTCTCTTTAATGTTGAGAACTTTTGAACGTTACCATGTAATGATGCAATATCGATTGAATAAATTAGTGTGAAACTTGCTTAAATTTTCATCACACTTGCATTGTTGAATTATTCTCCTTTTTGATGATGACAAAGGAGGAGAAAATTATCAAAATGTGGTAAATTGATGACAAATTGGCATTATAAATGTATGCAATGTATCTTATCTTGAAATGTATTTCATATGCATTATAGATATTTGAAATGTTATATGAATGCTTAAAAATTTTCTATCAAAAAGGTATCATGAGCTTAACTTGCTATTTACAATTGATACCATGGAATAATAAATTGCTATCTTGATATATTTCAAAATTCGTAACGTACTTGAAAATGATAATCAAATGACATCATTTTCATAAATACGTGGCATCGTATTTTGAATTGGTAAATCATGTAAGTATCATGATGTGCATGTTGATAAGTTTAAATGACTTATCGGTTTGATACTTGAATTCTAAGGCCTTAAATTCAAGAATGTGTTTTCTCAAGAATAGCATATAGATAGGGGGAGTTAAGATTAACTCCGTTATCAATTGATTGTCATCATTAAAAAGGGGGAGATTGTTGAATCTCGGATTTTGATGATAAAATCAATTGATTAATTATTTGATCTAATCTATATGTTAAGAAAAGTGTGTAGGATTAACTATGATAGCAAGAAGACATAAAGCAAATGTTGTGCCGGAGTCAAGATCGAGATTTTGTTGGAAGTTCGAGAGTTCGAGAGTTCGTCGGAAGTCCGGACGTTCGTCAGAAGTTCTGCCGGAACCAACCGAGAAGTCTAGAAGCTTGCCAAAGAAGCTCATCGAAACTCACCAAGAAGATCGCTCTGAAATCTAGGAGCTTGCCGGAAGTCTGTCGGAACATTACTAGAGATCATCGGAAGTTCGCCAAAAGATCACCGGAAACTCGCTGGAAGAACAATTGACGTATTGGAACTATAATACTTCGTTATATGTTTTAATTATCGTAGTTAGTCCGTAGATTGAGTTAGGATTGGGAGGTGATTCCTCTAACTCAGTTAGGGGCCAATTGGGCCCTTAATAGGGTTGAATTGGGCCAGATTGAATAGCCCATTCAACACTTAAAATCATGACCAATGGTGGCACCGCTAGGGCCGGCGATGGCACCGCCTGGTGACCCAGTCTCCCAGGTGGTTTGGGTGGTGGTACAGCCCAGACTAGGTGGTGGTACCGTCGATAGTTAATCCTATCAAGCGGTGGTACCACCAAAGCTCGATCTTCGAGCTCTGTTAGACAGTCCTACCGCCCAAACTAGGCGGTGGTATCACCTAGTATCAGGTGTCAAGTAGTGATACCACCCAGTAATGGCGATGGTATCACTAATACCCCGAAAATTCGGAAAGAGATACTTTTTGGATCCAATTTTGTAGCCATTTGGGGGCTATAAATACCCCACCCTTTTATGCATGAAAGGGCACGAAAATGTTGTTATAATCTTGAATTTCTTGAGTGTTAAAGTGGTGTAAAAGTGCTAGAGTTCTCCTCCCTTTTCTAAGTGTTGAGATCATTCAAGAGAGGTGTGAAACTTGTAAGGATTATCTCCTCATCCCGTGAAAAGGAGAAAGCACTGTAAAAAGTGGTTGGTCTTCGCCTATTGAGCCGGTGACCTCAACGGAGGAGGAATCCGAAATGGATGTAACTCACATCGACTAAACCACTCTAAATTCTGGTTTGCTTTTCTTATTGTGTAATTTGTTGGGAAATCTAAGGGGCAACATCACATGTGCGACGGAAGAACAAAACACAAAATCTCCAATTTCCCAAAGATTTGTTTGTCATCGTGCAAAGATTGGTGTGCAAAATCCATAAAATAGAAAACTATGTATAGTAAATATTGTGACTGCCACTCCTGATGACTGATTGTACTAGATCTGTGACATCCAAACCTATAAGTCCGGTATCAAAGAGTGGAGCACTCATACAGGACATCCTTGGTGTCTCAAGTCTAAGGACCAGATACCATTGGGACTACGGAATCGTCGTTTGACAATAAGGCATCATCAACCATCCAGCATTTTGTAAGCAGAGCAATCAGTGAACTCATTCTCCAATGAGCACCTGTACTATATCCCTAGTGTCCTCTCACGAGCAGCTATGAGATTAGCTGTATCTATTATATGGATGGGTATATAGCATACCAATCTGTCCAGTTATCTCGATGTCCCTCTCGAGTAACCTATGACTAGGATTATTTAGGATCTATGTTTAAAGGCGAATCGGTCTCATTATCGTGATTTAATCACAATCCAATTCTCATTGCATAGATCCAAGGACATCACAATATATATATATATATATATATATATATATATATGTAATAGTCAATATAAAGTGATAAATGTTAAAATATAATAAGCAAAAAGACTACATGTTAAGTCACACGTGTCATCACTCACGTGATTGGCTTGCAGGGCATATATGACTAGCACAATTTTTATTACTGCAAACCTCCTTAAACTTCTCTTTACATTTTTATGAAAGCTCTTGAGTTCAACATCTTTCCGAAATAGTTTGAATCGAAATGAAAATTTTATGAAATCAACGATTTTTCGCTACACTAATTCAACCCCCCCCTTCCCCTCCCCCTAGTGCCACTTTTGATCCTAATAATCTAGTGGCCTACGAGAGCCACAAGCTCAACAACATCGAGTAGCGGTATCCGGTGCATAAAAAAGAGATGATAGCGGTGATCCACTGTCTATGAGTTTGGCGGCACTACCATCTTGGATCGTAATTTGTGCTGAGGACAAACAACATCACTTTGAGCTATTTCCAAACTCAAAAGAAACTCTCCCCAAAGTAAGCACGATGACAGGACTTCCTGGCTAAGTTTGATATGGCAATGGAGTATAAGCCTGAAAAAGCAAATGTCATGGCCGATGCATTGAGCCGGAAAGTGGAGCGAGTGAATGGCATACAATTGGAGGGCAGAGGCCAAGCAAGTCAGTTGCACTCCAACTTCTTTTCTAGGATCAGGGATGGACTATACAGTGATCTCCAAGCAATAATCCTAATATAGCTCATCAAAGAAGGTAAGGCACGATGATTTTGGGTCCAGAAGGTACTCGTTTACACAAAAGGGAATACGGTTTATGTCCCCTGAGTGGACAATTTGAGGCGTGAACTCTTAAGAGAGTGTCATGATTTTCTTTGGGCTGGATGTTGAATCTCATATTTTGATGATGAAATCAATTGATGGGTTAATTGATCTAATTTATATTATTGAGTTAAGTGTGCAGGATTAACTATGATAGCTTGAAGACATAAAGCAAGTCTACCGGAGTCAAGTTTGATGGGTGTTCAAAAGTTCGCTAAGAGTCCGAAGATTCGTCGGAAGTGCTGCTGGAACCAACCGAGAAGAAATCGAGGACTTGCCGAAGTTTTTGGAAGTCCGCTAGAGAGATCGTTGGAGGTTCGCGGAGATCACCGAGAAGGTTCGGCTACTTGCCAAAGACTCGCTGAACTCACCACAAGACCGAGAGCCTGTTGGGAGTCCACCGGAAGAAATCCGAGGGTGTATCGGAAGTCCACCGGAAGATCACCAGAAAGCTCGCTGGAAGGAAACTCGACGTTGTCGGTTAAAAACCTGCTTAAGACTACATCTTAATTTCATAGTTTGCATGTAATTAGAGTTAGGATTAAGAGTTAATCTTATAACCTGGTTAGGGGCCAATTGATCCCGAATATGAACTGGTTTGGACCAAATTTGGAGCCCAACCAGTGACCCATAAGGTCGGGCGATGGCACCACCTAGTACTCGAAAGGTCGGGTGGTGGCATTGCCAGTACACGGTCAAATTGACATTGATAGGTGGTAGCACCGCCACCGATAGGCGGTGGCACCGCCAGCTCTAGGAACCTAAAGGAATTCAAAATTTGGAGCCCAAATTTGAATCCTCTTAGGGTCTATAAATACCCCTCAATTCTCAACAAAGAATATACCTTTTGAGAAATTAGAAATTAAGAAAAAGCTTTAGCCAAGTCCTTAGCAAAGTCTTGTTTTCAATACATTAAGTGTTCAACTCCCTCTTTCTCTTTGAAAAATCTATAAGAGTGTGAACCACTTGTAAAAAGGTTGTAAGAGAGGTATTTGGTCCTTCCCCTTCAAAGTGATTTACTAGTGAAAGTTGGGAGGCTCATCGAAGAAGGCTTCGCAAGTAGATGTAGGTCATTTGACTGTACCACTTTAAATTGGTGTGTTCCTTGAATGTGTGAGTGTTTAACTTTTTGAAACCTTTATTTACATAGCAGCAAGCTTTTGGTTTTCATCTCTTTACTTTACTCAAGCTACTTTTACTAAGTCATTCCTTGTCTCATTGAAATCTCTATACATTTACAAAATCATTTTCAAACTTACGAGTTTTAATCCGCTACACTAATTCACCCCCTCTTAGTGCTGCTCCGATCCTAACACTGGACACTTTGACATTTATAGAACCTTGGCTCTCGTGGAGAGGGCCTTCTATTGGCCAAAGATGGGGACTGATGTGGAGGAATATATTCGAACGTACCTCACTTGCCAACAAGACAAGGTGGAGCAGCGGAAGCCGATAGGACTTTCGTTGTTGCACACCTACACTATTCAACTAAAGAGGCAGCCAAGCTAATGATGAAGAATGTGGTGAAGTATTGGAGAGTCCTACATAATATCATCAGTAATCGAGATGCTTGGTTCCTGAGATGATTTTGGACCAAGCTATTCAAATTATTGGGGTCTAAGTTATACTTCTCCACAAGCCTCCACCCGTAGATGGATGGCCAAATTGAAAGGATAAACTCACTCCTTGAGCAATGCCTTCAGCACTACTGAGTGCCAACCGACGAGATTGGGTGAAACTATTGGACATAGCCCAATTCTCTTATAACTTGTAGTGGAGCTTTGCATCCAATAAGAGTCCCTTCGAGACCATTATAGGACAACAACTATTGACTCCTGACACCTTGGCTATCAGGTATACTAAGAGTAGTCCATCAGCATATCACTTTGCAAAAGAATGACATCAAAATGCAGATATTGCATGGGCTTACTTGGCAAAGGTGGCCAAAAAGATGAACTGGGCCGACTTGGGAAGGCGACCGTAGGAGTTCATAGTCGATGATTTGGTGTTGGTGAAGCTCCAACTAGCATCACTCCAATTCTTTAGGAACAAAGTATATAAAGGATTGGTGCATAAGTATGAAGGGCCCTTCCCCATTATCAGTAGGGTGGGTAACATCTCCTACAAGTTGCAGTTACCAGCGTGGCTCAAAATTCATAATGTTTTTCACGCTAACAATTGGAAAGCCTTCCACTCATATCTGCAAAATGCTTCCCGAAGTGTTCCAACTTAGCTACCCTCTACTAGAGCCTCCTACGAGAAGTGAGCTGAAACCATTCTAGCGGATCGCAAGATAAAGCAACAACTACTAACAAGCATCGACGAGGGCATCAATAGTTTAAGTGGGGGAGAATATCACGAACGGTCATCGTGCACCCGCAATAACTTCATTCAACAAACCCTTCTTCACTTCTGCATGCTTGTACCGAGACATAGTAGGATATTTTGCATTAGTTTTGTGTGTTTTGCTTGTAAAAATGTATGTTCGAACAGGTTGCAGGTTGTAGTGCGACCGCTCGCCGTGCCGGGCCAAACTGCACAAAACAACTTCGTTTTCGCATGCCACGGTTTGTTGTCTACAAGTCGCAACTGTACGCAAAACATCAGCCATCTCAGCACCCTAGAACTCCGTGAGTGACATAGGGCTAGATGGGGCTTCAGTATATTGTTGGGCATTGAAAAATACTTCACAAGTTTGCACGTTAACTTGACAAGAACTTGCTTTTGCGCCCGGCACCCGGTGACCACTTGTTTCTAGACTTGCAACTATTTGTTCTACTGTCTAAAGTCCTTGTTTTCCAAATTCCTCTCTTTTCTCTTATGCACACAAGGTGCTTGTTGAATTGCTAATAAAGCTTCCCTCTTTGCGAAATGTCAAGACTTGTCCGTCACTCGTTTTCAATCTAATTAACTTTCTGTCTTACAAGTCCTTCAGGACCTATACGAGGTTGCAACTAGGTTGGCCCTTTACAGATACATATTTCGCAAGGGCGCCTCATGACTTAGGCAATCCCAGCTAAGTCTGAGAAGTTAGCGCAAGGGTGTTTCGCGACTTAGGCAACTCAAGCTAAGTTCGCGTCTTGGCCACAAGGGTGCCTTATGACTTAGGCAATTTTAGCTAAGTCTGTGACATTGTGATATCAGAGCAGGCAAGAAATTCGAGCAAGTAGTGAAGAAACTTCACAATTTCAACATGGCAAAACATCGTGGCAAATCAAGCAAGACGGGGCAAGCCGGACCCTTGCCCCAAGCAGTCGTAAGTGGGCTGCAAGTGCATACTCGCTCTCATGCTGTTGGATATGCTCTATAGGAGCCCGATAGTGAATATGATGAGCAAGAAGTTGGCTACTCTCCGTGAGCGGAGGAGGCACAATCTGAAGCTACTAATCGGGAAAAAGAGCCACAAGAAGAGACTCACACCGGTGGAAACCCACTTGGATGTCCTCGAAGTGACCTTGGAGGAACTCTACTGTGGCCAACGAAGGCTTCTTAGGATAGTGAGCTTGCAAGAAGAAGTTGAATCCTGGATTGACAATGTTAAGGCCCTAGTCGAATAACTGTCAAATGACACCAAAGACTCCGTGCAACATCTGTAGGAAGTAATGGCAGAACTCACTTCTAGGGTGACCATGCTCACAAGGGCAATGAATGCGGGAGGAAACAACACCCACATTTTACCGATATAAAACTTGAGGGCACCCGAGTCACATTGTTATGGAGGTGCTAGAGATGCTAAAGAGCCCAAGAATTTCCTGTTCGAGATGGAACAATATTTTCGAGCTATGAGGCTTGATTTTGAAGAAACTAAAGTTTCGATAGCAACTATGTATTTGAATGAGGATGCAAAACTTTGGTGGCGAACCCGTTGGGAGGAGATCCAACAAGGTCGATGTCGGGTGGACGCATGGGAGGACTTAAAGCAAGAGTTGAGAACACAATTTCTACCTAAGAACACAGAGTTCGTCGTAAGGAGGAAACTAAAACAACTCCGCCAAAGTACTTCCATTCGAGACTATGTGAAGCAATTTTCTGCACTAATGCTAGACATACAAGACATATCTGAGAATCATAAGCTATTCAGTTTCCTCGATAGTTTAAAGCTATGAGTGCAATAAGAACTACATCGAAGGAATATAACCGATATGATCGGAGCAATTATTATCATAGAAAGACTCACTGACTTTGTTTCCTTTGAGGATCTAGGAAAAAGGAAACAATCTTCAAGAAATCGCCCTCCAAAATATTCTTGTGGGAAGGAGCTCAGGGGCAAACAGAGGAAGAAGAGTTCCCACAAAGGGCCAAGCTTAAAAGGCAATGCCCCAAAACCTAGTGGATGCTTCTTGTGCGGAGGGCCTCACATGGTGAGAGAGTGCCCACAGAAGCAAACACTAAATGCCTTAACAGTTTTCATTCATCCCCCTAGATCGGATAAGGGCAAGGCTGTCACTCTTAGTTTGAGTAGTTTAGAATCTAGCAGCAACGATGAAGAGTTGCAATGACCCAGATGGGAGCAATGCATTTGTTGAACGCTATACGGGGTCAAGTGGGAGAGAATATGAAGGCAAGGCCACAAAAAGCAGGAAGTAGCGAGCTGATTGACATAGACATTAAGATCAATGGCCAAACAACCTGTGCAATGGTGGACACGAGCGCTACCCACAACTTTATTACTGATCGAGAAGCAAAGCGACTTGGGCTGATCTTGGAGAAGAACCCAAGTCGAATGAAGGCGGTGAACTCAAAGGCCAAGTGAATTTTCGGGTTGGCAAAGGGAGTTCCCATTAAGATCGGAACATAGAGCGGGAGCACGAACATGATGGCGGTGCCATTGGACGACTTCCAAGTGATTCTTGGAATGGAGTTTATGCACACAGTGAAGTTGGTGCCAATGTCATTCCTAAACTCCCTATGTTGATGGAAGGTGATGACCCCTATGTGGCTCCCATCTCTCGGAGAGGAACTAAGGACCACCAATAGATATCATCATTACAATTAAAGAAAGGGATACTTAAAAGTGACTTAACATTCGTGGCTGCTATGAAGCTAGAGCCACTTGACAAGAAGGCCATTCATGAACCTGCTATGGTGGCAAACTTTCTAAAGGAGTTCACAAACGTTATGCCACCCGAGTTACCGAAGACTTTGTCGCCACATAAAGGCGTGGATCATCACATCAAGCTGGAGCCAAGAATGAAGCCTCCAGCGAGACCACCCTACCACATGCCCCCTCCAAAGTTGGTAGAGCTCAAAAGTAGTTAGGTGAACTGCTAAGCGATAGCCTCATCCGTAGTTCCAAAGCACCATTCGGAGCTCCAGTTCTCTTCCAAAAGAAACAAGATAGGAGCCTCCGACTATATGTTGATTATTGAGCCCTCAATAAAATAACGGTGAAGAACAAGTATCCCATCCCACTCATCGTGGACTTGTTTGACCAATTGGGCAAAACTAATTATTTCTCAAAACATGACCTTCGGTCGGGGTACTAGCAGGTGCGCATTGCTAAAGGCGACGAAGCAAAGACTACCTATGTAATCAGATATGGAGCGTTTGAGTTTTTAGTGATGCTTTTTGGCTTAACTAACACTCCGCCACTTTCTGCACTCTTATGAACCAATTATTCAAAGAGTATTTAGATAAGTTCATGGTCGTCTACTTGGAGGATATCATTGTCTACAACCAAATGCTTAAGGAGCATGTCGAGCACCTTCGAACAAATTTCAAGGTTCTCAGGGAGAACACTTTATTCATGAAAAAGGAGAAGTGCTACTTTGCTTAAATGAAGATATTATTCTTGGGGCATCGAATCGGTGATGGCTCTATTCGGATGGACAAATCGAGGGTGCAAGCTATTGTAAAATGGCAAACTCCAAAAAAGGTGACAGAGTTGAGATCCTTGGTTTCGTCAACTACTATCAATGCTTCATAGCAGAGTATTCGAAGCGTGCAACTCCATTGATGGAGTTGCTGAAGAAGGAGCAGCCTTGGAGGTGGTCTGATAAATGTGAAGCTGCGTTCCAAGATTTGAAGGCTACTGTATTGGAAGAACCGATGCTCAAATTGCCGGACTATGGTGAGCAATTCGAAGTCTACACAAATGCTTCATACTTCACTGTTGGGGGAGTACTCATTTAGGAGGGTCATTCGGTGGCCTACGAGAGCCGCAAGCTCAATGACACCGAGTAGTGGTATCTGGTGCACAAGAAGGAGATGACAATAGTGGTCCACTATCTACGAGTTTAACAGCACTACCTTCTTGGATCGCGATTTGTGCTGAGGATAGACAACATCGCTTTGAGCTATTTCTAAACTCAAAAGAAACTCTCCCCAAAGCAAGTGCAATGGTAGGACTTCCTAACTAAGTTTGATATGGTAATGGAGTACAAGCCTGGAAAAACAAATATTGTGGCCGATGCATTAAGTTGAAAAGTGGAGCGAGTGAATACCATATAATTGGAAGGTAGAGGCCAAGCAAGTCAATTATACTCCAACTTCCTTTCTAGGATCAAGGATGGAATGTATAGTGATCCCCAGGTAGTAACCCTGATACAGCTCATCAAAGAAGGCAAGGCACGACGATTTTGAGTCCAGAAGGTACTCGTTTACACAAAAAGGAATAGGATTTATGTCCCCCGAGTGGACAATTTGAGGCGTGAACTCTTAAGAGAGTGTCATGATTTTCTTTGGGCTGGACACCTGGGCATTTATAGAACATTGGCTCTCATGGAGAGGGCCATCTACTGGCCAAAGATGGGGACTGATGTGGCGGAATATGTTCGAACGTGCCTCACTTGCCAACAAGACAAGGTGGAGCAGTGGAAGCCAATGGGACTTTTGGAGTCGTTGCCCATAGCAGAAAGGCCGTGGGAGAGCATTTTCTTGGACTTCATATCAAGCTTGTGTTAGGACTCTAGCTAAGAGAGTCCTAATTGAGAGGGACATTCATATAAAACCTACCTAGCTAACCCCTATTAAAGAGGTGAAGAGGCCACTAGGGTTAGGAGGATGTTTCTTAGAGAAGCATTAGGAGTTGTAAAGGAATAGGAGTCTTGAGTAGGAGTCCTATTAGGAGTTGGTTAGAAATATGAGTCTTGAGTAAGAGTCCTATTAGGAGTTAGTTAGAAATATGAGTCTTGAGTAGGAGTCCTATTAAGAGTTGGGGTTTAGAAGCCCTATAAATAGCCATGTATTTATCCTCTTTTCTTAAGCAATAGATGAATCTTTTCTATAGCCTTTGAGCATCAATTTGGAGGAAGGAACCCCTATAGATTTCCAAGGAGGCCGATCCCCAAAGAGATCAACCCCAAGCTTAGAATCTGCAAGGGTTCTATCACCTAGTATCAGAGTAGCGATCTTGCTGCTTTTGCTGCCATCCCTACTACCCACCACCAACCAAATAATTCCCATAATTTCTCTTGGCGTCGCCATCTCCACCGTCATCTTCTACCATAGATCAAATCAATCTACTGCTGTCACCTCCTATTACATCAGAGATATGGTATTCTCCTATCACTAATACCTTTTCGTACTGCAATTTTCCATTCAAAATACCAAGAAGAAGTCTTCTTATTTATCATGTGCTATGAATTCCTTTCATCGTAAAAGTTATCATCTTTGCGAACGAAGGATTGCTGCAGAAAATTTCAGCCGCATATTGTTGCCTTAATCGATCTATTTGCAATCATTTTTGAACAAAATTTCTTATACACTTCATAGATCATCTTGGCTTCCATCTAAGATTAATCTATTGAGGAATTCATCTCTAAAAACGTTCTTGTGTTGCTACAAATTTTCATCGCAAACCATTGAAATTTTTCGATGAGAATTCTGCTATCGCAACTTGCACCAATTTCCTTGCTATTATACTATCAAAATTTTCTTGATTAAATTAGTCATCCTTGCTGTTATCTAAACTGAGATTTTTCTGTCAAATTCTCTCCTCAAATCTCTCAGTTTTTGCTGGAAATTTTTTCGAGAAACTGTTATTTCTTCGATGACAATTCTACTCTTACAAAGACAACACATACCTGCAACAACTTTCACTAAATTCTATCAAACCTATGCTGCCATCTACCATAGATCTAAAACCTTTTGCTCTAACCTTCATCCACTACAATCACAACCCTAAAATTCCACTAAACCATACCCTCAAATTGCACCCAAAATAACCACAAAACAAGCCTAAACCACAGCATACATCCACCAACCCTTTCGACCATCACTTCTCTCAACCTATATATGCCTTTAACCCGACAACAAAAGAGAGATCTTAATATTACAGATTTGGAGGCATATACTATGGCATCTAAGGAGGCAATCAATACTAAATTCGAAGCCTTCGAGGCACGAATGGAGGATAAGATTCGGACTCTCTTTACCGAACTCAGTTTGGGCTGACCACCAAGCTCGAAGAAATCATATCAAGGAGAGAGCTTTAACCAATCACACCAAGCCCAAAGAGATATCTTCCAAGAGAGGGGAGGCTCTATGACTGATCCTAACTATCCACGCATGAGGGTGGACTTCCCTAAATGGGAAGAAGGAGACCCAATTGGTTGGATCTCGCACACGGAGTAATATTTTCGGTACCACAAAATCGCGGACGTATCAATGGTGGAAATTATGGCTATACATCTTGGAGGGGATGCCACATAGTGGTTTGACTAGTTTAAACACACTCATGGAGTCCTCCCATGGTGACAATTCAAAGAAGGATTGTTGATCCACTTCGGATCAACCAATTATAAGAACATTGACGGACAACTAGCAAAGATCCAACAAACCTCCACCATTTAGGAGTACCAAACTAGGTTTGAAAGGTTATCTAATCAAACTCATGATTGGTCTGAAAAATAGCTATTGGGGACCTTCATTGAGGGCTTAAAGCCAGAGATCCGGAGAGAAGTTAAAGCGCGACAACCATATACGCTTATGGCAGCCATTGCTTTCGCACGACTTCAAGAGGAGTGATTGAACCATGAAGCCCAGAGGACTAGGGTCACTCCTTGACTAGTAATACTGAAGCCCTCAACCCCCCCTATTATCAATTGAGTCCCTACACCAAAAAAGTTGACAAGAGAAGAGCTTCGGGAGCGATCTGCGAAGGGGTTATGTTGGCACTGCGACGAGCCGTGGAGCCACGAGCATCGCTGTAGAAAAGGGAGACTTCTTATGATTAAACCAGTAGAAGAAGATGTCATTGAACATTTAGAAGAGAGCCTTGATCATGAAGAAGAAGATGTGAAAGAAGAGCCACAACTGACCAATGTTACGGTACACGCACTAACCGACTACTTAAACCCGCAAACGATGAAAGTTGGAGGCCTTCTCAAACAACAACCAATCACTGTTCTCATCGACATGGGCAGCACTAATAACTTCCTAAACAGTAAGGTTGCTGCTCAGATGGTGCTCCGCATCAAAGATTATAGCGAGTTCGACGTAAAGGTCATCGACGGAAGAATCCTAAAGTGCGACCAAAGATGTCTGCAGGTGAAACTATTACTGCAAGACCAAGAAATTATTACTGACTTCTTTCTCCTACCAATTGATGACTATGAGGCCATGCTTGGCATAGAATGACTGACAATGCTAGGTGATGTCTCTAGGAACTTCTCCAAATTAATTATGAAATTCTATTGCAAAGGCAAATAGATCATCCTATGCGGTAAGCGCGGAAGCAACGTAACCATCGTTTTGACCCAATGAATGGAGAAAGTTTTACACAAGGTAAATGGTGGCTTTTTGATGCATTTCCAGCAGCAACTAGAGGGGAAGAAAATAGAAATTAAAGATCAAAATCTTGCCCAATTGCTTACTGAATTGGCCGACATTTTTGTTGAACTGCACGGTCTTCCTTCTACTCAGCAACATGACCATCGGATTTCAATCCTTCCAGGAAAAACACCAGCGAACACTCAGCCGTACTGATATCCTCACCTCTAGAAGGATGAAATTGAAAAGATCGTAAAGGAGATGCTTGAAATAGAGGTGGTTCGGCTAAGTTACAGCCCCAATTCCTCACCGGTGCTACTTGTATGCAAGAAGGATGGAATATGGCGGATGTGCATCAACTATCGAGCTTTAAATGGTATCATTGTCAAGGACAAGTACCTAATACCAATGGTGGATAAACTTCTTGATGAGTTAAAAGGAGCTCGAGTCTTCACGAAGTTAGACCTTTGATCTAGTTACCACTAAATTCTGGTATGTGAAGATGACATTCCAAAAACTACATTCCGCACATATAACAACTATTATGAATTCTTGGTATGCCTTTTGGACTCACTAATGCTCCTTCAACCTTCCAAAATCTCATGAATGATATTTTTTGGAGCTTTCTTCATAAATTTGTGCTGGTATTTTTTGATGATATTCTCATTTACAGCCCTTCTCTTGAGATTCACTTTCAGTATTTACGGGTTGTTTTGACGATCCTTCAGGAGAATACTCTTTTTGTTAAGTAGCCAAAATGTAGTTTTCTCCAACAAAAAGTTGTAACATCCCTCATTTTCGAAAATTTATAAGAACTTATTTGTAAATATGAGGATTTTTTTAATAACTCTTTAGCACTAAATACACTTTTATATATATTGAAAGTATTGTGAGGGACCAAAATGTGAATCTCAATAATTGGAGTTGATTTATGAAATATTCACATTAAGAAAAATAAATAAATAAATAAATAAATAAATAAATAAATAAATAAATAAATAAATAAATAAATAAATAAATAAATAAATAAATAAATAAATAAATAAATAAATAAATAAATAAATAAATAAATAAATAAATAAATAAATAAATAAATAAATAAATAAATAAATAAATAAATAAATAAATAAATAAATAAATAAATAAATAAATAAATAAATAAATAAATAAATAAATAAATAAATAAATAAATAAATAAATAAATAAATAAATAAATAAATAAATAAATAAATAAATAAATAAATAAATAAATAAATAAATAAATAAATAAATAAATAAATAAATAAATAAATAAATAAATAAATAAATAAATAAATAAATAAATAAATAAATAAATAAATAAATAAATAAATAAATAAATAAATAAATAAATAAATAAATAAATAAATAAATAAATAAATAAATAAATAAATAAATAAATAAATAAATAAATAAATGAAGGACATTTGGCATTAGCAAGGATGAGCCACTTACATTTATTCTAAAGATGACACCTAAACCTCCATGCATGCTTGCCACCTCACTACTTTAGTATGAACCAAACCTAAGTAATTTAAGGTACAATTGAGGGAAACTTTATAGCCAACGTAAGAGAAGAGGAGAAGGAATTGAAGGAGAAGAGAAAGAGAAATAATTGAAGAAGAAGAAGTTTTATCTTGGCTTAAGGCTTTGCATCAATTCCCCCATATTTGCAAATCAAAACATTTAAAGGTAAGTGATCTAACCCCATCCAACAGAATCCTAATCTCTATTTTCTTTTCAATTCTACAATATTTGAAAGATTTTAGCTGAGAACCAAACATTTCTTTCATTTTGATACAAAGCCATGAATTTGTAATTTTTCGGTAATCTGATCTCCATGCATTATTTCGGTCCTAACTTTTTGTACTAAACTCTTATTTAGGCAAAACCTATTCCATTTGAAAGTAGACTTGAAGACCTTTATTTTAATACCTGAATTGAATGATTTGGAGTCGAAATTCCTAATATGACTTCTGTTGCAATTAACCCTATAGATTCTACAAAATAGGGACTGTAATTTCGGACCTTTTGTTACTAAATTGCTCATAACTCTCTACTAAAAATTCTAAATTATGTAAAACTTGGTTCTTTGGAAACTAAATTCACATATATTTCTTTTGACACCTAATTTGGGAATTTTAAAGTATCTTTTCCTTCTGAAACATCTGTTTAAATTAATTCTATCTACTCTGCAAAACAAAGATAATCAATTCTGACCTTTTGTTACTAAATTGCTCATAACTCTCTAGTAAAAATTCTAAATTATACAAAACTTGATTCATTGGGAACTAGATTCACATATCTTTCTTTTGACACCTAATTTGGAAATTTTGAAGTATGTTTGCCTTCTAAGACATCTATTTAAATCGATTCTATCAATTCTACAAAAACAAAGATGATCAATTCTATCCTTCCTTTACTCTATTCATCGTAACTTCATGTTTTGGAAAATAGATTGATACAGCTTTCCCATGACACCTATTTTTAGTGAATTGTAGCATGCTTGGTCACTCAAACAAATCAGGAAATGTACCATTCGAATTCTACCAGAATTGAAAACTTTGTTGAGTTTTGCCTACTCAAGTTTCATTCTATTGGAAATTTGATTTCTGCTAAATTTTTCTTCAATAGAGCTTTATATTAGTCCTTTGAAAATATTTGTATTGTTCATCCTGAAATTGTTGTATGACTGAAATTTATTATGTAATGTTTTGTTTGCATTTCCTTGTTTGATAAAGGCACACGCATATTTCCGTTGTTTCCGCATGTGCTTCCGATATGTGCCAATGTCATTGTTCATGCTACCCTTTTGTACTCTGGTGTCTTGTGGGATATTATGAACCTTTGCCAGAAATGGTAAAGGGAGTTATGCATAGAGCCCGTGATACTCTACCGGCCCCATTGACTTCACTCAGACGTGGGTGGATGGAGCTCCTAGACGTGAGAGACTTATGCTTAGTGATTATCTTGAAATGGATGAATCACATTATGTATGTGGTCCCACAGTGCCCTCTATGTTTTTGATATGATATCGAAAGCTTTGCTTATGAGTTTATATTTATGCTTTGGATAAAAATGGAATGCATGCTACATCAAAAATGACATACAAACTTGTGTTTATTATTCGGTTCACTTGTTATACTTTGAAGTGTTTCGTATGTCATTGTTATTGTCATGCCCCCCCAAATTTAATCCATTCAGGAGGTGTGACCCTGTCTAAAATCAATAATATTATAATTCATCATCACAAATCAATCCAGGATCCAATCTAACATTTAAGGATACTAAGAACCATTCAAATCAATATTCACAATTCATAAACCTGTACATTTCATAAATCATACTCCACTTCACTTAGAGATTCATAAAATCCAAAGGCAACTCAACTAAACATCAACCATAACACAAATCCATATTCGTAGAAATATATACCATCACAAAAATATTATTCACCATGAGTTCATATACTTATACAACATAAGCTTATCATTCCATAAACATGAGCAGTCCTTTAAGCTTTTACAACACATAAGTATCAATATATCCTTAACATTACATCAGAAGTAAAGTATACTATACAACAAAAACCTATCAACCAATAAAGATTAATCCAAAAGCTTTGGATATCATATCAAAAACATAGAGGGCGCTGTGGGACCATATACATAATGTGATTCATCCATTTTAGGATGACCACCAAATAAAAGTCTTCCACGTCTGGGAGCTCCATCCACCCACGTCTGAGTGAAGTCAATGGGGCCGGCAGAGCATCGCGGGCTCTATGCATAACTCCCTTTACCATTTCTGGCAAAGGTTCACAATATCCCACAAGACACCAGAGTACAAAGAAGTAGCATGAACAATGACATTGGCATATATCGGAAGCACATGCAGAAACAACAGAAATATGCGTGTGCCTTTATGAAACAAGGAAATGCCAACAAAATATTACATAATAAATTTCAGACATACAATAATTTCAGGATGAATAATACAAGAATTTTCAAAGGACTGCAAAAGAATTTAATAGAAATCAAACTTCCAACAGAATGAGACTCGAATAGGCAAAAATTCAACAAAGTTTTCAATTCTGGCAGAATTCGAATGATACATTTCCTGATTTGTTTGAGTAACCAAGCATACTCCAATTCACTAAAAATAGGTGTCAAAAGAAAGATATGCGAATCTAGTTCACAAAGAATTAAGTTTTGCATAATTCAGAATTTTCACTAGAGAGTTATGAGCAATTTAGTAACAGAAGGTCAGAATTGATCATCTCTGTTTTGCAGAATAGATAGCATCAATTTAAACAGATGTTTCAGAAGGCAAACGTACTTTAAAATTTCCAAACTAGGTGTCAAAAGAAATATATACGAATCTAGTTCACAAAAGATTAAGTGTTGCATAATTCAGAATTTTCACTAGAGAGTTATGAGCAATTTAGTAACAGAAGGTCAGAAATTACAGTCCCTATTTTGTATAATCTGTAGGGTTAATTGCAATAGAAGTCATATTAGGCATTTCGACTCCAAATCATTCAATCTAGGTATCAAAATAAAGGTCTTCGAGTCTACTTTCAAACAGAATAAGTTTTACCTAAATTAGAGTTTAGTACAAAAAGTTAGGACCAAAACAATGCATGGAGGTCAGATTACCGAAAAATTACAGATTCATGGCTTTGTATCAAAACGAAAGAAATGTTTGGTTCTCAGCTGAAATCTTTCAAAATTTTGTAGAATTGAAAAGAAAACAGAGATTAGGATTCTATTGGATTGGGTTAGAACACTTGCCTTAAAAAGTTTTGATTTCCAAATGTGGGGGAATTGATGCAAAGCCTTAAGCTAAGATAAAACTTCTTCTTCTTCAATTCTTTCTCCTTCAATTCCTTCTCCTCTTCTCAAGTTACATTGGCTGCAAAGTTTCCCTTAGTTGTGCCTTAAATTACTTAGGTTTGGCTCATGCTAAAATAATGAGGTGGCAAGCATGCATGGAGGTTTAGGTGTCAACTTTAGAATAAGTGCAAGTGGCTCATCCTTGCTAATGCCACAAGTCCTCCATATAATTTAATATTGATATAATAAACTAAACTATTAAAGTACTATATAAGCATTTTTTTTTTAAATGAGGGATGTTACACTCTGCCCTCCTTAAAAAAAAATTTAGTCCTCTAAATTTGTCATACCTCTTTCGGGAAAAAGATGAGGATAAGCTTTCTTCATTTCTTCCTCTAGCTCCCAAGTCACTTCATTTGCAGGATGATGCTTCCAAATTACTTTAACCAGAGTGATGATTCTATTTCTTAAGATCTTCTCCTTTTTATCAATAATCTGAATGGGCTCTTCCTTATAAAACAAGTCTTTCTCAATCGCAATCGGCTCATACTCAATGACATGAGAGGGATCAGGTATATACTTTCGGAGCATTGACACATGAAATATATTATGGATATGACACATCGATGGTGGCAAGGCAATCTTGTAAGTGACAGAGCCAATTCTTTTGAGGATCTCAAAAGGTCCAATGAACCTTGGGTTTAACTTTCCTTTCTTTCCAAATCTTATAACGCCTTTGGAAGGGGATACCTTTAGGAATACAAAATCCCCTACTTGGAACTCGATATCTCGTCTTCTGTTGTCTGCATAGCTCTTTTGCCGACTTTGAGCAGCCTTTAGCCTTTTTATGATAACTTGAATCTTTTCAGTAGTCTCTTGTACTTTATCTGGTGCTAACAATTTTCTATCACCAACTTCCTCCCAACATATAGGCGTTCTGCACTTTCGCCCATACAATGCTTCATAAGGAGCCATCTGGATGCTCGAATGGTAACTATTATTATAAGTAAACTCAATAAGAGAAATATCTTTATCCCATTCACCTCTCCAATCCATAACATAGGCTCTAAGCAAATCCTCAAGTACTTGAATTGTTCTTTCAGATTGACCATCAGTCTGAGGGTGATAGGCAGTGCTAAACTTTACTTTGGTGCCCATAGAATCTTGTAATCTCCTCCACAATCTAGAAAGAAATCTGGAGTCTCTATCCGAGATGATCTCCTTCGGGACACCATGAAGTCTTACTATTTCATCAGCATACAAATCTGTAAGCCTATCAAGAGAATAAGTCATATTGATTGGTAAGAAATGTGCAGATTTGGTTAACCTATCAACAATGACCCAAATAGCATCATGCTTTCTAGAGGTTCTGGGTAGCCCTGAAACAAAGTCCATAGTAATGCATTCCCATTTCCATTCAGGAATATCTAAGGGCTGTAACAAACCTCCAGGTCTCTGGTGTTATGCTTTGATTTGCTGATATGTCAAACACCTTGAAACATATATTGCAATCTCCTTCTTCATGCCTTTCCACCAATAATGACTTTGGAGATCTCTATACATTTTCGTGCTACCAGGATGCATGGTGTACTTTGAATTGTTCTTTCAGATTGACCATCAGTCTGAGGGTGATAGGCAGTGCTAAACTTTACTTTGGTGCCCATAGAATCTTGTAATCTCCTCCACAATCTAGAAAGAAATCTGGAGTCTCTATCCGAGATGATCTCCTTCGGGACACCATGAAGTCTTACTATTTCATCAGCATACAAATCTGTAAGCCTATCAAGAGAATAAGTCATATTGATTGGTAAGAAATGTGCAGATTTGGTTAACCTATCAACAATGACCCAAATAGCATCATGCTTTCTAGAGGTTCTGGGTAGCCCTGAAACAAAGTCCATAGTAATGCATTCCCATTTCCATTCAGGAATATCTAAGGGCTGTAACAAACCTCCAGGTCTCTGGTGTTATGCTTTGATTTGCTGATATGTCAAACACCTTGAAACATATATTGCAATCTCCTTCTTCATGCCTTTCCACCAATAATGACTTTGGAGATCTCTATACATTTTCGTGCTACCAGGATGCATGGTGTACTTTGAATTGTGACCTTCGTTTAAAATTTGGTTCTTGATATCTGGGTTATTTGGAACACATATTCTATCCCAAATCTCAATAGGCCATCATCTGAAATTTGAAAATTCAACTGTGGTCCCTTATCAACTTCATTCCTCAAGTATATTAAATGTGGATCTCGTAGTTGTCCTTCTTTAATTTGTTGAATGAGATCAGTTTGCACCTGATAGAGGCCATCACATTATTGAGTCTTGCCCTTTTCTCATTACATTTGAATCATAATTTCTTTCTAATAACTTCCATTGTTTCACAACCAGACTTGCCATAAAAGTTGTAGATTTTCTACTAAGTGCATCAGCTACAATATTGGCTTTACCTGGGTGATAACGGATGGTACAATCATAATCCTTTAAAAGTTCTATCCATCTTCGCTGCCTCATATTTAACTCCTTCTGCGTAAAAATATATTTTAAACTCTTGTGATCAGTAAAGATATCAAATGTCCGCCCATACAAGTAATGTCTCCAAATCTTTAGAGCAAAGATGATTGCTGCCAATTCCAAATCATGAGTCGGATAGTTCAATTCATAATTCTTTAGGCTGTCTTGAAGCATAAGCAATTACTTTCCCTTCTTGCATCAAACATATCCAAGACCTTTCTTGAAGCATTAGTATAACTATAAATCCTTCATTACCACTCGGAATAGTGAGAATAGGGGCACTAGTCAATCTTCTTTTTAATTCTTGGAAACTTTGCTCACAATCACTACTCCATTCAAATTTCACATTCTTTTGAGTCAGTTTGGTGAGGGGATGAGCAATTTGAGAAAATCCCTCCACAAATCTCCTGTAATAACCTGCCATGCCCAAGAAACTTCTAATTTCTGTTACATTTGTTGGCACTTCCCAATTAACTACTACTTCCACCTTCTTTGGATCATCTCTCAAGTGTTTATCATCTCTCAAGTGTTTATCATCTCTCAAGTGTTTATCATCTCTCAAGTGTTTATCATCTCTCAAGTGTTTATCATCTCTCAAGTGTTTATCATCTCTCAAGTGTTTATCATCTCTCAAGTGTTTATCATCTCTCAAGTGTTTATCATCTCTCAAGTGTTTATCATCTCTCAAGTGTTTATCATCTCTCAAGTGTTTATCATCTCTCAAGTGTTTATCATCTCTCAAGTGTTTATCATCTCTCAAGTGTTTATCATCTCTCAAGTGTTTATCATCTCTCAAGTGTTTATCATCTCTCAAGTGTTTATCATCTCTCAAGTGTTTATCATCTCTCAAGTGTTTATCATCTCTCAAGTGTTTATCATCTCTCAAGTGTTTATCATCTCTCAAGTGTTTATCATCTCTCAAGTGTTTATCATCTCTCAAGTGTTTATCATCTCTCAAGTGTTTATCATCTCTCAAGTGTTTATCATCTCTCAAGTTTGAATCATAATTTCTTTCTAATAACTTCCATTGTTTCACAACCAGACTGCCATAAAGTTGTAGATTTTCTACTAAGTGCATCAGCTACAATATTGGCTTTACCTGGGTGATAACGGATGGTACAATCATAATCCTTTAAAAGTTCTATCCATCTTCGCTGCCTCATATTTAACTCCTTCTGCGTAAAAATATATTTTAAACTCTTGTGATCAGTAAAGATATCAAATGTCCGCCCATACAAGTAATGTCTCCAAATCTTTAGAGCAAAGATGATTGCTGCCAATTCCAAATCATGAGTCGGATAGTTCAATTCATAATTCTTTAGCTGTCTTGAAGCATAAGCAATTACTTTCCCTTCTTGCATCAAAACATATCCAAGACCCTTTCTTGAAGCATTAGTATAAACTATAATCATTACCACTCGGAATAGTGAGAATAGGGGCACTAGTCAATCTTCTTTTTAATTCTTGGAAACTTTGCTCACAATCACTACTCCATTCAAATTTCACATTCTTTTGAGTCAGTTTGGTGAGGGGATGAGCAATTTGAGAAAATCCCTCCACAAATCTCCTGTAATAACCTGCCATGCCCAAGAAACTTCTAATTTCTGTTACATTTGTTGGCACTTCCCAATTAACTACTACTTCCACCTTCTTTGGATCAACAGATATGCCCTTTCCTGAAATCACGTGGCCTAAGAAAGCAATTTCCTTCAACCAAAATTCACATTTGCTGAACTTTGCATACAGCTTCTTTTCTCTTAGATAATACATCTCTAATATGTCATCAAGTGTTTATCATCTCTCAAGTGTTTATCATGCTCTTGATTACTCCTTGAATATACTAATATGTCATCAATGAATACAATTACATAATTATCTAAGAGTGGCTGAAATATTCTATTCATTAGTTCCATAAAAGCTGCAAGAGCATTAGTCAAGCCAAAAGGCATTACTAAAAATTCGTAGTGACCATATCGAGTTCTAAAGGCTGTTTTTGGAATATCCTCCTTCTTGACCTTCAACTGATAGTAGCCTGATCTTAGATCAATCTTGGAGAATACTTGTGCACCCTGCAATTGATCAAACAAGTCATCAATCCTGGGTAGGGGATACTTGTTTTTGATGGTCACCTGATTCAATTGTCTATAATCAATACAAAGTCTCAATGTCTCATCCTTCTTCTTAACTAATAGCACTGGAGCACCCCATGGTGAGACGTTGGGTCGAATAAAACCCTTATCTAACAACTCTTGTATTTGCTTCTTCAATTCCTCGAGCTCAAGTGGTGCCATTCTGTAGGGAGGCTTAGATATTGGGGCTGTCCCAAGGACTAAATCAATAACAAATTCACCTTCTCTGTCTGGAGGTAGTCCAAGCAAATCCTCTGGGAATACATCAGGGAACTCTTTAGCCACGGAAATTTCATTTAGGTGAGTTTCTTTTTCTAAATGTTCCTTTACACATATAACATAACAAGAACATCCCTTCTGCATAAGGCGTTGAGTTTGAAGTGCCGATATTAAGCAAGGAGGCAAATCATGCCTAATACCCTCAAAGTAGAAGATAGGCTGATTTTGTATGCAGAAAGTAATTATTTTTGTATAGCAATCAATACTAGCATGATAGGAAGATAACCAATCCATACCCAGTATAATATCAAAACCTTGGATTTCTAGGAGTATCAAATCGGCAAGGAGTTCATGTTCTCCGATAGAAATCAAACAAGATGAATAAACCAGATTTGTAGTCAAAGAATCCCCAACAGCAATAGTTACGTGTAGCAAATAATCCAGTGGTTTAGGTTGAATGCCCAAGTGATAAGCAAAATATTGTGAAACAAAGGATAATTTGGAACCAGGATCAAACAAAACTTTTGCATTTCTATTAGAAACATGTAGAATACCTTCAACCACTGATTTAGAGGCTCTGGAATCTTGTTCTGTGATAACATATACTCTAGCATGGGTCATTGGCTTAGTGGTTAGTGGCTCTTTCTTCTTGTTTAGTGGGCAGTCCCTGACTTTATGATCTAACTTTCCACAGGCAAAACAGGCTCCAGTCACCCGATAACACTCACTTGTTTCATGATTACGTCCACATTTTGTACATGATAGAGTTCTTTGTGATAGAGTTCCTTTCTCAAATCTAGGTACCTTTACCCTCTTATTACTTCTTTCTGCTTCATTTCCTCTCTTACTTTTACCAACAAACTTATCCTTGTTGTTCTTGTCCCTGATTTCTTGGATCTCCTCCAAGTCTTTTTCAAGTATGAAAGCTCTTTCTACTACATCAGTGTATACCTGGAGTTTTAAAGCTGATATCCGACTTCTTATTGCTGGCCTTAGTCCTCTTTCAAATCTTCTTGCTTTCCTATATTCATCATCGATTATATGCGTGGCAAATCTAGAGAGCTCAGTGAATTTAGACTCATATTTGGCTACTGTCAAATTTCCCTGGATGAGATTCAAGAACTCCAATTCTTTCTGCTCTCTGATACAATTTGGAAAGTATTTATCATTGAACTTTTCTGTAAATACCTTCCAAGTGATTGGCTCCTGTCGAGCTTCAGAAATCCTCTTCATGGTTCGCCACCAGTGCTCAGCCTCTCCTTCCAGCATGAAGGTAGCAAGAGAAACCTTCTTATCATCTGGGCAATTTAAAACATCAAATATTTTCTCTCTCCGCATCATCCATTGTTCTGCTACCATTTGATCAGGCTCACCACTAAAACTGGGAGGACTAAGCTTCTTAAACTGTTCAATTCCCAAACCAGTCTGGTTTGAATTCCCTGTTTCATCATTTCTTCCTTGTCGAACTTGTTGTTGCATTACTTGTGTCATAGCCTCTAGAGTTTTCATAATTCCACTCAATTGATCAGATGTAGATGTAACAGGAGTACCAGATGACCTCGTCATCCTTGCTTCCTAAAAAGAGCAAAAGATAACTTTTGATCAGTCTCTAAATAGAAATCACTAAATCTCAAAATTTATTATACATCTAGCATATCAAAATTCTTAGAAATCCTCAAACAATGCTCTGATACCAACTCTGTCATGCGCCCCCGAATTTAATCCATTCAGGAGGTGTGACCCTGTCTAAAATCAATAATATTATAACTCATCATCACAAATCAATCCAGGATCCAATCTAACATTTAAGGATACTAAGAACCATTCAAATCAATATTCACAATTCATAAACCTGTACATTTCATAAATCATACTCCACTTCACTTAGAGATTCATAAAATCCAAAGGCAACTCAACTAAACATCAACCACAACACAAATCCATATTCGTAGAAATATATACCATCACAAAAATATTATTCACCATGAGTTCATATACTTATACAACATAAGCTTATCATTCCATAAACATGAGCAGTCCTTTAAGCTTTTACAACACATAAGTATCAATATATCCTTAACATTACATCAGAAGTAAAGTATACTATACAACAAAAACCTATCAACCAATAAAGATTAATCCAAAATCTTCTAGCCTTTCATTACTTCAACCCAATTCTAGCTTTTCAATGCGTGACAAGCTACCCTGAAAAATTTATATAACAATGGGGTGAGCATAAAGAGCTCAGCAAGCGACTAACATATCCATGGCGGTAGGAGAAATTCAAGCAGGCTTAGTATCAAGACAACAAAAGCAGAAATACAAGTATTCATTTGAAATCATCTCATTTGGTATAAAAATCACAAAGGGTTTCCTCATTCGAAAACAAGTGTTAGACATAATAATACGAGAAAGGAAATTAGAGCATTTCATTGGCAAAATAAGCATTTAGGCATGTATCAAATGGCACCTGAAGCATTTCAGTGTATATCAAAGGCGTAAGAGTGTTTGAGAGCATAACAATGACATACGAAACACTCTAAAGTATAACAAGTGAACCGAATAGTAAATACAAGCTTGTATGTCATTTTTGAGGTAGCATGCATTCCATTTTTATCCAAAGCATAAATATAAACTCATTAGCAAAGCTTTGGATATCATATCAAAAACATAGAGGGCGCTGTGGGACCATATACATAATGTGATTCATCCATTTTAGGATGACCACCAAATAAAAGTCTCCCACGTCTGGGAGCTCCATCCACCCACGTCTGAGTGAAGTCAATGGGGCCGGCAGAGCATCGCGGGCTCTATGCATAACTCCCTTTACCATTTCTAGCAAAGGTTCACAATATCCCACAAGACACCAGAGTACAAAGAAGTAGCATGAACAATGACATTGGCATATATCGGAAGCACATGCGGAAACAACGGAAATATGCGTGTGCCTTTATGAAACAAGGAAATGCCAACAAAACATTACATAATAAATTTCAGACATACAATAATTTTAGGATGAATAATACAAGAATTTTCAAAGGACTGCAAAAGAATTTAATAGAAATCAAACTTCCAACAGAATAAGACTCAAATAGGCAAAAATTCAACAAAGTTTTCAATTCTGGCAGAATTCGAATGATACATTTCCTGATTTGTTTGAGTGACCAAGCATGCTCCAATTCACTAAAAATAGGTGTCAAAAGAAAGATATGCGAATCTAGTTCACAAAGAATTAAGTTTTGCATAATTCAGAATTTTCACTAGAGAGTTATGAGCAATTTAGTAACAGAAGGTCAGAATTGATCATCTCTGTTTTGCAGAATAGATAGCATCAATTTAAACAGATGTTTCAGAAGGCAAAAGTACTTTAAAATTTCCAAAATAGGTGTCAAAAAAAAGATATACGAATCTAGTTCGCAAAGAATTAAGTGTTGCATAATTTTGAATTTTTACTAGAGAGTTATGAGCAATTTAGTAACAGAAGGTCAGAAATTACAGTCCCTATTTTGTAGAATCTGTAGGGTTAATTGCAATAGAAGTCATATTAGGCATTTCGACTCCAAATCATTCAAACTAGGTATCAAAATAAAGGTCTTCGAGTCTACTTTCAAAGGGAACAGGTTTTACCTAAATCAGAGTTTAGTACAAAAAGTTAGGACCAAAACAATGCATGGAGGTCAGATTACCGAAAAATTACAGATTCATGGCTTTGTATCAAAACGAAAGAAATGTTTGGTTCTCAGCTGAAATCTTTCAAAATTTTGTAGAATTGAAAAGAAAACAGAGATTAGGATTCTATTGGATTGGGTTAGAACACTTGCCTTAAAAAGTTTTGATTTCCAAATGTGGGGGAATTGATGCAAAGCCTTAAGCTAAGATAAAACTTCTTCTTCTTCAATTCTTTCTCCTTCAATTCCTTCTCCTCTTCTCAAGTTACATTGGCTGCAAAGTTTCCCTTAGTTGTGCCTTAAATTACTTAGGTTTGGCCCATGCTAAAATAATGAGGTGGCAAGCATGCATGGAGGTTTAGGTGTCAACTTTAGAATAAGTGCAAGTGGCTCATCCTTGCTAATGCCACAAGTCCTCCATATAATTTAATATTGATATAATAAACTAAACTATTAAAGTACTATATAAGCATTTTTTTTTTTTAAATGAGGGATGTTACAGTTATGCTCCCAAACACTCTTATGCCATTGATATGCACCTAAATGCTTCATGTGCCATTTGATACATGCCTAAATGTTTCTTTTGGCCAATGAAATGCTCCAATTTCCTTTCTCCTATTGTTATGTCTAACGCCTAGTTTCGAATGAGGTAACCCTTTGTGATTTTTATATCAAATGAGATGATTTCAAATGAACACTGGTATTTTTGCTTTTGTTATCTTGATACTAAGCCTGCTTGAACTTCTCCTATCACCATGGATATGTTAGTCGCCTACAGAGCTTTTTATGCTCACCCCATTGCTATATAAATTTTTCAATGTAGCTTGTCACGCACTGAAAAGCTAGAATTAGGTTGAAGCAGTGAAAGGCTAGAAGATTTTTGGGCTAATCTTTGTTGGTTGATAGGTTTTTGTTATATAGTATACTTTTCTTCTAATATAATGTTAAGGATATGTTGATACTTATGTGTTGTAAAAGTTTAATGGACCGCTCATATTTATGCAATGATAAGTTTAAGTTTTATAAGGATAAAAACTCATGGTAAATAAGTATTTTTTGTGATTGTATATATTTCTACGATTATGGATTTGTGTTGTGGTTGATGTTTAGTTGAGCTACGGATTTTATGAATCTCGGAGTGAAGTGGAGTATGATTATGAATTGTGAATATTGATTTGAATGGTTCTTAATATCCTTAAATGTTAAATTAGATCCTAGATTGATTTGTGACGATAAATTATAATATTATTGATTTTAAACAGGGTCACACCTCCCGAATGGATTAAATTCAGGGGCGGCGTGACAAAGTTGATATCAGAACATGGTTTGAGGATTTCTAAGAATTTTGATATGCTAGATGTGTAATAAATTTTCAGGTTTAGTGATTTCTATTAAGAGACTGATGAAAAGTTTTCTTTTACTATTTTTAGGAAGCAAGGATGATGAGGTCATCTGGTACTCCTATTGCATCTACTTCTGATCAATTGAGTGGAATTATGAAAACTCTAGAGGCTATGAGACAAGTAATGCAACAATAAATCCAACAAGAAATGATGAAATGGGGAATTCAAACCAGACCGGGTTGGGAATTGAACAGTTTAAGAAGCTTAGTCCTCCCAGTTTTAGTGGTGAGCCTGATCCAATGGTAGCAGAATAATGGATGATGCGGATAGGGAAAATATTTGATGTTTTAAATTGCCAAAATGATAAGAAGGTTTCTCTTGCTACCTTCATGCTAGAAGGAGAGGTTGAGCACTGGTGGCGAACCATGAAGAGGATTTCTAAAGCTCGATAGGAGCCAATCACTTGGAAGGTATTTACAGAAAAGTTCAATGATAAATATTTTCCAGATTGTATCGGAGAGCAGAAAGAAATGGAGTTCTTGAATCTCATCCAGGGAAATTTCATAGTAGCCAAATATGAGTCTAAATTCACTGAGCTCTCTAGATTTGCCATACATATGATTGATGATGAATATAGGAAAGTAAGAAGATTTGAAAGAGGACTAAGACCAGCAATAAGAAGCCGGATATCAGCTTTAAAACTCCAGGTATACACTGATGTAGTTGAAAGAGCTTTCATACTTGAAAAAGACTTGGAGTAGATCTAAGAAATCAGGGACAAGAACAACAAGAATAAGTTTGTTGGTAAAAGTAAGAGAGGAAATGAAGCAGAAAGAAGTAACAAGAGGGTAAAGGTACCTAGATTTGAGAAAGGAACTCTATCGTAAAGAACTCTATCGTGTACAAAATATGGATGTAATCATGAAACAAGTGAGTGTTTTCGGGTGATTGGAGCCTGTTTAGTTTGTGAAAAGTTAGATCATAAAGTTAGAGACTGCCCACTAAACAAGGAAAAAGAGCCACTCCCCCCTAAGCCAATAGCCCATGCTAGAGTATATGCTATCACAGAGTAAGATTTCATAGCCTCGAAATTAGTGGTTGAAGGTATTCTACATGTTTCTAATAGAAATGCAAAAGTTTTGTTTGATCCTGGTTCGAACTTATCTTTTATTTCACAATATTTTGCTTATCACTTGGGCATTCAACCTAAACTACTGGATTATTTGCTACACGTAACTACTTCTTTGACTACAAATCTGGTTTATCTATCTTGCTTGATTTCTATCAGAGAACATAAACTCCTTGCCGATTTGATACTCCTAGAAATCCAAGGTTTCGATATTATACTGGGCATGGATTGGTTATCTTCCTATCATGCTAGTATTGATTGTTATACAAAAATAATTACTTTCTGCATTCCAAATCAGCCTATCTTCTACTTTGAGGGTGTTAGGCATGATTTGCCTCTTTGCTTAACATCGGCACTTCAAACCCAACGCCTTATCCAGAAGGGATGTTGTTATTATGTTATATGTGTAAAGGAACATTCAAAACAAGAAACTCACCTAAATAAAATTTCCATGGCTAAAGAGTTCTCTGATATATTCCTAGAAGATTTGCTTGGACTACCTCCAAACAGAGAAGGTGAATTTGTTGTTGATTTAGTCCCTAGGACTGCACCACTCGAGCTCAAGGAATTGAAGAAGCAAATACAAGAGTTGTTAGATATGGGTTTCATTCGACCCAACGTCTCACTGTGGGGTGCTCTAGTGCTATTAGTTAAGAAGAAGGATGGGACGTTGAGACTATGTATTAATTATAGACAGTTGAATCAAGTGACCATAAAAAACAAGTATCCCCTACCTAGGATTGATGACTTGTTTGATCAATTGCAGGGAGCACAAGTATTCTCCAAGATTGATCTAAGATCAGGTTACTATCAGTTGAAGGTCAGGAAGGAGAATATTCCAAAAACTGCCTTTAGAACTCGATATGGTCACTATAAATTTTTAGTAATGCCTTTTGGCTTGACTAATGCTCCTGCAGCTTTTATAGAATTGATGGATAGAATATTTCAGCCACTCTTAGATGATTGTGTAACTGTATTCATTGATGACATATTAGTATATTCAAGGAGTAATCAAGAGCAAGATAAACACTTGCGATATGTATTATCTATACTAAGAGAAAAGAAGTTGTATACAAAGTTCAGCAAATGTGAATTTTGGTTGAAGGAAATTGCTTTCTTAGGCCACATAATTTCAAGAAAGGGCATATCTATTGATCCAAAGAAGGTGGAAGCGGTAGTTAATTGGGAAGTGCCAACAAATGTAACAAAAATTAGAAGTTTCTTGGGCATGACAGGTTATTACAGGAGATTTGTGAAGGGATTTTCTCAAAATGCTCATCCCCTCACCAAACTGACTCAAAAGAATGTGAAATTTAAATGGAGTGGTGATTGTGAGCAAAGTTTCCAAGAATTAAAAAGAAAATTGACTAATGCCCATATTCTCACTATTCCGAGTGGTAATGAAGGATTTGTAGGTTATACTGATGCTTTAAGAAAGGGTCTTGGATGTGTTTTGATGCAAGAAGGGAAAGTAATTGCTTATGCTTCAAGGTAGCTAAAGAATTATGAATTGAATTATCCGACTCATGAATTGGAATTGGCAGTAATCATCTTTGCTCTAAAGATTTGGAGACATTACTTGTATGGGCAGACATTTGATATCTTTACTGATTACAAGAGTTTAAAGTATATTTCTCCATAGGAGTTAAATATAAGGCAGCAAAGATGGATAGAACTCCTAAAGGATTATGATTGTACCATCCGTTATCACCCAGGTAAAGCAAATGTTGTAGCTGATGCACTTAGTAGAAAATCCACAAGTTTTATGGCTAGTCTGGTTGTGAAACAATAGAAGCTATTAGAAAGAAATTATTATTTGAATGTAATGAGGAAAGGGCAAGACTCAATAATGTTGATGGCCTCTATCCAGGTGCAAACTGATCTCATTCAACAAATTAAAGAAGGACAACTATGAGATCCACATTTAATATACTTAAGGAATGAAGTTGAAAAGGGACTGAAGTTGAATTTTCAAATTTCAGAGGATGGCCTATTGAGATTTGGGGATAAAATATGTGTTCCAAATGACCTAGATATCAAGAATCAAATCTTGAACGAAGGTCACAATTCAAAGTACACCATGCATCCTGGTAGCACGAAAATGTATAGAGATCTCCAAAGTCATTATTGGTGGAAAGGCATGAAGAAGGAGATTGCAATAAATGTTTCAAGGTGTTTGACATGTCAACAAATCAAAGCAGAACACAAGAGACCTGGAGGTTTGTTACAGCCCTTAGATATTCATAAATGGAAATGGGAATGCATTACTATGGACTTTGTTTCAGGACTACCCAGAACCTCTAGAAAGCATGATGCTATTTGGGTCATTGTTAGGTTAACCAAATCTGCACATTTCTTACCAATCAATATGACTTATTCTCTTGATAAGCTTGTAGATTTGTATGTTGATGAAATAATAAGACTTCATGGTGTCCCGAAGGCGATCATCTCATATAGAGACTCCAGATTTCTTTCTAGATTGTGGAGGAGATTACAAAATTTTATGGGCACCAAAGTAAAGTTTAGCACTACCTATCACCCTTATACTGATGGTCAATCTGAAAGAATAATTCAAGTACATGAGGATTTGCTTAGAGCCTATGTTATGGATTGGAGAGGTAAATGAGATAAAGATATTTCTTTTATTGAGTTCACTTACAATAATAGTTACCATTCGAGCATTCAGATGGCTCCATATGAAGCATTGTGTGGGTGAAAGTGCAGAACGCCTATATGTTGGGAGGAAGTTGGTGATAGAAAGTTGTTAGCATCAGATAAAGAACAAGAGACTACTGAAAAGATTCAAGTTATTATAAAAAGCCTAAAGGCTGCTCAAAGTCGGCAAAAGAGCTATGCTGACAATAGAAGACGAGATATCGAGTTCCAAGTAGGGGATTTTGTATTCCTAAACGTCTCCCCTTCCAAAGGCATTGTAAGATTTAGAAAGAAAGGAAAATTAAACTCAAGGTTCATTGGACCTTTTGAGATCCTTGAAAGAATTGGCTCTGTCACTTACAAGATTGCCTTGCCACTATCGATATGTCATATCCATGATATATTTCATGTGTCAATGCTCGGAAAGTATATACCTAATCTCTCTCATGTCATTGAGTTTGAGCCGATTGTGATTGAGAAAGACTTGTTTTACAAGGAAGAGCCCATTCGGATTATTGATAAAAAGGAGAATATCTTAAGAAATAGAATCATCACTCTAGCTAAAGTAATTTGGAAGCATCATCCTACAAATGAAGCGACTTGGGAGCTAGAGGAAGAAATGAAAAAAAAGCTTATCCTCATCATTTCGTCGAAAGAGGTATGACAAATTTAGAGGACTAAATTTTCTTTTAAGGAGGGGAGAGTGTAACATCCCTCATTTTTGAAAATTTATAAGAACTTATTTATAAATATGAGGATTTTTTTAATAATTCTTTAGCACTAAATATTTTTATATATATATTGAAAGTATTGTGAGGAACCAAAATATGAATCTCATTAATTGGAGGTGATTTGTGAAATATTCACATTAAGAAAAAATAAATAAATAAATAAAATGCAGGACATGTGGCATTAGCAAGGATGAGCCACTTACATTTTTTCTAAAGATGACACCTAAATCTCCATGCATGCTTGCCACCTCACTACTTTAACATGAACCAAAACAAAGTAATTTAAGGCACAATTGAGGGAAACTTTGCAGCCAACGTAAGAGAAGAGGAGAAGAAGGAATTGAAGGAGACGAGAAAGAGAAAGAATTGAAGAAGAAGTTTCCCCCATATTTAGAAATCAAAACTTTTTAAGGCAAGTATTCTAACCCTATCCAATAGAATCTTAATCTCTATTTTCTTTTCAATTCTATAAAATTTGAAAGATTTTAGTTGAGAACCAAACATTTCTTTCGTTTTGATACAAAGTCATGAATCTGTAATTTTTCGATAATCTGACCTCCATGCATTTTTTTGGTCCTAACTTTTTGTACTAAATTCTGATTTAGGCAAAACATATTCCATTTGAAAGTAGACTTGAAGACCTTTATTTTGATAACTATATTGATGATTTGGAGTCAAATGCCTATATGATTTCTGTTGAAATTACCCCAATAGATTTTACAAAATAGGGACTGTAATTTTGAAACCTTCTGTTACTAAATTGCTCATAACTCTCTAGTAACAAATTCGAAATTATGTAAAAATGATTCTTTGGAAACTAGTTCGCATATCTATCTTTTGAACACCTAATCTGGGAATTAATTGATTCTATCTATTCTACAAAACAGAGATGATCAATTCTGACCTTCTATTACTAAATTTCTCATAACTCTCTAGTGAAAATTCTAAATTTTGCAAAACTTCATTCTTTTGGAACTAAATTCCCATATCTTTCTTTTGACCCTAATTTAGAAATTTTAAAGTATGTTTGCCTTCTAAAAAATTGGTTTAAATTGATTTTATCAATTCTGCAAAACAGAGATGATCAATTCTAACCTTCCTTTACTCTATTTATTGTAACTTCATGTTTTGGAAAATAGATTGATATAGCTTTCCCATGACACCTATCTTTAGTGAATTAGAGCATGCTTGGTCACTCAAAGAAATTAGGAAATATACCATTCGAATTCGACCAGAATTGAAATCTTTGTTGAGTTTTGCCTATTCAAGTTTCATTCTATTGGAAATTTGATTTCTGCTAAATTCTTCTTCAATTGAGCTTTATATTAGTCCTTTGAAAATTCTTGTATTGTTTATCCTGAAATTGTTGTATGATTGAAATTTATTATGTAATGTTTTATTTGCATTTCCTTGTTTAATAAAGGCACACGCATATTTTCGTTGTTTCCGCATGTGCTTTCAATATGTGCCAATGTCATTGTTCATGCTACCCTTTTGTACTCTGGTGTCCTGTGGAATATTGTGAACCTTTGTCAGAAATGGTAAAGGGAGTTATGCATAGAGCCTGTGATGCTTTGCCGGCCCCATTGACTTCACTCAGATGTGGGTGGATGGAGCTCCCAAACGTTGGAGACTTATGCTTGGTGATCATTTTCAAATGAATAAATCATATTATATATGTGGTCCCACAGCGCCCTTTATGTTTTTGATATGATATCCAAAGCTTTCTTATGAGTTTATATTTATGCTTTGGATAAAAATGGAATGCATGCTACATCAAAAATGACTTACAAGCTTATGTTTATTATTCGGTTCACTTGTTATACTTCGAAGTGTTTCGTATGTCATTGTTATGCTCCCAAAAACTCTTAAGCCTTTGATAAGCACCTACATGCTTCATGTGCCATTTGATACATGCCTAAATGCTTCTTTTGGCTAATGAAATGCTCCAATTTCCTTTGTCCTATTGTTATGTCTAATGCCTATTTTCGAATGAGGTAACCTTTTTTGATTTTTATATCAAATGAGATGATTTCAAATGAATACTAGTATTTTTGCTTTTGTTATCTTAAAACTAAGCCTCCTTGAACTTCTCCTATCTCCATGGATATGTTAGTCGCTTGTTGAGCTCTTTATGCTCACCCCGTTGCTATATAAATTTTTTAGGATAGCTTGTCACGCTTGTCATGCACTGAAAAGCAAGAATTGGGTTGAAGCTGTGAAAGGCTAGAAGATTTTTGGGCTAATCTTTGTTGGTTGATAGGTTTTTGTTGTATAATATACTTTACTTCTGATGTAATGTTAAGGATATGTTGATACTTATGTGTTGTAAAAGTTTAATGGACTGCTCATGTTTATGGAATGATAAGTTTAAGTTGTATAAGGATAAATACTCATGGTAAATAAGTATTTTTTATGATTGTATATATTTTTACGATTATGGATTTTTGTTGTGGTTGATGTTTAGTGAAGCTACGGATTTTTTGAATCTCTGAGTGAAGTGGAGTATGATTTATAAAACGTACAGGTTTTTGAATTATGAATATTGATTTGAATGGTTCTTAATATCCTCAAATGTTAGATTGGATCCTAGATTGATTTGTGACGATAAATTATAATATTATTGATTTTAAACAAGGTCACACCTCCCGAATGGATTAAATTCAGGGGGGGGCGTGACAGAGTTGGTATCAGAACATGGTTTGAGGATTTCTAAGAATTTTGATATGCTAGATGTGTAATAAATTTTGAGGTTTAGTGATTTCTATTTAGAGACTGATCAAAAGTTTTCTTTTGCTATTTTTAGGAAGCAAGGATGACGAGGTCATCTGGCACTCCTGTTGCATCTACTTCTGATCAATTGAGTGAAATTATGAAAACTCTTGAGGCTATAACACAAGTGATGCAACAACAAGTACGACAAGGAAGAAATGATGAAACGGGCAATTCAAACCAGACTGGGTTAGGAATTGAACAGTTTAAGAAGCTTAGTCCTCCTAGTTTTAGTGGTGAGCCTGATCCAATAGTAGTAGAATAATGGATGATGCGGATAGAGAAAATATTTGATGTTTAAATTATCAAAATGATAAGAAGGTTTCTCTTGCTACCTTCATGCTAGAAGGAGAGGTTGAGCACTGGTGGCGAACTATGAAGAGGATTTCTGAAGCTCGATAGGAGCCAATCACTTGGAAGGTATTTACAGAAAAGTTCAATGATAAATATTTTTAGATTGTATCAGAGAGCAGAAAGAATTGGAGTTCTTGAATCTCATCTAGGGAAATTTGATAGTAGCCAAATATGAGTCTAAATTCACTGAGCTCTCCAGATTTGCCACGTATATGATTGATGATGAATATAGGAAAGCAAGAAGATTTGAAAGAGGACTAAGACCGGTAATAAGAAGCCGGATATCAGCTTTAAAACTCCAAGTATACACTGATGTAGTTGAAAGAGCTTTCATACTTAAAAAAAACTTGGAGGAGATCTAAGAAATTAGGGACAAGAACAACAAGGATAAGTTTGTTGGTAAAAGTAAGAGAGGAAATGAAGTAGAAAGAAGTAACAAGAGGGTAAAGGTACCTAGATTTGAGAAAGGAACTCTATCGCAAAGAACTCTATCGTGTACAAAATGTGGACGTAATCATGAAACAAGTGAGTGTTTTCGGGTGACTAGAGCCTGTTTTGCCTGTGGAAAGTTAGATCATAAAGTCAGAGACTACCCACTAAACAAGGAGAAAGAGCCACTTGCCCCTAAGCCAACAGCTCATGCTAGAGTATATGCTATTACAGAACAAGATTTCAGAGCCTCTAAATCAGTGGTTGAAGGTATTCTACATGTTTCTAATAAAAATGCAAAAGTATTGTTTGATCCTGATTCCGACTTATCTTTTGTTTCACAATATTTTGCTTGTCACTTGGGCATTCAACCTAAAGCACTAGATTATTTGCTACATGTAACTACTGCTGTTGGGGATTCTTTGACTACAAATCTGGTTTATCCATCTTGCTTGATTTCTATCGGAGAACATGAACTCCTTGCCGATTTGATACTCCTAGAAATCTAAGGTTTCGATATTATACTGGGCATGGATTGGTTATTTTCCTATCATGCTAGTATTGATTGTTATACAAAAATAATTACTTTCTACATACCAAATCAGCCTATCTTCTACTTTGAGGGTATTAGGCAAGATTTGCCTCTTTGCTTAATATCGGCACTTCAAACCCAACACCTTATGCAGAAGGGATGTTGTTGTTATGTTATATGTGTAAAGGAACATTCAGAACAAGAAACTCACCTAAATGAAATTTCTGTGGCTAAAGAGTTCCCTAATGTATTCCCAGAGGATTTGCTCGGACTACCTACAAACAGAGAAGGTGAATTTGTTATTGATTTAGTCCTTGGGACTGCCCTAATATCTAAGCCTCCCTATAGAATGGCACCACTCAAGCTCGAGAAATTGAAGAAGCAAATACAATAGCTGTTAGATAAGGGTTTCATTCGACCCAACGTCTCACCGTGGGGTGCTCCAGTGCTATTAGTTAAGAAGAAGGATGGGACGTTGAGACTTTGTATTGATTATAGACAGTTGAATCAAGTGACCATCAAAAACAAGTATCCCCTACCTAGGATTGATGACTTGTTTGATCAATTGCACGGAGCACAAGTATTATCCAAGATTGATCTAAAATCAAGTTACTTTCAGTTGAAGGTCAAGAAGGAGGATATTCCAAAAACAGCCTTTAGAATTCGATATGATCACTATGAATTTTTAGTAATGCCTTTTGGCTTGACTAATGCTCCTGCAGCTTTTATGGAACTGATGAATAAAATATTTCAGCCACTCTTAGATGATTGTATAATTGTATTTATTGATGACATATTAGTATATTCAAGGAGTAATCAAGAGCATGATAAACACTTGAGAGATGTATTATCTATACTAAGAGAAAAGAAGTTGTATGTAAAGTTCAGCAAATGTGAATTTTGGTTGAAGGAAATTGCTTTCTTATGCCACGTGATTTCAGGAAAGGGCATATCTGTTTATCCAAAGAAGGTGGAAGCAGTAGTTAACTGGGAAGTGCCAACAAATGTAACAGAAATTAGAAGTTTCTTGGGCATGGCAGGTTATTACAGGAGATTTGTGGAGGGATTTTCTCAAATTGCTCATCCACTCACCAAACTGACTCAAAAGAATGTGAAATTTGAATGGAGTGGTGATTGTGAGTAAAGTTTCCAAGAATTAAAAAGAAGATTGACAAGGCCCCTATTCTCACTATTCCGAGTGGTAATGAAGGATTTGTAGTTTATACTGATGCTTCAAGAAAGGGCCTTGGATATGTTTTGATTCAAGAAGGGAAAGTAATTGCTTATGCTTCAAGGCAGCTAAAGAATTATGAATTGAATTATCTGACTCATGATTTGGAATTGGCCGCAATCATCTTTGCTCTAAAGATTTGGAGACATTACTTGTATGGGCGGACATTTGATATCTTTACTGATCACAAGAGTTTAAAGTACATTTCTCCAAAGAAGGAGTTAAATATGAGGTAGCGAAGATGGATAGAACTCCTAAAGGATTATGATTGTACCTCCGTTATCACCCAGGTAAAGCAAATGTTGTAGCTGATGCACTTAGTAGAAAATCTACAAGTTTTATGGCTAGTCTGGTTGTGAAACAATGGAAACTATTAAAAAGAAATTACGATTCGAATGTAATGAAGAAAGGGCAAGACTCAATAATGTTGATGGCCTCTATCAAAGTGCAAACTGATCTCATTCAACAAATTAAAGAAGGATAACTATGAGATCCATATTTAATATACCTAAGGAATGAAGTTGGAATGGGACTAAAGTTGAATTTTCAAATTTCAGAGGATGGCCTATTGAGATTTGGGGATAGAATATATGTTCCAAATGACCTAGATATCAAGAACCAAATCTTGAACGAAGGTCACAATTCAAAGTATACCATGCATCCTGGTAGCACAAAAATGTATAGAGATCTCCAAAGTCATTATTGGTGGAAAGTCATGAAGAAGGAGATTGCAATAAATGTTTCAACGTGTTTGACATGTCAGCAAATCAAAGCAGAACATCAGAGACCTGGAGGTTTGTTACAGCCCTTAGATATTCTTGAATGGAAATGGGAATGCATTACTATGGACTTTGTTTCAGGACTACCCAGAACCTCTAGAAAGCACGATGCTATTTGGGTCATTATTGATAGGTTAACCAAATCTGCACTTTTCTTACCAATCAATATGACTTATTCTCTTGATAGGCTTGCAGATTTGTATGTTGATGAAATAGTAAGACTTTATGGTGTCCCGAAGGAGATCATCTCAGATAGAGACTCCAAATTTCTTTCTAGATTATGGAGAAGATTACAAGATTCTATAGGCACCAAAGTATAGTTTAGCACTGCCTATCACCCTCAAACTGATGGTCAATTTGAAAGAACAACTCAAGTACTTGAGGATTTTCTTAGAGCCTATGTTATGGATTAGAGAGGTGAATGGGATAAAGATATTTCTCTTATTGAGTTCACTTAATAGTTATCATTCGAGCATTAAGATGGCTCCTTATGAAGCATTGTATGGGCGAAAGTACAGAACGCTTATATGTTGGGAGAAAGTTGGTGATAGAAAGTTGTTAGCACCAGATAAAGTACAAGAGACTACTGAAAAGATTCAGGTTATCATAAAAAGGCTAAAGGCTACTCAAAGTCGGCAAAAGAGCTATGTTGACAATAGAAAACGAGATATCGAGTTCCAAGCAGGGGATTTTGTATTCTTAAAGGTCTCCCCTTTCAAAGGTGTTGTAAGATTTGGAAATAAAGGAAAGTTAAACCCAAGATTCATTGGACCTGTTGAGATCCTTGAAAGAATTGGCTCTGTCGCTTACAAGATTGCCTTGCCACCATCGATGTGTCATATCCATGATATATTTCATGTGTCAATGCTCAGAAAGTATATACTTGATCCCTCTCATGTCAATGAGTATGAGCCGATTGTGATTGAGAAAGACTTGTTTTACAAGGAAGAGCCCATTCGGATTATTGATAAAAAGGAGAAAATCTTAAGAAATAGAATCATCACTCTGGTTAAAGTAATTTGGAAGCATCATCCTACAAATGAAGCAACTTGGGAGCTAGAGGAAGAAATGAAAAAAAAGCTTATCCTCATCTTTTCGTCAAAAGAGGTATAACAAATTTAGATGACTAAATTTTCTTTTAAGGAGGGGAGAGTGTAACATCCCTCATTTTTGAAAATTTATAAGAACTTATTTATAAATATGAGGATTTTTTTAATAATTCTTTAGCACTAAATACTTTTTTTTATATATTGAAAGTATTGTGAGGAACCAAAATGTGAATCTCATTAATTGGAGGTGATTTGTGAAAAATATTCACATTAAGAAAAAATAAATAAATAAATAAAATGGAGGACATGTGGCATTAGCAAGGATGAGCCACTTACATTTATTCTAAAGATGACACCTAAACCTCCATGCATGCTTGCCACCTCACTACTTTAGCATGAACCAAACCTAAGTAATTTAAGGCACAGTTGAGGGAAACTTTGCAGCCAATGTAAGAGAAGAGAAGGAATTGAAGGAGAAGAGAAAGAGAAAGAATTGAAGAAGAAGAAGTTTTATCTTGGCTCAAGGCTTTGCATCAATTCCCCCATATTTGGAAATGAAAACTTTTTAAGGCAAGTATTCTAACCCCATCGAAAAGAATCCTAATCTCTGTTTTCTTTTCAATTCTACAAAATTTGAAAGATTTCAGCTTAGAACCAAACATTTCTTTCATTTTGATATAAAGCCATGAATCTGTAATTTTTTGGTAATCTAACCTCCATTCATTGTTTCGGTCCTAACTTTTTGACCTAAACTCTGATTAAGGCAAATCCTATTCCATTTGAAAGTAAACTCGAAGACCTTTATTTTGATACCTAAATTGAATGATTTAGAGTTGAAATGCTTAATATAACTTCTGTTGCAATTAACCCTATAGATTCTACAAAATAGGGACTGTAATTTCGGACCGCTGTTACTAAATTGCTCAGAACTCTCTAGTAAAAATTCTAAATTATGTAAAACTTGATTCTTTGGAAACTAGATTCATATATCTATCTTGTGCAACCTAACTTGGGAATTTCAAATTATGTTTTCCTTCTGAAACATCTGTTTAAATTGATTCTATCTATTCTCTAAAATAGAGATGATTAATTCTGACCTTTTGTTACTAAATTGCTCATAACACTCTAGTGGAAATTCTAAATTATACAAAACTTAACTCATTGGGAACTAGATTCACATATCTTTCGTTTACACCTAATTTAGAAAATTTGAAGTATGTTTGCCTTCTAAAACATCTGTTTAAATTGATTCTATCAATTCTACAAAAACAGAGATGATCAATTCTGACCTTCCTTTACTCTATTTATTGTAACTTCATGTTTTGGACAATAGATTGATATAGCGTTCCCATGACACCTATTTTTAGTGAATTGGAACATGCTTGGTCACTCAAACAAATTAGGAAATGTATCATTTGAATTCTGCCAGAATTTAAAACTTTGTTGAGTTTTGCCTATTCAAGTTTCATTCTATTGGAAATTTGATTTTTGCTAAATTCTTCTTCAATTGAGCTTTATATTAGTCCTTTGAAAATTCTTGTATTGTTCATCCTAAAATTGTTGTATGACTGAAATTTATTATGTAATGTTTTGTTTGCATTTCCTTGTTTGATAAAGGCAAACGTATATTTCCGTTGTTTCCGTATGTATTTCTGATATGTGCCAATGTCATTGTTCATGCTACCCTTTTGTACTCTGGTGTCTTGTGGGATATTGTGAACCTTTGCCAGAAATGATAAAGGGAGTTACGCATAGAGCCCACGATGCTCTACCGACCCCATTGACTTCACTCAGACGTGGGTGGATGGAGCTCCTAGACGTGGGAGACTTATGCTTGGTGATCATCTTGAAATGGATGAATCACATTATGTATGTGGTCCCACAGCACCCTCTATGTTTTTGATATGATATCCAAAGCTTTGCTTATGAGTTTATATTTATGCTTTGGATAAAAATGGAATGCATGCTACACCAAAAATGACATACAAGCTTGTGTTTATTATTCGGTTCACTTATTATACTTTGAAGTATTTTGTATGTCATTGTTATACTCCCAAACACTCTTACGCCTTTGATATGCACCTAAATGCTTCATGTGCCATTTGACACATGCCTAAATACTTCTTTTGGCCAATAAAATGCTCCAATTTCTTTTATCCTATTGTTATGTCTAACGCCTATTTTCAAATGAGGTAACCTTTTGTGATTTTTATATCAAATGAGACGATTTCAAATGAACACTGGTATTTTTGCTTTTGTTATCTTGATACTAAGCTTGCTTGAACTTCTCCTATCGCCATGGATATTTTAGTCTCTTACTGAGCTCTTTATGCTCACCCCATTACTATATAAATTTTTCAGGGTAGCTTGTCATGCACTGAAAAGCTAGAATTGGATTGAAGCAGTGAAAGGCTAGAAGATTTGTAGGCTAATCTTTGTTGGTTGATAGGTTTTTGTTATATAGTATACTTTATTTCTGATGTAATGTTAAGGATATATTGATACTTATGTGTTATAAAAGTTTAATGGACCGCTCATGTTTATGGAATGATAAGTTTAAGTTGTATAATGATAAGAACTCATGGTAAATAAGTATTTTTTGTGATTGTGTATATTTCTACGATTATGGATTTGTGTTGTGTTTGATGTTTAGTTGAGCTGTGGATTTTATGAATCTATGAATTGTGAATATTGATTTGAATGGTTTTTAGTATCCTCAAATGTTAGATTGGATCCTGGATTGATTTGTGATGATGAATTATAATATTATTGATTTTAGATAAGGTCACACCTCCCGAATGGATTAAATTCGGGGGGGGCGTGACAAAAGTAGAGTACTTTAAGCACATAATATCAGAAGAAGAAGTGGTGGTAGACCTAACAAAAATTGAAGCAATGCAAGGCTGAAACCTACAAATGTGAAATTATTGCACGGATTCCTTGGACTAACGGACTACTCCTGAAAATTTGTTAAGGACTATGGGAAGATCAGCGCACCCCTCACTTCTTTATTGAAAAAAGATGCCTTCCAATGGTTAGACAAGGCCTTCGCTACCTTCGACAAACTTAAGCCAGCTATGACAATGTCATCGGTGCTAGCGCTACCAGATTTCAACCGACCCTTCATTATTGAGGCCGACACATCTTGAGTCGGAATTGGAGCCATTCTCATGCAAGATGATCGACCACTCGCATACACCAGCAAGGCATTATCTTCCTCTCATCAAAATATGTCAATATACGATAAGGAGATGCTCGCCATTGTGCACGTAGTAACGAGGTGGAGACCCTACATGATTGGTCGGCGATTTCAAATTAAAACCGACTATAGAAGCCTCAAGTACTTTTTTTGGCAATAGATATCATCCCTTGAGCAGCAAAACTAGGTAACTAAACTTCTTGGATTTGATTATGAAATTATTTACAAAAAGGGGAAAGAAAACGTTGTTGCAGATACACTCTTATGACTACTTGAGCAAGCTAAGGTTTCAGCCATCTCCCTTCCTACCACCAACTTCCTCGAGGACATTAGGGAAGAATGGAAGAAGAATCCAGAGATCAATAACATCATAAAAAAATTGAAGGAGGATCTAAGTGCAATAGCCCACTACACTTGGGATTCGAGGGATCTACGCTACAAAGGTCGCATTGTGCTTATACTTGACTCTCTTTGCATCAAAATCATCTTGCATAAAATGCACTCCACACCTTCAATAGGGCACTCTGGATTCTTGAGAACGTACAAAAGAGTGAAGCAAAATTTTTATTTAAGAGGGATGAAAAAAATTATTACAAAATATGTGGCACAATGTGATGTATGTCAATAGCACAAGGGTAAAATAGTGGCAAGTCCAGGAAAACTATAACCATTGACTCCTCACACCTTGGCTATCAGGTATACTGAAAGTAGTCCGTTAGTATATCACTTTACAAAAGAATGACACCGAAATGCAGATATTGCACGGGCTTACTTTGAGAAGGCGATCAAAAAGATGAAGTGGGCCGACTTAGGAAGGTGACCACAAGAGTTTGCTAGAACCCTTGCAGATTCTAAGCTTGGGGTTAATCTCTTTAGGGGATCGACCTCCTTGGAACTCTATAAGGATTCCTTCCTCCAAATTGCTACTCAAAGGTAGCAGAAAAGATTTATCTATTGCTTGAGAAAAGAAGATGAATACATGACTATTTATAGGGCTTCTAAACCCCAACTCCTAATAGAACTCCTACTCAAGACTCTTAATAGGACTCCTACTCAAGACTCCTATTCCTTTACAACTCCTAATGCTTCTCTAAGAAACAACCTCCTAACACTAGCCGGCCTCTTCACATCTTTAATAGGGGTCGGCTAGGTAGGTTTTACATGAATGTGCCTCTCAATTAGGACTCTCATAGTTAGAGTCCTAACATACCTACCCTCTTCAAATCAGCCTTGTCCTCGAGGCTGACGATCAAGAATTCTAGGAATTTGATCTTCAAGTCATCATTGTTCTCCCAAGTGGCACCTTTTGTTGGTAAGTTTGCCCACTATATTAGCACTTCAGTAGTGGGTCATCGTCATTGAATTATGATCCGTCGATCAATAATAGCACTTGACTAGGTCTAGAGTTCTTCTTGGGTAGTCATATTTGGTGGATGGTTTTGGGCTGTCTCGTTTTGTCCCAACTTGAGCTTTAAACATGACACATGGAAGACCGGTTAGATTCAGGAGCTGGTGGGAAAGTCCAATCTGTATACTACAGCTCTGATGCGCTCCAAAATTTAGTAGGGTCCATAAAATCGAGATGAAAGCTTCATAGATTCTCTAGTCTGGATTGATGTTTGTTTGTATGGCTAGAGTCATAGGAAGACCCAATCTCCTACTAAAAATTCTCTTTCATCTTTGTGTTGATTATATTATTATTTCATCCTTGCTTGAGCTATAGTGAGATTATCTTTTAGAAACTTCAGCATTTTATCTCTATCTTGTAGTTCCCTATTTACTTGTTCCACTTTAGAGATGCCCAACATATATTTTGGGATCACATGGGGAGGTTGATCATATAAAGCCTCATAGAGAGTACATTTTGTTGATGAATGATAAGTTATATTATACCAACATTTGGCCCAAGGAAGCCACTTTGTCCACTCTTTTGGTCGGTCATTGGAGAAACATCCGAGGTATGTCTCCAAGCACTTGTTCATCACATCAGTCTGACCGTCGGTTTGTGGGTAATACATCGTACTCATTTTTAATTCAGTGCTCTACATTTGGAATAACTCTGTCCAAAATCTGCTCGTGAAGATGCAAGTAGAATTTGGTACAAGCACAATGCGTCCGTTATAGCAGCACAATTTTTTTGAGTCCCAATTATAATGAGCCATAGAGCTTGGTGCTTCCTCCAATTTTTTTATGATCTTACTAGTCTCCAGATTTTCTTGTCATTCCCTCTTAATATCTGTTAGAACCCTTGCAGATTCTAAACTTGGGGTTGATCTCTTTAGGGGATCGGCCTCCTTGGAACTCTATAGGAGTTCCTCCCTCCAAGTTGTTGCTCAAAGGCTGCAAAAAAGATTCATCTATTACTTATGAAAAGAGGAGGAATACATGACTATTTATAGGGCTTCTAAACCCTAACTCCTAATAGGACTCTTACTCAAGACTCCTACTTCTAACCAACTCCTAATAGGACTCCTATTCAAGACTCCTATTCATTTTTAACTCCTAATTCTTCTATAAGAAACAACCTCCTAACCCTAGCCGGCCTCTTTATCTTTTTAATAGGGGTCAGCTTAGGTAGGTTTTATATAAATGTCACTCTCAATTAGGACTCTCCTAGCTAGAGTCCTAACAGACCCGCCCTCTTCAAATCATCCTTGTCCTTGAGGCTGACGATTCATGAATTTTGGGAATTTGACCTTCAAGTCGTTATAGTTCTCCCAAGTGGCATCTTTTATTGGTAGGTTCACCCACTTTATTAGCACTTCATTAGTGGGTCGTCGTCGTTGAGTCACGATCCGTTGATCAATAATATCACTTAGCTGGATTTGGAGTTCTTCTTGAGTAGTCATATTTGGTGGGTGGCTTTGGGCTGTCTCCAAGCACCTATTTATAACTTTTGTCTGGCTGTCGATTTGTGGGTGATATGTTGTACTCCTTTTCAATTTAGTACCCTACATATAGAATAACTTTGTCCAAAATCTGCTTGTGAAGATGCAAGTAGAATTTGTCATAAGCAAAATGCGTCCTTTATAGTGTAATTCTTTTGAATCCCAATTGTAATGAGCCACGGAGCTTGATGCTTCTTTCAATTTTTTTATGATCTTACTAGTCTCTGGATCTTCCTGCCATTCCCTCTTAATATCCTTAAGGAAGTCACAGGTCGAAAGTGAAATGGTCGAAAATTCAACTTGCATGGGTAGCCGTGAAAGCGCATCTACAACAACATTCTCTTTTCCCTTTTTGTAAGTTATTTCATAATCATATCCAAGAAGCTTTGTTATCCATTTTTGCTACTCAGGGGAAGATATCTTCTACTCCAAGAAATATTTTAGGCTTTTATGGTCGGTTTTGATTTGAAAGTATCGCCTGATCAAGTACGATCTCCATTTGGCCATCGCATGCACAATCGCAAGCATCTCCTTGTCATAAATAGTCATTTTGAGATTTGAAGGAGATAATGTCTTACTAGTATAAGTGAGGGGGTGGCCATTTTGTATTAGTACAACACCAATTCTGACTTTGAAGGCATCGGCTTCAATAACAAAAGTCTTGCTGATGTCGAGCATTATCGTCACTACGGCTTTATGTTCGTTGAAGGCAGTGGTGGCTTTGTTTGACCATTGGAAAGCATCCTTTTTTAGCAAGAAAATAAGTGGTGCACTGATCTTTCCATAGTTTTTCATGAACTTATGATTGTAGCGTATTAATCCGAGAAAGCCACGTAGCAATTTTATGTTCCTCGAGGTCGGCTAATTCTACATTGCTCCAATTTTGAAGGGTTCCACTACCACACCTTCCTCTAATATGATATACCTAAGATATTCTATCTTCTGGTGAAGAAAGCAAAAATTTGTAGTGGCCGTTGTGTGTTCAAAAGGTCGTTTTCGGTATGTCTTCTTTGCACACTCATATTTGATGATACCCGGATCGAAGGTCCAGCTTTGTGAAGATTTGTGCTCCCTTTCATCTAGTAATTCATCTGCTATTATAATAGGATATTTGTCCTTGACGATTATGCCATTGAGGGTTCGGTAATCAATGCACATTCGCCATGTTTCGTCCTTCTTTCGTACAAAGAGCACCGGTGAAGAGTAGGGGCTGCAACTTGGCCGAATAACTCTTGTTTCGGGCATCTCTTTTATAATCCTTTCTATTTCATCCTTCTATAGATATGAATATTGATATAGCCAAGTATTTACAGGAGGTTTGCCCAGAGAAATCGGTATACAATGATCATGCCGACGTGCAAGAAGTAGGTTGCGTGGTTTGTCAAATATATCTGAAAATTCAGCAAGCAAAGGAAGTAGGTTTGGATCTTCAAATTCTATTGGCTCTCCCTTAGTTTGCTACTCAAGTTGTACCAAAAAGTTGCTACATGCTTTATGCAAAATCTTCTCCATTTGTTGTGTGCAAATCGTCATTACGTCGCCCCCACGTTTCCCGTGTAGAATCATATGTTTTCCTTTACTGTAAAATCTCAAAATTAGTTTTATAAAATTCTAGGAAATATCACCTAATGTCATCAACCATTCAATTCTGAGCATGGCCTAATGATCATCAAGAGGGAGGAGGAAGAAATCTGTAATTATCTCTTGTTCCTGCAATAATAGTTTCTCCCGCGGGCGCCTACAATCACACTTCAAAATCCGTTCGTCGGTGAACTTGACGTCAAACCTACTATAATACTCGATAGATAAGGCCATTCAGATAGCAACTTTACTATTTAGGAAGTTATTAGTGCTACCGGTGTCGATGAGAACAGTGATCATTTGTTGTTTGAGAAGGCCTTCAACTTTCATCATTTGCGGGTTTGAGTAGCCGGCTAGTGCATGTACCATAACTTCGGTCGGTTGTGGCTCTTCTTCTGCATCTTCTTCTTCATTATCAAGGCTCTCTTCTAGATGTTCAATAACCTCTTCTTCTACTAGTTTAATCATAAGAAGTCTCCCTTTTCTACAGTGATGCTTGTGGCTCCACGGCTCATCGCGGTGCCAACATAACTCCTTCGTAGATCGCTCCCGAAGCTCTTCTCTTGTCATCAATTTTTGTGCAGGGACTCAGTTGATTGTAGGGGGGGTTGAGGGCTTCTGCATTGCAGGTCGAGAAGCGATCCTAGTCCTCCGAGCTTCATGGTTCAATCACTCCTCTTAATGTCGTGCGAAAGAGATGGTTGCCATAAGCGTGTATGGTTGTCGTGCTTTAACTTCTCCCCGGATCTCCAGCTTCAAGCCCTCAATGAAGGTCCCCAATAGCTGTTTTTGAGACTAATCACAAATTTGATTAGATAACCTTTCAAACCTGGTTTGGTACTCCTGAACGGTAGAGGTTTGTCAGATCTTTGCTAGTTGTTCGTCAATGTTCTCATAATCGGTTGGTCTGAAGCGGATCAATAGTCCTTCTTTGAATTATCACCATGAGAGGACTCCATGAGTATATTTAAACTAGTCAAACTACTGTATGGCATTCCCTTCAAGATGTATAGCTGCAATTTCTATCATAGATGCATCCGCAGTTTTATGATACCAAAAATATCGCTCCGCGTGCGAGATCCAACCAATCGGGTCTCCTTCTTCCCATCTAGGGAAGTCCACCCTCATGCGTGGATAGTTGAGGTCAGTCATAGAATCTCCCCTCTCTTGGAAGTCATCTCTTCGGGCTTGGTGCGATTAGTTAGAGCTCTCTCTTTGATGTGATTTCTTCGAGTTTAGTGGTCGGCCCAAACTGAGTTTGGTAAAGAGAGTCTGAATCTTATTCTCCATTTGCACCTCCAAGGCTTCGAATTTAACATTGATTGTCTCTTTAGATGTCATAGTATATGCCTCCAAATCTACGATGTTAAGATCTCTCTTTTGTTGTCAGGTTAAAGGCATGTATATGTTGAGAGAAGTGATGGTCGTAAGGGTTGGTGGATTGGTGGATGTAGGCTACGATTTAGGCTTGTTTTGTAGCTGTTTTGGGTATAGTTTAAGGGTGTTGTTTAGTGGAGTTTTAGGGCTGTGGATGAATTTTTTAGATCTATGATAGATGGCAGCAAAGGTTTGATAGAAATTAGTGGAAGTTTGTTGTAGAATTGTATTGTCTTGTAAGAGCAGAATTGTCATCGAAGAAATAGCGGTTTCTCGACAAAATTTCTGCCAAAAACTTGAGAGATTTGAGGAGAGAATTGATAACAAAATCTTAGTCTATATGACAGCAAGGATGTCCAATTTAATTAAGAAAATTTTGGCAGTATAACAGCAAGGAAATTGGTGCAAGTTGCGATAGCAGAATTCTCGTCGAAAAATTTCAGCGGGTTGCGACGAAAATTTGCAGTAACACAAAATCATTTTTAGAAATGAATTCCTCAATAGATCAATCTTAGATGAAAGCCAAGATAATCTATGAAATGTATAAGAAATTTTGTTCAAAAAAGATTGCAAATAGATCGGTTAAACTAACAATATGCGATTGAAATTTTCTATAGCACAGATTTTCAAGAGTAGCAGATTAGACGGAAAAGATTAGTAGTTTATATTGAAAATTTTTTGACAAAACTAAAGGAAAATCCACTGTTAGGAAGTATCAAAGCTGTCATAAAAATTTCATAGAGATTTGGATAGAAAAAATATAGTAGCAAGATCAAATAAACTGTGCTATGCGGTTAGAATTCTGCAATGTATCTTTCGTCATAGAGATGAAAACTTTACGATGAAAAGTTTATGCAATAATATAGGAACTTTTTTTTTTGGATTTTTGAATAAGGATAACTAAATTGCAGCAGCAATAAAGTAGGAAACCAAAACTTGTTGCAATTCACGGGGAGATCAAAAGATGATCTGCGGTGGTGGAGATGACGGCGGAATTTGGTGACGATTTTTTAAGCAATTGTGGGAATTGCTTTGGGCGGCTGTGGAGGGATGATGGATGGCTATGTAAGGGCAGCGAGACGCCAAGAATGCTGCTCTGATACCAAGTGTTAGAACCCTTGTAGATTCTAAACTTGGGGTTGATCTCTTTAGGGGATCGGCCTCCTTGGAATTCTATAGGGGTTCCTCCTTCTAAGTTGCTGCTCAAAGGCTGCAGAAAAGATTCATCTATTACTTATGAAAAGAGGAGGAATACATGGCTATTTATAGGGCTTCTAAACCCTAACTCCTAATAGGACTCCTATTCAAGACTCCTACTTCTAACCAACTTCTAATAGGACTCCTACTCAAGATTCATATTCATTTTCAACTCCTAATTATTCTATAAGAAACAACCTCCTAATTCTAGCCGGCCTCTTTACCTTTTTAATAAGGGTCGGCTTAGGTAAGTTTTACATCAATGTCTCTCTCAATTAGGACTCTCCTAGCTAGAGTCCTAACAATATCCTTAAGGAAGTCACTGGTCGAAAATGAAATTATCAAAAATTTAGCTTGCTTAGGTAGTCATGAAAGCGCATCTGCAATAACATTCTCTTTCCCCTTTTTATAAGTTGTTTCATAATCATATCTAAGAAGCTTTGTTACCCATTTTTGTTGCTCAGGAGAAGATATCTTCTGCTCTAAGAAATATTTTAGGCTTTTATAGTCGGTTTTAATTTGAAAGCATCGCCCGATCAAGTATGATCTCCATTTGGCCACCGTATACATAATCACGAGCATCTCCTTGTCATAAATAGTCATTTTGAGATAGGAAGGAGATAGTGCCTTATTAGTATAAGCAAGGGGGCAACTATCTTGCATTAGTATATCACCAATTCTGACTCCGGAGGCATCGGCTTCAATAACGAAAGTCTTGCCAAAGTCGGGTAGCGCTAGTATGGGCGTTGTCGTCATTGCAGCTTTAAGTTTGTTGAAGGTGGTGGTGGCTTTGTCCAACTATTGGAAAGCATCTTTTTTTAGCAAGGAAGTAAGTGATACACTGATCTTTCCATAGTTTTTCATGAACTTGCAGTAGTAGCCTATTAAACCGAGAAAGCCACGTAGTAATTTTATATTCCTCGGGGTCGGCCAATTCTGCATTGCTTTTTGGAGAGGTCCACTGCCACACCTTCCTCTAATATGATATGCCTAAGATATTCCACCTTTTATTGAAGAAAGTAAAAATTCATAGTGGTCATTGTGTATTTGAAAAGCGATTTTCGGTATGTCTTCTTCGCACACTCATATTTGATGATACCCGGATCAAAGGTCTAGCTTTGTGAAGATTTATGCTCCCTATCATCTAGCAATTTATCTACTACTAGAATAAGGTATTTTTCCTTGATGGTTATGTCATTGAGAGCTCGATAATCAATGCACATTCACCATATTCCGTCCTTTCGTACGAAGAGCACCGGTGAAGAGTAGGGGCTGTAACTTGGTCGAATATCTCCTGTTTTGAGCATCTCTTTTATAATGCTTTCTATTTCATCCTTTTAGAGATGTGGATACTGATATGGCTAAGTATTTGCTGGAGGTTTACTTAGAAGAATCGTTATACAATGATCATGCCGATGGGTAAGTGGTAGGTTGCGCGGTTCCTCAAATATATCTAAAAATTCAGCAAGCAAAGGAAGTAGGTTTGGATCTTCAAATTCTATTAGCTCTCCCTTAGTTTGCTACTCAAGTTGTACTAAAAAGCCGCTGCATGCTTTACACAAAACCTTCTCCGTTTGTTGTGTGCAAATCATCATTACGTCGCCCCCGCATTTCCCGTGTAGTATCACCTATTTCCCCTTACTATAAAATTTCATAATTAGTTTCATAAAATTCTAGGAAACATCACCTAATGTCATCAACTATTCAATTCTGAGCATGGCCTTATGATCATCAAGAGGGAGGAAGAAGTCGGTGATAATATCTTGGCCATGTAGTAATAGTTTCACCTGCGGACATCTTTTGTTGCACTTTAGGATTCTTTCGTCGGTGACCTTTACGTCGAACTTGCTGCAACCTTCGATGTGGAGTGTCATCTAAGTAGCAACCTTACTATTTTGGAAGTTATTAGTACTGCCTGTGTTGATGAAAACAGTGATCGGTTGTTGTTTGAGAAAGCCTCCAACTTTTATCGTTTGCGGGTTTGAGTAGCCGACTAGTGCGTGTACCGTAATGTCGATCGATTGTAGCTCTTCTTCCACATCTTCTTCTTTATAATCAAGGCTCTCTTCTACATATTCAATGACATCTTCTTCTATTGGTTCAATTATAAAAAGTCTCCCTTTTCTACTGCGATGCTCGTGGCTCCATGACTCGTCGTAGTGCCAACATAACCCCTTCGCAGATCGCTCTTGAAGCTCTTCTCTTGTCAACCTTTTTGGTGCAGGGACTTGGTTAATAGTAGGGGGGGGCTAAGGGCTTTAGTATTGCTAGTCAAAGAGTGACCCTAGTCCTCCAGGCTTCATGGTTCAATCGCTTCTCTTGAAGTCGTGCGAAAGAGATGGCTGCCATAAGCGTGTATGGTTGTCATGCTTTAACTTCTCCTTGGATCTCCATCTTTAAGCCCTCAATGAAGGTCCCCAATAGTTGTTTTTCATATCAATTATGAGTTTGATTAGATAACCTTTCAAACCTAGTTTGGTACTCCTAAATGGTGGAGGTTTGTCGGATCTTTGCTAGTTGTCCATCAATATTCTCGTAATCGGTTGGTCCGAAGCGGATCAGTAGTCCTTTTTTGAATTATCACCATGAGAGGACTCCATGAGTGTGTTCAAACTAGTCAAACCACTATATGGCATCCCCTTTAAGATGTATAGCCAAAATTTCCACCATTGATGCGTCTGTGGTTTTGTGGTACCAAAAATATCGCTCCGTGCATGAGATCCAACCAATCGGGTCTCCATTTTCCCATCTAGGGAAGTCTACCATCATGCATAAATAGTTGGAATCGATCATAGAGCCTCCCCTCTCTTGGAAGTCATCTCTTTGGGCTTGGTGCAATTGGTCAGAGCCCTCTCCTTGATGTGATTTCTCCGGGCTTGGTGGTCGGCCCAAACTAAATTCGGTAAAGAAAGTTCGAATCTTATCCTCCATTTGTGCCTCAAAGGCTTTGAATTTAGCATTGATTGCCTCCTCCCATGCCATAGTATATATCTCCAAATCTGTAATGTTAATATCTCTCTTTTGTTGTCAGGTTAAAGGCATGTATAGGTTGAGGTTGAAAGGGTTAGTGGAATGGTGGATGTAGGCTATGGTTTATGCTTGTTTTGTGGCTATTTTGGGTGCAGTTTGAGGGTGTGGTTTACTAGAGTTTTAGGGCTGTGATGGTAATGGATGAAGGTTAGGGAAAAAAAATCTTAGATCTGTGGTAGATGGCAGCAAAGGTTTGATAGAAACTAGTGGAAGTTGCTACAGATATGTGTTGTCTTGTAAGAACAGAATTGTTGTCGAAGAAGCAGCGGTTTCTCAATGAAATTTCTTATAAAAACTGAGAGATTTAAGAAGGGAATTTGATAGCAAAATCTATATTGATATAACAGCAAGGATGACTAATTTAATTAAGAAAATATTTATAGTATAATAGTAAGGAAATTGGTGTAAGTTGTGATAGTAGAATTCTCGTTGAAAAAATTCAACGGATTGCGATGAAAATTTGTAGCAACACAAGAACATTTTTAGCAATGAATTCCTCAATAGATCAGTCTTAGATATAATGCAAGATGATCTATGAAGTGTATAAGAAATTTCATTCGAAAAGGATTGCAATTAGATCGATTAAGGCAATAATATGCGGCTAAAATTTTCTATAGTAATCCTTCGTTCGCAAAGATGATAACTTTTATGATGAAAAGAGTTTGCAATAATATAGGAATGACTTTTTTTGGATTTTTGAATAAGGATAACTAAATTGCAATAGTAGTAAGGTATGAAACCAGAACTTGTTATAATTCATGGGGAGATCAAAGGATGATCCACGATGGTGGAGATGATGACGAAATTTGGCAATAATCTTTTAAGCAATTGTGGGAATTGCTTTGGATGGCTATGGAGGGCTGATGGATGGCTGTGGAAGGGCAGCAAGATGCCAAAAATACTGCTCAAATAGCAAGTGTTAGAACCCTTGCAGATTCTAAGCTTAGGGTTGATCTCTTTAGGGGATCGGCCTCCTTGGAACTCTATAGGGGTTCCTTTATCCAAATTACTACTCGAAGGCTATAGAAAAGATTCATCCATTGCTTGAGAAAAGAGAATGAATATATGTCTATTTATAGGGCTTCTAAACACCAACTCCTAATAGAACTCCTACTCAAGACTCATACTCAATTAGGACTCCTACTCAAGACTCCTATTCTTTTACAACTCCTAATACTTCTCTAAGAAATAACCTCCTAACCCAAGCCGACCTATTCACCTCTTTAATAGGGTTCGGCTAGGTAGGTTTTACATGAATGCCCCTCTCAATTAGGACTCTCCTAGCTAGAGTCCTAATAGAGTTCAAAGTCGACAATTTGGTGTTGGTGAAGCTCCAACTAGCATTACTCTAATTCTTTAGAAACAAAGTACATAAAGAATTGGTGCATAAGTATGAAAGGCCCTTCCCTATTATCATTAGGGTGGGCAACGTCTCCTACAAGTTGTAGCTGCCGGCATGTCTCAAAATTCATAATGCTTTTCATGCGAGCAACTTGAAAAGCCTACCACTCAGATCCGCAAATTACTTTCCGAAGTGTTCCAACTCGGCTACCCCCCACTAGAGCCTCCTATGAGAAGTGAGTTGAAACCATTCTAGCATATCATAAGATAAAGCTACTCGATGGAGCTGAGTAGACCAAGTACTTGGTGAAGTGGCGAAAGCTTCCCCGAACTGAAGCCAGTTGGGAGCCCGAAGATGCCCTACAACATGAAAAAGCAATCAGCAACAACTACCAACAAGCATCGAAGAGGAAGTTGATAGTTTAAGTGGGGGAGAATGTCATGAATGGTCATCGTGCACCCGCAATAACTTCATTCGATGAACCATTTGTTGCTTTTGCATGCTTGTACCAAGACATAGTAGGATGTTTTGCCTTAGTTTTGTGTGTTTTGCTTGGAAAAATGCATGTTCGAACAGGTTACAGCATTGTAGTGCGACCACTCGCTGTGCCCAGCCAGACTACACAAAACAACTCCATTTTCATGTGCCATGGTTTGTTGTCTACAAGTCGCAACTACACACGAAACGTTAGCCATCTCAGCACCCTAGAACCCCCTGAGTGGCACAGGGCTAGATGGGGCTTCAGTATATTGTCGGGCATTGAAAACTCTTCAAAAGTTCACACGTTAACTTGACAAGAACTTGCTTTCACGCCCGGCACCCGGTGAGCAGTTGTTTGTGGACTTGAAACTGTTCATCCTACCTTCTAAAGTCCTTGTTTTCCTCCTTCCTCTCTTTTCTTCTGTGCACACAATGTACCTGCTGAATTGCTTATAAAGCTTCCCTCTTTGCGAGACGTCGGGACTTGTCCGTCACTCATTTTCAATCTAATCAACTTCCTATTTTACAGGTCCTTCGAGACCTGTACAAGGTTGCAACTAGGCTGACCCTTTGCGGACACATATGTCACAAGCGCGCCTCATGACTTAGGCAATCCCAGCTAAGTCTGAGAAGTTGGTGCAAGGGTGCTTCATGACTTAGGCAACTCAAGCTAAGTTCATGTCTTGGCTACAATGGTGCCTCATGACTTAGGCAATTCCAGTTAAGTCTATGACATTGTGGTATCAGAGCGGGCAAGAAATTCAAGCAAGCAGTGAAGAAACTTTGCAATTTCGTTATGGCAAAACATCATGGCGAATCAAGCAAGAAGGGGCAAGTTGGACCCTTGCCCCAAGTAGCCGTAGGTGGGCTGCAAGTGCATGCTCACTCTCATACTGTTGCAACCACTCTAGAGGAGTGCAAGAGTAAACATGATGAGCGAAAAGTTGGCTATTCTCTGTGAGCGGAGGAGGCACAATCTGGAGTGCCAATTGGGAAAAAGAACCACAAGGAGAGACTCATAGCGGTGGAAACCCACTTGGATGTTCTTGAAGTGAGCTTGGAGGAATTCTACCATGGCCAACGAAGTCTTCTTGGGGTCGTGAGCTCGCAAGAAGAAGATGAATCCCGGATCGACAAGGTTGAGGCCCTAATTGACCGATTGTCAGACGACACCAAAGACTCCATGCAACATCTGCAGGAAGTCATGGCAGAACTCACTTCCAAGGTGACCATGCTCACAAGGGCATTGAATACAGGAGGAAACAACACCCGCGTTGCATTGTCACAAAACTTGAAGGCACCCGAGCCGCATTGTTCTGGAGGTGCTAGAGATGCTAAAGAGCCCGAGAATTTCCTGTTTGACATGGAACAATACTTTCAAGCTACGAGGTCTGATTTTGAAGAAACTAAAGTTTCGATAGCAACCATGTATTTGCATGAGATGCAAAACTTTGGTGGCGAACCCATTGTGAGGAGATCCAACAAGGTCAGTGTCAGGTGCACACATGGGAGGACTTAAAGCAAGAGTTGAGAACTCAGTTTCTACCTAAGAACACAGAGTTCATTGCAAGGAGGAAACTAAGACAACTCCACCAAAGTACTTCTATTCGAGACTACATGAAGCAATTTTCTGCACTAATGCTGGACATACAGGACATGTCCGAGAAAGATAAGTTATTCAGCTTCCTCGATAGTTTAAAGCTATGGGCACAATAAGAACTGCATCGAAGGAATATCACTAATGTGATCGGGGCAATTGTTGCCGTAGAAAGACTTACCGAATTTGTTTCCTTTGAGGATCCAAGAAAAAGGAAACAATCTTCAGGAAATCACTCTCCAAATTATTTTCGTGGGGAGGAGCCCGGGGGCGAATTAAGGAAGAAGAGTTCCCACAAAGGGCCAAGCTCAAAAGGCAAGGCCCAAAACCTAGCGAATGCTTCTTGTGCGGAGGGCCGCACATGGTGAGAGAGTGCCTACCGAAGCAAATACTAAATTCCTTAACAACTTCTATTCATCCCCCAAGATTAGACAAGGGCAAGGTTGTCACTCTTTGTTTGAGTAGTTCAAATTCCAGTAGCAACGATGAGGAGTTGCAAGGACCCCGGATGGGAGAAATGCGTTTGTTGAACACTACGTGGGGTCAAATAGGAGAGAACATGAAAGCAAGGCCACAAAAAGTAGGAAGCAGCGAGCTGATGTACGTAGACATTAAGCTCAATGGCCAAATGACCCGTGCAATGGTGGACACAGGCGCTACCCACAACTTTATTACCGATCGAGAAGCAAAGCGACTTAGTCTGATCTTGGAGAAGAACCCAAGTCGAATGAAGGCTGTGAACTCAGAGGCCAAGCGAATCTCTAGGTTGGCAAAGGGAGTTCCCATTAAGATTGGAACATGGAGCAGGAGCACAAACATGATGGTAGTGTCATTGGACAACTTCCAAGTGATTCTTGGAATGGAGTTTATGCACGCGGTGAAGTTGGTGCCAATGTCATTCCTAAACTCCCTATGTTGACGGGAGGTGATAATCCCTGTATGGTTCCTGTCTCTTGGAGAGGAACCAAGGACCCCCAATAGATATCGTCAATACAATTGAAGAAAGAGGTATAAAAAGGTAAATTAACATTCGTGGCTTCTTTGAAGCTAGAGCCACTCGACAAAAAGGCCATTCATGAACCTGTTGTGGTGAAAAACATCCTGAAGGTGTTTATAGACGTTATGTCACCCGAGTTGCCGAAGACTCTACCACTACATAGAGGAGTAGATCATCACATCGAGCTGGAGCCAGGAATGAAGCCTTCAGTGAGACCACTCTACCGCATGCCCCCTCCAGAGTTGGCAGAGCTCAGAAAATAGTTTGGTGAACTGCTAAGCGATGGTCTCATCTGTAGTTCCAAAGCATCGTTCGTAGCTTCAGTTCTCTTCCAAAAGAAATAAGATGGGAGCCTCCGACTATGTGTCGATTATTGAGCCCTTAATAAAGTGACAATGAAAAACAAGTATCCCATCTCACTCATCGTGGACTTGTTCGACCAATTGGGCAAAGCCAAGTATTTCTCAAAACTCGACCTCCGGTCGGGGTACTGGTAGTTGCACATTGCTGAAGGTGACGAAGCGAAGACTACTTGTGTGATCAGGTATAGAGCGTTTGAGTTCTTGGTGATGCCTTTTGGCTTAACCAATGCTCTAGCCACTTTCTGCACTCTTATGAACCAACTATTCAAAGAGTATTTGGATAAGTTCAAGGTCGTCTACTTTGACGATATCGTTGTCTACAGCCAAACACTCGAGGAGCATGTCGAGCACCTTCGAACAATTTTCAAGGTTCTCAGAGAGAACACTTTGTTCGTGAAAAAGGAGAAGTGCTACTTTGCTCAAACAAAGATTTTATTCTTGGGGCATCAAATCGGTGATGGCTCGATTTAGATGGACAAATCAAATGTGCAAGCTGTTGCGGAATGGTGAACTCCAAAGAAAGTGCCAAAGTTGAGATCCTTCCTTGGTTTCATCAACTACTATCGATGCTTCATAGCAGGGTATTCGATGCAACTCCACTGATGGAGTTGCTGAAGAAGGAGCAACCTTGAGGTGGTCTAATAAATGGGAAGCTACGTTCCAAAATCTGAAGGCTACTATGTTGAAAAAATCGGTGCTCAAATTGTCGGACTATGACGAGCCCTTCGAAGTCCACACAGATGCTTCAGACTTCGTTATTGGGGAAGTACTCATTTAGGAGGGTCATCCAGTGGCCTACAAGAGCCACAAGCTTAACAAGACCGAGCGACAGTATCCGGTGCATGAGAAGGAGATGACAACGGTGGTCCACTATCTACAAGTTTGGTGGCACTACCTTCTTGGATCACGATTTGTTCTAAGGACAGACATCATTGCTTTGAGCTATTTCCAAACTCAGAAGAAACTCTCACCAAAGCAAGCACGATGGTAGGACTTACTAGCTAAGTTTGATATGACAATGTAATACAAGCCCGGAAAAGCAAATGTCGTGACCGATGCATTGAGACGGAAAGTGGAGCGAGTGAATGCCATACAATTGGAGGGCAGAGGCCAAGCAAGTCAGTTACACTCCAACTTCTTTTCTAAGATCAGGAATGGATTGTACAATGATCCCTAAGCAGTAACCCTGATGTAGCTCATCAAAGAAGGTAAGGCACGATGATTTTGGGTCTAAAAGGTACTCGTTTACACAAAAGGGAATAGAATTTATATCCCCCGAGTGGATAATTTGAGACATGAACTCTTAAGAGAGTGTCATGATTTTCTTTGGGCTGGATGCCTAGGCATTCATAGAACCTTGGCTCTCGTGGAGAGGGCCTTCTACAGGCGGAAGATGGGGACTGATGTGGAGGAATATTTTTGAACGAGCCTCACTTGCTAACAAGACAAGGTGGAGCAGCGAAAGCTGATGGGACTTTTGGAGCCATTGCCCATACCAAAAAGGCCATGGGAGAGCATTTCCTTGGACTTCATATCAAGCTTGCCAATAGTAGGGGGACTCGAATCAATACTCGTGGTGATCGATCGATTTTTAAAATATGCAACTTTCATTGCTGCACCCCTACACTATTCAGTTGAAGAGGCGACCAAGCTGATGATGAAGAATGTGGTGAAATATTGGGGAGTCCCGCACAATATCATCAGTGATTGAGACACTCAGTTCCTGGGATGATTTTGGACCGAGCTATTCAAATTATTGGGGTCTAAGTTATACTTCTCCACAAGCCTCCACCCCTAGATGGATGGCCAAACTTAAAAGATAAACTCGCTCCTTGAGCAATACCTTCGGCACTATGTTAGTGCCAACCAACAAGATTAGGTGAAGCTATTGGACATAGCTATATTCTCCTACAACTTATAGTGGAGCTCTACGTTCAACAAGAGCCACTTCGAGATCATTACAGAACGACAATCATTGTCTCCTCACACCTTGGCTATCAGGTATACTGAGAGTAGTCCGTCAGAATATCACTTTGCAAAAGAATGACACCAAAATGCAGATATTGTGTGGACTTACTTGGAGAAGGCAACCAAAAAAGATGTAGTGAGCCGACTTGGGAAGGCGACCGTAGGAGTTCAAAGTCGGTGATTTGGTATTGTTGAAGCTTCAATTAGCATCACTCCAATTCTTTAGGAACAAAGTACATAAAGGATTGGTGCACAAGTATGAAGGGCCCTTCCCCATTATCAATAGAGTGGGCAACGTCTCCTACAAGTTGCAGCTACCGGCGTGGTTCAAAATTCACAATGTTTTTCATGCTAGCAACTTGAAAGCCTACCACTTAAATCCGAAAAATGCTTCCCGAAGTGTTCCAACTCGGGTACCCCCCACCAAAGCCTCCTACGAGAAGTGAGTTGAAACTATTCTAGCTGAGTAGACCGGGTACTTGGTGAAGTGGCGAAAGCTTCCTTGTACCGAAGCCAGTTGGGAGCCCGAAGACGCCCTACTATATAAAGAAGCAATTATCAAAAACTACCAACAAGCATCGATGAGGGCGTCGACAGTTTAAGTGGGGGAGAATGTCACGAATGGTCATTGCGCACCCACAATAACTTTGTTCAACGAACCGTTCGTCACTTTTGTATGCTTATATTGAGACATGGCAGGATGTTTTGCCTTAGCTTTGTGTGTTTTGCTTGTAAAAATGCATATTCGAACAGGTTGCAGTATTATAGTGAGATCGCTCACCACGCTGGGCCAAACTGCCTAAAACAGCTCCATTTTCGCGTGCCATGGTTTGTTTTCTACAAGCCAAAATTGCACGCAAAATGTCAGTCATCTTGGACATTGGAACCCCTTAGGTGGCACAGAGCTAGATGGGGCTTCGGTATATTGTCAGGCATTGAAAAAATCTTCACAAGTTCGCATGTTAACTTGATAGGAACTTGCTTTCGCGCCCGGCACTCAGTGAGCAGTTGTTTGTGGACTTGCAACTATTCGTTCTACCTTCTAAAATCTTTGTTTTCCTCTTTCCACTCTTTTCTCCTGTGCACATAAGGTGCTTGTTGAATTGCTTATAAAGCTTCCCTCTTTGCTAGACGTCGGGACTTGTTCGTCGTTCGTTTTCAATCTAATCAACTTTCTGTTTTACAGGTCCTTTGGGACCTGTATGAGGTTGCAACTAGGCTGACCTTGACGCGTATGTCGCAAGGGCACCTTATGAATTAGGCAATTCCAACTAAGTCCGAGAAGTTGGCGCAAGGGTGCTTCATGACTTAAGCAACTCAAGCTAAGTTCGCATCTTAGCCACAAGGTTGCCTCATGACTTAGGCAATTCCAGCTAAGTCTATAACATTGTGGTATCAGAGCAGGCAAGCAATTCGAGCAAGCAATGAAGGAACTTTGCAATTTCACCATGGCAAAGCATCATGGTGAATCAAGCAAGACAGGGCAAGCTGGTCCCTTGCCCCAAGCAACCGCAGGTGGGCTACAGGTGCATACTCGCTCTCATGCTGTTAGAGCCACTCTGGAGGAGCGCGACACTGAACATTATGAGCGAGAAGTAGGCTACTCTCCTCGAGCAAAGAAGGCACAATCTAGAGTGCCAACCGAGAAAAAGAGCCACAAGGAGAGACTTATAGCGGTGGAAACCCGCTTGGATGTCCTTGAAGCGAGCTTAGAGGAACTCTACCATGGCCAACGAAGGCTTCTTAGGGTAGTGAGCTCATAAAAAGAAACTGAATCCTAGATCGACAAGGTTAAGGCCCTAGTCAACCGATTGTCAGATGACACCAAAGACTCCGTGCAACATCTGCAGTAAGTCATGGCAGAACTCACTTCCAAGGTGACCATGCTCACAAGGGCACTAAATGCGGGAGGAAACAACACCCACGTTGCACCACCACAAAACTTAAGAGTACCCGAGCTGCATTGTTATGGAGGTGCTAGAGATGCTAAAGAGCCCGAGAATTTCCTGTTCGAAATGGATCAATACTTTCAAGCTACGAGGTCTGATTCTGAAGAAACTAAAGTTTCGATAGCAACCATGTATTTGCATGGGATGCAAAACTTTGGTGGCGAACCCATTGTGAGGAGATCCAACAAGGTCATTGTCAAGTGGACACATGGAAGGACTTAAAGCAAGAGTTGAGAACTCAGTTTCTACCTAAGAACACAGAGTTCGTTGCAAGGAGGAAACTAAGACAACTCCACCAAAGTACTTCCATTCGAGACTACATGAAGCAATTTTCTGCACTAATGCTAGACATATAGGACATGTCCGAGAAAGATAAGTTGTTCAGCTTCCTCGATAGTTTAAAGCTATGGGCACAACAAGAACTGCATTGAAGGAATATCACTGATGTGATCAGGGCAATTGTTGCCGCAGAAAGACTCACGGACTTTGGTTCCTCTAAGGATCTAGGAAAAAGGTAACAATCTTCAGGAAATCACCCTCCAAAATATTCTCGTGGGAAAGAGCCCAAGAGCGAACAGAGGAAGAAGAGTTCCTACAAAGGGCCAAGCTCAAACGGCAATGCCCCAAAATCTGGTGGATGCTTCTTGTGCGAAAAGCCACACATGATGAGAGAGTGCCCATAGAAGCAAGCACTAAATTCCTTAACAGCTTCTATTCATCCCCCCAGATCAGACAAGGTTGTCACTCAATGGCCAAAAGACTTGTGCAATGGTGGACATGGCCGCTACCCACAACTTTATTACTGATCGAGAAGCAAAGTGACTTGGGCTGATCTTGGAGAAGAACCCAAGTCGAATGAAGGCGGTGAACTCAAAGGCCAAGTGAATCTCCAGGTTGGCAAAAGATGTTCCCATCAAGATCGTAACATGGAGTGGGAGCACGAACATAATGGCGGTGCCATTGGACGACTTCCAAGTGATTCTTGGAATGCAGTTCATGCACGCGGTGAAGTTCATGTCAATGTCATTCCTAAACTCCCTATGTTGATGGGAGGTGATGACCCCTACGTAGTTCCCGTCTATCGGAGAGAAACCAAGGACCCCCAATAGATATCATCATTACAACTAAAGAAAGGGGTACAAAAAGGTGACTTAACATTCATGGCTGCTCTGAAGCTAGAGCCACTCAACAAGAAGGTCATTCATGAACCTGATATGATGGCAAACGTCCCGAAGGAATTCATAGACATTATACCACCCAAGTTGCCAAAGACTCTGCCATTACACAAAGGAGTGGATCATCATATCAAGCTGGAGACAAGAATGAAGCCTCCAGTAAGACCACCCTACCGCATACCCCCTCCAAAGTTGGTAGAGCTCAAAAATCAATTAATTGAACTGCTAAGTGATGGTCTCATCCATAGTTCCAAAGCACCATTCGAAACTCTATTTCTCTTCCAAAAGAAATAAGATGGGAGCCTCCGACTATATGTCGATTATCGAGCCCTCAATAAAGTGATGGTGAAAAACAAGTATCTCATTCCACTCATTGTGGACCTATTCAACCAATTGGGCAAAGCCAAGTATTTCTCAAAACTTGACCTCTGGTTGGGGTATTGGCAAGTGTGCATTGCTGAAGGCGACAAAGCGAAGACTACTTACGTGATAAGATATAGAGCGTTTGAGTTTTTGGTGATGCCTTTTGGATTAACCAACGCTCCAACAACTTTCTGTACTCTTATGAACCAACTATTCAAAGAGTATTTGGATAAGTTCATAGTCATCTACTTGGACGATATCATTGTCTATAGCCAAACGCTCGAGGAGCATGTCGAGCACCTTCGAACAATTTTCAAGGTTCTCAAGGAGAACACTTTATTCATGAAAAGGGAGAAGTGCTACATTGCACAAATGAAGATCTTATTCTTGGGGCATCAAATTACTGATGGCTCCATTCGGATGGACAAATTAAAGGTGCAAGTTGTTATAGAATAGCGAATTCCAAAGAAGTGCCAAAGTTGAGATCCTTCCTTGGTTTCATCAACTACTATCGATACTTCATAGTGGGGTATTCGAAGCATGCAACTCCACTAACGAAGTTGCTAAAGAAGGAGCAGCCTTGGAGGTGGTTTGATAAATGTGAAGCTGTGTTCCAAGATCTGAAGGCTGCTATGTTGGAAGAACCGGTGCTCAAATTGCCAAACTATAGCGAGCCCTTCGAAGTCCAAACGAATGCTTCAGACTTCACTATTGGGGGAGTACTCATTTAGGAGGGTCATCCAGTAGCCTATGAGAGCCGCAAGCTCAACGACATCGAGTGGTAGTATTCGATGCACGAGAAGAAGATGACAACGGTGGTCCATTTGCCTACGAGTTTGGTGGCACTACCTTCTTGGATCGCGATTTGTGCTAAGGACAGACAACATTGCTTTGAGCTATTTCCAAACTCAAAAGAAACTCTCCCCAAAGCAAGCACAATGGCAGGACTTCCTAACTGAGTTTGATATGGCAATGGAGTACAATCCCCATAAAGCAAATGTTATGGCCGATGCATTGAGCCAGAAAGTGGAGTGAGTGAATGTCGTACAATTGGAGGGCAGAGGCCAAGCAAGTCAGTTGCACTCCAACTTCCTTTCTAGGATCAGGGATGGACTGTACAGCGATCCCTGGGTTGTAACCCTGATGCAGCTCATCAAAGAAGGTGTTAGAACCCTTGCAGATTCTAAGCTTGGGGTTGATCTCTTTAGGGGATCGGCCTCCTTGGAACTCTATAGGGGTTACTTCCTCCAAGTTGCTGCACAAAGGCTGCAGAAAAGATTCATCTATTGCTTATCAAAAGAGGATGAATACATGACTAATTATAGGGTTTCTAAACCCTAACTCCTAATAGGACTCCTACTCAAGTAAGACTTCTACTCAAGACTCCTAATAGGACTCCTACTCAAGACTCATATTCCTTTACAACTCCTAATTCTTCTTTAAGAAATAACCTCCAAACCCTAGTTGGCCTCTTCACCTCTTTAATAAGGGTCGACTTAGGTAGGTTTTACATGAATGCCTCTATCAATTAGGACTCTCCTAGCTAGAGTCCTAACAGACCCGCCCTCTTCAAATCAGCCTTGTCCTCGAGGCTGACAATCCATGAATTTTACGAATTTGATCTTCAAGTCGTCGTAGTTCTCCCAAGTGGCACCTTCTACTGGTAAGTTCGCCCATTGTATTAGCACTTTAGTAATGGGTCGTCGTCATTGAGTCACGATCTGTCGATCAATAATGGCACTCAACTAGGTCTGAAGTTTTCTTTTGGTAGTCATATTTGGTGGGTGGCTTTGGGTTGTCTCCAAGCACCTGTTTACCACTTCCGTTTGGCTGTCAGTTTATGGCTGATACATCGTACTCCTTTTCAATTTAGCACCCTACATATGGAATAACTCTGTCCAAAATCTGCTCGTGAAAATGCAAGTAGAATTTGGCACAAGCATATGTGTCCCTTATAGCATAATTCTTTTGAGTCCCAATTGTAATGAGCACGAAGTTCGGTGCTTCCTCCACTTCTACTGGTAAGTTCGCCCATTGTATTAGCACTTTAGTAATGGGTCGTCGTCATTGAGTCACGATCTGTCGATCAATAATGGCACTCAACTAGGTCTGAAGTTTTCTTTTGGTAGTCATATTTGGTGGGTGGCTTTGGGTTGTCTCCAAGCACCTGTTTACCACTTCCGTTTGGCTGTCAGTTTATGGCTGATACATCGTACTCCTTTTCAATTTAGCACCCTACATATGGAATAACTCTGTCCAAAATCTGCTCGTGAAAATGCAAGTAGAATTTGGCACAAGCATAATGTGTTCCTTATAGCATAATTCTTTTGAGTCCCAATTGTAATGAGCCACGAAGTTCGGTGCTTCCTCCAATTTTTTTATAATCTTATTGGTCTCCAGATCTTCTTGCCATTCCATTTTAATATCCTCAAGGAAGTTGCTAGTCGGAAGTGAAACGGTCGAAAATTCAACTTGCTCGGGTAGTTGTGAAAGCGCATCTGCAATAACATTCTCTTTCCCCTTTTTGCAAGTTATTTCATAATCAAATCTAAGAAGTTTTGTTACCCATTTTTGCTGCTCAAGATATGATATCTTTTGCTCCAAAAAGTACTTGAGGCTTTTATAGTCAGTTTTCATTTGAAATCGTCGACCGATCAAGTAGGGTCTCCACCTCGTTGATGCACGCACACTAGCGAGCATCTCCTTATCATATGTTGACATATTTTGATGGGAGGGAGATAATGCCTTGCTAGTGTATGTGAGTGGTCGACCATCTTACATGAGAATAGCTTCAATTCTAACTCCAGATGCATCGACCTCAATAATGAAGGGTCGGTTGAAATTTGGTAGTGCTAGCACCGGCGTCGTTGTCATGGCTACCTTAAGTTTGTCGAAGGCAGCGGAGGCTTTGTCTAACAATTGGAAGATATATTTTTTCAGTAAGGGAATAAGTGGCGCACTGATCTTTCCATAATTTTTCATAAACTTGCGATTGTAGCCTATTAAACCGAGAAAGCCATGTAGCAATTTTATATTCCTCGAGGTCAGCCAGTTTTGCATTGCTCCAATTTTGGAGGGGTCCATTGTCACACCTTCCTCTGATATGATATGCCCAAGATATTCCACCTTCTGGTGAAGAAAGCAAAAATTTATAGTGGTCGTTGTGTGTTCAAAAGGCGGTTTTCGGTATGTCTTCTTTGCACACTCATATTTGATGATACTCGGATCGAAGGTCCAGCTTTGTGAAGATTTGTGCTCCCTTTCATCTAGCAATTCATTTGCTATTAGAATAGAGTATTTTTCCTTGATGGTTATGCCATTGAGGGTTCAGTAATCAATACACATTCGCTATGTTTCATCCTTCTTTCGTACGAAGAGCACCGGTGAAGAGTAGGGGCCATAACTTGGCCGAATAACTCCTATTTCGGGCATCTCTTTTATAATCATTTCTATTTCATCCTTCTACAGATATGAATGTTGATATATCCAAGTATTTGTAGGAGGTTTGCCCATAAGAATCGGTATAAAATGATCATGCCGACGGGCAAGAGGTAGGTTGTGCGGTTCGTCAAATATATCTAAAAATTCAGCAAACAAAGGAAGTAGGTTTGGATCTTTAAATTCTATTGGCTCTCCCTTAGTTTGCTGCTCAAGTTGTACCAAAAAGTCACTATATACTTTATGCAAAACCTTCTCCATTTGTTGTGTGCAAATCGTCATTACGTCACCCCCACGTTTCCTGTGTAGAATCACCTTTTTCCCTTTACTATAAAATCTCAAAATTAGTTTCATAAAATTTCAGGAAACATCACCTAATGTCATCAACCATTTAATTTTGAGCATGGCCTCATGATCAACAAGAGGGAGGAGGAAGAAATCTGCAATTATCTCTTGTTCCTGCAGTAATAGTTTCTCCCACGGGCGCCTACGATCATACTTCAAAATCCGTCCGTCGGTGAACTTGACATCAAACCTACTATAATACTCGATAGGTAAGGCCATTCAGACAGCAACTTTACTATTTAGGAAGTTATTAGTACTGTCTGTGTTGATGAGAATAGTGATCGATTGTTGTTTGAGAAGGCCTTCAACTTTCATCATTTGCGGGTTTGAGTAGCCGGCTAGTGCATGTACCATAACTTCGGTCGATTGTGGCTCTTATGCTGCATCTTCTTCTTTATTATCAAGGCTCTCTTCTAGATGTTCAATGATCTCTTCTTCTATTGGTTTAATCATAAGAAGTCTCCTTTTTCTACAGTGATGCACGCGGCTCCACGGCTCATCGCGGTGCCAATATAACTCCTTCGTAGATCGCTCCCGAAGCTCTTCTCTTGTCATTATTTTTGGTGCAAGGACTTGATTGATAGTAGAGGGGGCTGAGGGCTTCTGCATTGCAGGTCGAAAAGTAATCCTAGTCCTCCGGGCTTCATGGTTCAATCGCTCCTCTTGATGTCGTGCGAAAGAGATGGCTGCCATAAGCGTGTACAGTTGTCGTGCTTTAACTTCTCCCTAGATCTCCGGCTTCAAGCCCTCAATGAAGGTCCCCAAAAGCTATTTTTGAGACCAATCACAAGTTTGATTAGATAACCTTTCAAACCTGATTTGGTACTCCTGAACGGTAGAGGTTTGTTGGATCTTCGCTAGTTGTTCATCAATGTTCTCGTAATCGGTTGGTCCGAAACGGATCAATAGTCCTTCTTTGAATTATCGCTATAAGAGGACTCCATGAGTATATTTAAACCAGTCAAACCACTGTATGGCATCCCCTTTAAGATGTATAGCTGCAATTTCCACCATAGATGCATCCGCAGTTTTATGATACCAAAAATATCGCTCCGCACGCGAGATCCAACCAATCGGGTCTCCTTCTTCCCATCTAGGGAAGTTCACCCTCATGCGTGGATAGTTGGGATCGGTCATAAAGCCTCCCCTCTCTTGGATGTCATCTCTTCGGGCTTGGTGAGATTGGTTAGAGCTCTCTCCTTGATGTGATTTCTTCATGCTTGGTGGTCGGCCGAAATTGAGTTTGGTAAAGAGAATCTGAATCTTATCCTCCATTCGCGCCTCCAAGGCTTTGAATTTAGCATTGATTGCCTCCTTAGATGCCATAGTATATGCCTCTAAATCTGTGATGTTAAGATCTCTCTTTTGTTGTTGGGTTAAAGGCAAGTATAGGTTAAGAGAAGTGATGATCGAAAGGGTTGGTGGATTGGTGGATGTAGGCTACAGTTTAGACTTGTTTTACGGCTGTTTTGGGTGAAGTTTGAGGGTGTGGTTTGGTAGAGTTTTAGGACTATGGATGAATATTTTAGATCTATGGTAGATGGTAGCAAAGGTTTGATAGAAATCAGTGGAAGTTTACTGCAGAATTATGTTGTCTTGTAAAAGCAGAATTGTCATCGAAGAAACAATGGTTTCTCAATGAAATTTCTACCAAAAACTTAAGACATTTAAGGAGGGAATTGAAAGCAAAATCTTAGTTTATATGACAACAAGGATGTCTAATTTAATGAAGAAAATTTCGGCAGTATAATAGTAAACAAATTGGTGCAAGTTGTGATAGCAAAATTCTCGTTGAAAAAATTTTAGTGGTTTGCAACGAAAATTTACAGTAATACAAAATCGTTTTCTAAGATAAATTCTTCAATAGATCAATCTTAGATGGAAGCCAAGATGATCTATGAAGTGTTGAGAAATCTTGGGGGCGACATCACATGCGCAGCGGAAGATCAAGAAAAATAAAATCCCCAATTTCCCAAAAGAATGTTCATCGTCATGCGAAGATTGGTGCACATAAATCCATGAAACAAACTATGTATAAGATAAATTGTGTTACCTAGAGAGATCGTATATCCCTGTTTCCTTGCAGATCTCTAAGAGAGGATGAAGAGGTCAAACGTCCTCCTCTCTAGCGGTGATCCACACAGCAGGGCTGCGACGACACTCCTCAAAAAACTCCAGGCCTACTCTGAGGTGGAGAAGGGGAGGAGAATAGGAGAGGCAAGTAAAAACTCTAGCCTATGAGGCTCTGAATCCCTCCTATTTATAAAGACCCCCTGTCAAACCCTAATGGATCCTCCCCTAATGGGTATTAGATCTGCATCCAATTATCCAAGCCTTTTAGATTAGTAGATCAATATCCAATAATCTCTCATGGGCTTTTATTCGATCTTGTCCATGGGATCCAATAATTCAGGGGCTTATTGGATATCCAATAAGATAGGGGCTCCGACGGATATCTCATATCCGAACCTCTACTCATCGCAATGCCTACCATATGTGTGTGACCCTCTAGGCCCAATATCGAGCTAGCCATGGGTCATAGCTGTCAGAACTCCTTCTGGCTCAATAAATTATTATCTCTATAATAATTCACTCGACTCATCGACTACGGACGTACTAGGCCACTACGCCGTAGTCCCCAGACGATACAGGGGAATCCAATCCATTGGACCTGTCTATCCTCAGTTACCGTGTACCTATAGTCTCTCATTCATCTAATATCCCAAAGACCGTATATCGGGCATGGTGCTGTCAGACCCATACGATTTCTACTCGAGTCTCGCTCTAATCGGATTCTCCGGGAGAACTCTTTCTCTCTCAACCCGAATGACCCTAGCCAGGGATTTCTCTGAGCAAGAACACATGGGATATTCCTCTCATGACATCAAGAGTGAATGATCCTCTATCGATACTCAATAGCCCTCGTAAGGTCAACTACCACTCCCAATGACCAATTGTACTAGATCTGGGATAGCCAAACCTATAAGCCTGGTATCAAAGAGTGGAGCACTCATACAGGACATCCTTGGTGTCTCAAGTCTAAGGACCATATACACCACTAGGACTTCGGAATCGCTGTCTGACAATAAGGCATCATCAACCATCCAGTATTCCGTAAGCGGATCAATTAGTGAACTCATTCTCCAATGAGCACTTGTACTGTATCCCTAATGTCCCCACACGAGCAGCTATGAGACCAATTGCATCCATCATATGGACGGGTATACAGCACACCAATCTATCTGATTATCACGATGTCCCTCTCGAGTAACCTATGACCGGGATTATTTATGATCTGTGTTTAAAGGTGAATCGATCTCATTATCATGATCTCATCACGATCCGATTCCCATTGCACAGATCCAAGGACATCACAATATATACATGCAATAGACAATATATAAAGTGATAAATGCCAAAATATAATAAGCAAAAAAAATTCTGTGTCAAGTCACACGTGTCATCACTCACGTGATTAGCTTGTTGGGCACCTATGACTAGCAATCTCCCACTTGACCTAAATCTAATCACCTATGTGTCTGATCCCCATCAGACCCTTGTGATGCTCAAAGACAATCTGAGACAACGGCTTTGTTAGTGGATCTGCAATGTTGTCTTCGGATAGAACTCTATCCACTACTACATCTTCTCGGGTCATGATATCTCTAATAAGCTAGAACCTCCTCAGAACACTTCTGATGAGACCCAGGTTCTCTTATTTGAGTAATCGCCTCGTTGTTGTCGCAATATAAGGAAATCGGCTCCTCGCTTTCCAGCACGACTCCCAAATCTATGATGAACTTCTTCATCCAGAGTCTCTCTTTTGCTGCATCTGCTGCAGTAATGTATTCCGCCTCTGTGGTTGAGTCAGCAGTAGTATCTTTGCTTGGAACTCTTCCAGCATACTGCTCCTCCATTCAAGGTGTACACATACCCCGAATTCGACTTGCTATCATCGACATCAGACTGAAAACTTGAGTCTGTGTAGCCTTCAACCTTGAGGCTACTACCTCCATATACTAGTAAAAGATCCTTAGTCCTTCTCAAGTACTTAAGGATACACTTTACTACTTTCCAATGATCCAAGCCTGGATCCGCCTGATACCTGCTCGTGACACTCAAAGCATGTGCTATATTAGGCCTAGTACATAGCATGACATACATGATAGACCCTATCGCCGAGGCATAAGGTATCATATCCATGTTCGCCCTTTCTTCTGAAGTCTTTGGGGACATACTCATAGAAAGCGATATCCCATGTCTCATCGGTATGAGACCTCTCTTCGAATTTTCCATGCCAAACCTTTTGACAATGGTTTCTATGTACCTAGATTGGGACAAGCCAAGCATCCTCTTGGATCTATCTCTATAGATCCGAATCCCCAAGATATAAGATGCTTCCCCTAAGTCCTTCATGGAGAAGTGTCTAGATAACCAAGCCTTCACTGTGGATAGCATTCCTACATCATTCTCAATGATCAGGATGTCATCCACATATAACACCAAAAAAGTGATAGCGCTCCCATTTACCTTCCTGTACACACAAGGCTCATCTTCATTCTTAACGAAGTCATAAGATCTGATTGTCTCATCAAATCTTATGTACCAACTTCAGGAAGCTTGCTTTAGTCCATAAATGGATCTAAGCAACCTACACACCTTATCTGGGCAGTCCTTGGACACGAATCCCTCATGTTGTATCATATACACCTCCTCATCGAGGTTCCCATTGAGGAATGCAGTTTTCACATCCATCTGCCAAATCTCATAATCATAGTATGCTACAATAGCCAATAGAATTCGAATGGATTTTAGCATTGCTACGGGTGAGAAGGTTTCATCATAGTCAACACCTTGCCTTTGACGATACCCTTTAGCCACTAGCCTTGCATTATAGGCCTCTACCTTTCCTTCTACTCCGATCCTTTTCTTAAAAATCCACTTGCAACCGATGGATACAATACCTTCGGGTATATCAACAAGGGACCAAACATTGTTGGAGTACATAGAATCCATCTTAGAATTCATGGCTTCTTGCCACTTCCCGGAGTCTATACTCATAATAGCTTCCTCATAGGTCTGAGGATCAATATCCTCAACATCTTCTCATCTAATATGTCCCACATATCTCTCTGGAGGATGGGATACTCTACCGGACCTACATAAAGTTGGAACTTGTGTGTTAGGTATCTGAACAAACTCGGGCTGTAGAGTGGTGCTTGAGCTTGGTTCTCCAACCTCGCTCAACTCTATCATGCTCCCACTATCTCCGCCAAGAATGTGTTCCTTCTCAAGGAACACTACTCTCTTGGCTACAAAGACCTTTTGGTCCTCGAGATGATAGAAATAATACCCATAAGTTTCCTTAGGGTATCCCATGAACTTGCACCGCTCTATCCGCGATTCTAACTTATCGGGGTTATGTCTTTTAATGTGGGCAGGGCAGCCCCAAATCTTAACAACTTTAAGATCGGGCTTCTTCCCTTTCCATATCTCATATGGTGTAGACACTACCAACTTAGTTGGAACTCTGTTTAGAAGGTAAACTGCGGTCTTTAGGGCATATCCCTAGAATGAGATGGGTAGGTCAGCGAAACTCATCATGGATCGTACCATGTCTAACAGCGTATGATTTCTCCTTTCAGACACACCATTGAGCTGAGGTGTATAAGGAGGTGTCCATTAGGATAATATCTCATAGTCCTTGAGGAACTGAGTAAACTCTGTACTTAAGTACTCACCTCCTCGATCTGATCAAAGAGTTTTGATACTCTTTCCAATCTGGTTCTCCAGCTCATTCTTATACTCTTTGAATTTCTCAAAAGCCTCGGATTTGTACTTCATTAAGTACACATATCCATACCTTGAAAAATCATCAGTAAAGGTAATAAAGTAGGAGTAACCACCAATGGCATGAGTTGACATGGGTCCACATACATCACTATGTATGAGTTCCAACATCTCAGTGGCTCTTTCTCCAGTTCCACTAAATGGAGAGTTGGTCAGTTTTCCACGAAGACAAGACTCGCAAGTTGCATATGACTCATAGTCGAATGGATCTAGATATCCATCCTTTAGCAACTTTTGAATCCTTCCCTCATAGATGTGACCTAGCCTATAATACCACAGGTATGCACTGTTCATCTCATCTCGTTTCCTCTTGGACACACTTACACTCATGATATGTGGAGTAGTGTCTAACATAAATAAACCATTATGCAATGTTCCTTTCGTAATAATCTCATTATCTAATAATATTGAACAACCATTGTTCTCAAAAACTAATTTATATCCACTAACTATCAAACATAAAATGGAGATAATATTTTTGATAATAGAAGGAACAAAATAACATGCATCTAATGCAATAAAAGCACCACCAAGCAAATGTAGGGTGACCTCGCCAGCGATTATTATAGCAACTTTTGCTCCATTGCCCATCTTGAGGTCCATCTCGCCTCTCTCTAGTCTCCTAGGACTTGCCAGAACCTGCAACGAATTATATATATGATAAGCACTACCGGTATCCAATACCCATGTGTTATCATAAGAGTCTGACAAATGGAGACTAATCATGAATGTACTTGAAGCTTCACCAAGCTTCTGTTTCGCCTTTTCTGCAAGGTACTCCTTGCAGTTCCTCTTCTAGTGCCCATCTTTGCCATAGTGGAAGCACTGGCCTTTGTCCTTTGCTGGGTCTTTCTAAGCAACCTTTGCTTTTCCTAGTCTGCCCTTGCCCTTTCCCTTCTTAAGAGACTTTTCTGCTTTCCTTTTCTTTCTGGTCTCACCAGTGTAGAGAACTGGCTTCTCTTTCCTAATAGTACTCTCTACCTCCCTCAACATATTGAAGAACTCTGGGAGAGTCACCTCAAGCTTGTTCATATTATAATTCATTATGAACTATGAAAAGGAATCTGGTAGGGACTGAAGCACGATGTCCACACACAAGTTATCCTCTAGGACCATTCCTAGACTTGTGAGTTTCTCCATCCACTCAATCATCTTTAGGACATGATTCTGAACTGGTGTCCCCTCAGTCATCCTAGTGCGGAAGAGGCTCTTGGATATCTTATATCGCTGAGTCCTTCCCTGTTCCTCAAACAATTTACGGACATATAGGAGAATGGATCTAGCATCCATCTTTTCATGTTGTCTCTGTAACTCAGGAGTCATAGAGCCCAACATATAGCACTGAGCAAGAGTGGAGTCATCAATGTACTTTACGTAGCGAGCGATCTCATCCTCGTTTGCCCCTTCCTCGGGCGTAGGCATCACTGTATCAAGGACGTATACGATTTTCTCCGCCGTGAGAACAATTCTCAAGTTGCGGAGCCAATCTGTATAATTTGGACTAGTGAGGCGGTTGACATCAAGTATGCCACGTAAGGGATTTGAAAGTGACATTTTCTGAAAATAAAGATGCAGCAGGAATAAATAACATGCAGATTTTGCAAGAAATAAACTATCAAGATATGGACTTCTATCTTAATATGCTCCCACTATTTTACTAGCGAATCACGCGACACCCTCAACACGTGAAACGGAAGTCTCCGGCAGACTTCTAGTGGGGATCAGGATCCAATCAGTGTCTTAGTGTAACCTCGAGGGACTCAACCAATCACACTAAGCCCAAAAGGTGGGCAACTCTTATCGATCACAACTCCTTGTAATTCCTGTCTTGTTCGGCCTCCGAATCACCATGGTCTCGAGGGACTCGATCAACCATGATGTTCAATTAAGTCAACACCTTCGTTACAAGATGAGTCTGATTTGCTGATATACCCTCGAGGGACTCAACCAAGCATACCATGCCCTCAGGTCACCGGTGACATCTCTATGTCGTAAGTAAGATAGCGAATCGCGATATAGGTGAGCCTCGAGGGATTCGACCAACTCAACCTACACCGGGAATCGGTTCCTACCCATAATGATGGAAGGCCACGTGGGTCAATCTAATTGCCTCACGTTTACCGACTTAATATTATGGAGAGAGATGTTTCTATGATTTGGTCTCCTAATATGACATGTCACACATATACATATTTACTATATATCTACATCGCATGCAAATATATATACATATCTAGTATTTGTATAATCAATCATACCAGATGATCATGGACCACAACCAAATGTGATCAGGCTCGAGCCAGTAGGCCTAATCACTCACATCAAGATCTATGTGTGCAACGGTGCATCTTCATGACCTATGATCGTCCATCTCGTCCTCGTCGGTTCCGTTGATATCTCGATGCATCTCCATGCATCGCGATCGTTCGTCTCATGGGTCCTGCTATCGCATCCACGCTCCCACTACGCCTCCTCATGTGATTACAACTTAATCATAGGCACATAGGCCCGACAATAAACGAGAAATATAATGGAGGCTCGCAGGCCCCAATAATAATAATCACAAGTACACACATCACACGGTCCATGATCATCCGTCCACACATCATACATCACATGTATAAATCATTATCATATAGGACTACTAGATAATAATAAAAATAATAATCAACTAAACCTTTTAATTAATTAATATTTTCTGAAATCAAGGACATGTAGGGAATTTTCTGGATTTTGAAGGGGTATATTCGTAGTTTGGTCAAAGGACAGAAACTAGAATTTCAAATTTTCATAGGGGTAAAACTATCTTTTTGTCCAAAAAACCCTAACCCCTTCTCTCCCTTTCTACTGCCGCCGCCGCCGCCACCCTGCTGGCGGCGGCCTGTGCAGCAAAGGGTAGGACGTTGCCCTCGCTTGCGGACGGTGTGCTTGCGGGCGGTGCCCCCGCTGGCGGGCGCCCCAATGGGCAGCGCTATCCACCGCAGCACTCGTAGGGGCCGCAGCGCTCGCAGGTGCCTCTATCGCGTGACACCTCTGCCCGCGGGCGGAGTCGCACCAGCAGGCCAGTGCCACCCGCTGGGGCATGCTACTACCGCTGCTGGCAGCTTGTGCGTAGGCCCAGCGTCGGCTGGCGCCGCTTGCGCCAGCGGGTCCAGCACCCGCAGGCGCCGTCCATGCGCACGGGCGTAGTGCTCGCGCGTAGGTGGCCGCCATGCCTGCAACCCTGCTTGCCAGCACCGCCGCAGGCTGCACCCGCGGTTGGGGCACCCGCGGGCTGCCAGCCCCGTCGTGTCACGGACAAACTTCAAAATAGGATGTTTGATGTAATGCTTATGTATGTCCGTGTCTTTTGGTATGTTCATGCTTTGAACAGCATGTAGAGGGACGACCGAAGGCTTAATAGTCCCATTTTAGTTTCGGTCTATAGTGGACCATTTTACCCCTTTGTTGTGCAACTATTCAGAGCTTGTATAGTTTGTTTGAAATTTGCATTGTCTAAGAAGTGTTTCCGGAGATGATTGCTTGTGGATCCCAAGTGAGGCGTTTTCTCTAACCCATTTTCTCTTTTGTAGGTCCTAAGGGACCATGGGAGGTTTCGGGGAGGCTGACTCTTGCGGACGGACACGCAAGGGTGCTGCACGACTTAGGCAAAACCAGCTAAGTCCGTGACAGTCGACCGTAAGCCTGCTACATGCAGGCCGCCGCCCGGTTGCTGCAGGCGCAGTGCCTGTGCATGCGCCGGCGCTGCGCTGCTTGCGGTTGCAAGCACGCAGATCGAGGTTAGCAACAGTTGCTACCCTTTCTCGCTTTTGCGTCAACGACTTTGACATCAAAATTCTTCCTAAACACAACACACGTAGTTCAAAAACCAATCATTCACACGAACAACTTGGCTCTGATACCACTATTGGGAAATCTTGGGGGCGACATCACATGCGCAGCAGAAGATCAAGAAAAACAAAATCTCCAATTTCCCAAAAGGATGTTCATCGTCGTGCGAAGATTGGTATGCATAAATCCGCGAAACAAACTATGTATAAGATAAATTGTGTTACCTAAGGAGATCGTATATCCCTGTTTCCTTGTAGATCTCTAGGAGAGGATGAAGGAGGTCAAACGTCCTCCTCTCTAGCGGTGATCCATACAGCAGGGCTGCGATGACGCTCCTCAAAAACTCCAGGCCTACTCTGAGGTGGAGAAGGGGAGGAGAATAGGAGAGGCAAGCAAAAACTCTAGCCTATGAAGCTCTGAATCCCTCCTATTTATAGAGGCCCCCTGTCAAACCCTAATGGATCCTCCCCTAATGGGTATTGGATCTGTATCCAATTATCCAAGCCTTTTAGATTAGTGGATCAATATCCAATAATCTCTCATGGGCTTTTATTGGATCTCGTCCATGGGATCCAATAATTCAGGGGCTTATTGGATATCCAATAAGATAGGGGCTCCGACGGATATCTCATATCCGAACCTCTACTCATCGCAACGCCTACCATATGTGTGTGACCCTCTAGGCCCAATATTGAGCTGGCCATGAGTCATAGCTATCAGAACTCCTTCTGGCTCAGTGAATTATTATCTCTATAATAATTCACTCGACTCATCGACTACAGACGTACTAGGTCACTACGCCATAGTCCCCAGACGATATAGGGGAATCCAATCCATTGGACCTATCTATCCTCAGTTATCGTGTACCTATAGTCTCTCATCCATCTAATATCCCAGAGACCGTATATCGGGCATGGTGCTGTCAGACCCATACGATTTCTACTCGAGTCTCACTCTAATCGGATTCTCCGGGAGAACTCTTTCTCTCTCAACCCGAATGACCCTGGCCAGCGATATCTCTGAGCAAGAACATATGGGATATTCCTCTCATGACGCCGAGAGTGAATGATCCTCTATTGACACTCAATAGCCCTCGTAAGGTCGACTACCACTCCCAATGACCAACTGTACTAGATCTGGGACAACTAAACCTATAAGTCTAGTATCAAAGAGTGGAGCACTCATACCGGACATCCTTGGTGTCTCAAGTCTAAGGACCAGATACACCACTAGGACTACGGAATCGTTGTCTGATAATAAGGCATCATCAATCATCCAGTATTCCGTAAGCGGATCAATTAGTGAACTCATTCTCCAATGAGTACTTGTACTGTATCCCTAGTGTCCCCACACGAGCAGCTATGAGACCAACTGCATCCATCATATGGACGGGTATACAGCACACCAGTCTGTCCGGTTATCACGATGTCCCTCTCGAGTAACCTATGACCGGGATTATTTAGGATCTGTGTTTAAAGGTGAATCGGTCTCATTATCGTGATCTCATCACGATCTGATTCCCATTGCACAGATCCAAAGACATCATAATATATACATACAATAGACAATATATAAAGTGATAAATGCCAAAATATAATAAGCAAAAAAGATTCTATGTCAAGTCACACGTGCCATCACTCACGTGATTGGCTTGCTGAGCACCTATGACTAGCATGAAGTGTATAAGAAATTTTGTTTAAAAAGATTGCAAATAGATCGGTTAAGGCAACAATATGCGGCTGAAATTTTTTGCAAAATGGTAATTTAGATCAATGGTTTATATTGAGAATTTTTTGACAAATCCAAAGGGAAATATGCTGTTAGGAAGTTTCAAAGTTGTCATAAAAATTTCGTAGAGATTTGGATAGAAAAAATATAGTAGTAAGATCAAACAGACTATGCTATGCGGTTGGAATTTTACAGTGTAAATTTTCAAGTATAGCAGATTAGACGTAAAAGATCAATGGTTTATATTGAGAATTTTTTGACAAATCCAAAGGGAAATATGCTGTTAGGAAGTTTCAAAGTTGTCATAAAAATTTCGTAGAGATTTGGATAGAAAAAATATAGTAGTAAGATCAAACAGACTATGCTATGCGGTTGGAATTTTACAGTGTAAATTTTCAAGTATAGCAGATTAGACGTAAAAGATCAATGGTTTATATTGAGAATTTTTTGACAAATCCAAAGGGAAATATGCTGTTAGGAAGTTTCAAAGTTGTCATAAAAATTTCGTAGAGATTTGGATAGAAAAAATATAGTAGTAAGATCAAACAGACTATGCTATGCGGTTGGAATTTTACAGTGTAAATTTTCAAGTATAGCAGATTAGACGTAAAAGATCAATGGTTTATATTGAGAATTTTTTGACAAATCCAAAGGGAAATATGCTGTTAGGAAGTTTCAAAGTTGTCATAAAAATTTCGTAGAGATTTGGATAGAAAAAATATAGTAGTAAGATCAAACAGACTATGCTATGCGGTTGGAATTTTACAGTGTAAATTTTCAAGTATAGCAGATTAGACGTAAAAGATCAATGGTTTATATTGAGAATTTTTTGACAAATCCAAAGGGAAATATGCTGTTAGGAAGTTTCAAAGTTGTCATAAAAATTTCGTAGAGATTTGGATAGAAAAAATATAGTAGTAAGATCAAACAGACTATGCTATGCGGTTGGAATTTTACAGTGTAAATTTTCAAGTATAGCAGATTAGACGTAAAAGATCAATGGTTTATATTGAGAATTTTTTGACAAATCCAAAGGGATTTTTTTATGAAACAAAAGGAAAATCTACTATTAGGAAATGTCAAAGCTATCATAAAAATTTTGTAGAGATTTGGACAGAAAAAACATAGTAGCAAGATCAAAACAAACTATGCTATGCGGTTGGAATTTTACAGTGTAAATTTTCAAGTATAGCAGATTAGACGTAAAAGATCAATGGTTTATATTGAGAATTTTTTGACAAATCCAAAGGGAAATATGCTGTTAGGAAGTTTCAAAGTTGTCATAAAAATTTCGTAGAGATTTGGATAGAAAAAATATAGTAGTAAGATCAAACAGACTATGCTATGCGGTTGGAATTCTGCAATGTATCTTTCATCGTAGAGATGAAAACTTTGTGACGAAAAGTTTATGTAGCAATATAGGAACAAATTTTTTTTTTTTGGATTTTTGAATAAGGATAACTAAATTGCAGCAACAGTAAGGTACAAAACTAGAACCTATTGTAATTTATGGGGGAGATCAAATAATGATCCGTGGTGGTGGAGATAACGGTGGAATTTGGCGATGATCTTTTAAGCAATTGTGGGAATTGCTTTAAGCGGTTGTGGAGAGATGATGGATGGCTATGGAAGGGCAGCGAGACGTGAAGAACGTTGCTATGATACTAAGTGTTAGAACCCTTACAGATTCTAAGCTTGGGGTTGATCTCTATAGGGGTTCGTTCCTCTAAGTTACTACACAAAGGCTACAGAAAAGATTCATCTATTGCTTATCAAAAGAGGATGAATACATGACTATTTATAGGGTTTCTAAACCCTAACTCCTAATATGACTCCTACTCAAGACTCCTACTCAAGTAAGACTTCTACTTAAGAGTCCTAATAGGACTCCTACTCAAGACTCCTATTCCTTTACAACTCCTAATTCTTCTTTAAGAAATAACCTCCAAACTCTAATTGGCCTCTTCACCTCTTTAATAAGGGTCAGCTTAGGTAGATTTTACATGAATACCCCTATCAATTAGGACTCTCCTAGCTAGAGTCCTAACAGAAGGCAAGGCACGATGATTTTGGGTCCAAAAGGTACTCGTTTACACAAAAAGAAATATGATTTATATCCTCCGAGTGGATAATTTGAGGCGTGAACTCTTAAGAGAGTGTCATGATTTTCTTTGGGTTGGACACCCGGGTATTCACATAACCTTGGCTCTCGTGGAGAGGGCCTTCTACTAGCCGAAGATAGGGACTGATGTGGAGGAATATGTTCAAACATGCCTCACTTGCCAACAAGACAAGGTGGAGCAACGGAAGTCGATAGAACTATTCAGCTGAAGAGGCGACCAAGTTGATAATGAAGAATGTGGTGAAGTATTGGGGAGTCCCACACAATATCATCAGTGATCGAGACACTCGGTTCCTAGGACGATTTTGGACCGAGCTATTTAAATTATTGGGGTCTAAGTTATACTTCTCCACAAGCCTCCACCCTCATATGGATGGCCAAACTAAAAGGATAAATTCGCTCCTTGAGCAATGCCTTCGGCACTATGTGAATGCCAATTAACAAGATTGGGTGAAGCTATTGGATATAGCCTAATTCTTCTACAATTTGTAGTGGAGCTCTGCATCCAACAAGAGCCCATTCGAAATCATTATAGGACAACAACCGTTGACTCCTCACACCTTGGCTATTGGGTATATTGGGAGTAATCCGTCAGCATATCACTTTATAAAAGAATGACACCAAAATGCAAATATTATGCAAGCTTACTTGGAGAAGGCGACCAAAAAAATGAAGTGGGCCGACTTGGGAAGGCAATCGTAGGAGTTCATAATCGACGATTTGGTGTTGGTGAAGCTCCAACTAGCATCACTTCAATTCTTTAGGAATAAAGTACATAAAGGATTGGTGCACAAGTATGAAGGGCCCTTTCCCATTATCAGTAGAGTGGGCAACATCTCCTACAAGTTGCAACTGCCGACGTGGCTCAAAATTCACAATGTTTTTCACGCCAGCAACTTGAAAACTTATCACTCAAATTCGTAAAATACTTCCCAAAGTATTCAAACTCGTCTACTCCCCACCAAAGCCTCCTATGAGGAGTGAGTTAAAACTATTCTAGCGAATTGTAAGATAAAACTACCCAATGGAGCTAAGTAGACCGAGTACTTGGTGAAGTGGCGAAAGCTTCCTTAAACCGAAGCCAGTTGGGAGCCTGAAGATGCCCTACGACATTAAGAAGTAATCATTAATAATTACCAATAAGTATCGACGAGGGCGTCGACAATTTACGTGGGGGAGAATGTCACAAACGGTCATCGTGCACCCGCAATAACTTTGTTTAACGAATCGTTCATCGCTTTTGTATGCTTGTACCGAGACATAGCAAGATGTTTTACCTTAATTTTGTGTGTTTTGCTTATAAAAATGTATATTCAAACAGGTTGCAGCACTGTAGTGCAACCGCTCACTGCGTCAAACTAAAAACAACTCCGTTTTCACGTGCCATAGTTTGTTTTCTACAAGCCGCAATTATGCACGAAACGTTAGCCATCTCAGCACTTTGGAACCCCTCGGGTGGCACAAGACTGGATGGGGCTTCGGTATATTGTCGAGTATTGAAAAACTCTTCACAAGTTTACACGTTAACTTGACAGGAACTTGCTTTCACGCTCGGCACCCGCTAAACAATTGTTTGTGGACTTGCAACTGTTCGTTCTACCTTCTAAAGTCTTTGTTTTCCTCCTTACTCTCTTTTCTCTTATGCACATAAGGTGCCTGTTGAATTGCTTATAAAGCTTTCCTCTTTGCAAGACGTCAAGACTTGTCCGTCACTCGTTTTTAATCTAATCAACTTTTGTTTTACAAGTCCTTCGAGACCTATACGAGGTTGCAACTAGGCTGACCTTTTGCAAATGCATATATTGCAAAAGTGCCTCATGACTTAGGCAATCCCAACTAAGTCCGAGA
>CM017195.1:25589162-25859162 GCA_004837865.1 Musa balbisiana
AAGAAAGAAAGGGAGGTGAACATTCAAGCAATTTGAAAGTAAGACTTGCTAAGGCTTTGCTAAGACCTTTTTTTACTCTATTGCTTCTCAAAAGTTGTAATCTCTGCTGAGAATTGAGGGGTATTTATAGGCCTCAAGAGGATTCAAATTTGGGCTCCAAAATTTGAATTCTCTTCGGTTCCCGAAGCTAGCGGTGCCACCGCCTATCAGTTTTGACACTGATAGTGTACTAGGTGGTGCCACCGCCTAGTCCAGCGGTGCCACCGTCTAGCTCTTCCGGTACTGGGCGGTGCCACCACCCAGTATGGTGGTTCCACCGCCCGACCTCAATGGTCACTGGTTGAGTTTTAAGTCCGGCCCAAACCAGGTTTCATTTTGGGCCCAGTTGGCCCCTAATCAAGATATGGGATTATTTCTTAATCCTAACCTTAATTATATGCAAACTACGTAACTAAAAACATAATCCTAAGCAAGTTTTTAACTGGCGAATTTCAAGTCTTGTTCTGGCGAGCTTTCCGACGATCTTCCGGTGGACTTCCGATACGCCCTTGGATTTCTTCCGACGGACTCCCAACTGACTCCTGATCTTGTGGCAAAATCAATGAGTAGCCGAGCCTTCTCGGTGATCTCTGCGAATCTCCGATGATCTCTTCGGCGGACTTTCGAAAACTCCGACAAGTCCCCGATTTCTTCTCGATTGGATCCGACAGCATCTCCGACGAATCTTCAGTCTCTCAAACACCCATCGAACTTAATTCTGGTAGACTCGCTTTATGTCTTCAAGCTTTCGTAGTTAATCCTGCATACTTATCTGGATTAGATAAAACATGACAATTGACTTCATCATCAAAATCCGAGATTCAACATTATATTCATTTCAAACTAAACAAAAGTCATAATTATAGCTAAATGATATATCAAAATATCATAGTAGCATATTTATAGAAATGATCATGAATAATTGTTCAGAAGTTCAATAAATATAGCTAAACATGCCCATGTACATTCATAATAAATATAACATAGTTATGGGTGTGTGTCAAAAACAATACTCATAATGGTATTAAGACCATATTGTATCGTTATGATACGACTCAGAATCATGTTTAACTAACTTTCATGGTATACGTAATACATTTATCAGTATGTCAAGATATAGAGGAAACTAGTTTCTAAAATATTTTCTAATCTATAACCCTTAGTAGGGTCTAGATTGTACTCATATGAGTCATAAAATAAATATCAAGTATCAAATACATTTAGAAAATAAATTCTTGAATATATTTTTTATTTTTCATATATAATTTATGAATCATTAAAATATCAAATTGATACTTCTAAAGCTAATACATATTTCATTTAATAAGTACAAACCATACATTTCCATAAGCTTCAAACATATAAGCAAATGCATGTATATTACTCATGGATCCTTTAACTCACTTAATATTCAAAATACTTTTTTTTCTAATTATACATAAAATATTATTCATTAATCACCCATAAAATATGAACAAATATCATCTATAAATTACCATGATTTGACTTTATTTTCTTCTTCATTATTCATTGTTATAATATCTAATTATTCTAAGAATTTTGTCAATTCCTAAATAAGCCATAAGCAGCTTCCCTTTATCTCTCTTTTTATTCCTACTTAAGTATCAGTACAGCTTTCTCCCCTTTGTAACCCATCTGAAACATGAACTTTAACAATAAGTTAATGCTAATTAAGGATTAATGTCATTAAGAATTCTATTAACTTAAGAAGCTATAATTAACTAATTAATAATCTTATTTAGTATTCTAATTAACAAAAAAAAAGCTTAAGAATCTAAAATCATACCTAAATTAATTTTATACGAATTTCCTACTGTCAAGTAAGTTCCCTTCTCTTTCTCCCTCTCTGTTATCTTTTCTTTTCATTCTTTTGTTTCGTCCCCTCTTCTGCTTCGTTTCCTTTGTCTTTTTTTTTTTTTTTTTTCATGGTATACGTAATACATTTATCAGTATGTCAAGATATAGAGGAAACTAGTTTCTAAAATATTTTCTAATCTATAACCCTTAGTAGGGTCTAGATTGTACTCATATGAGTCATAAAATAAATATCAAGTATCAAATACATTTAGAAAATAAATTCTTGAATATATTTTTTATTTTTCATATATAATTTATGAATCATTAAAATATCAAATTGATACTTCTAAAGCTAATACATATTTCATTTAATAAGTACAAACCATACATTTCCATAAGCTTCAAACATATAAGCAAATGCATGTATATTACTCATGGATCCTTTAACTCACTTAATATTCAAAATACTTTTTTTTTCTAATTATACATAAAATATTATTCATTAATCACCCATAAAATATGAACAAATATCATCTATAAATTACCATGATTTGACTTTATTTTCTTCTTCATTATTCATTGTTATAATATCTAATTATTCTAAGAATTTTGTCAATTCCTAAATAAGCCATAAGCAGCTTCCCTTTATCTCTCTTTTTATTCCTACTTAAGTATCAGTACAGCTTTCTCCCCTTTGTAACCCATCTGAAACATGAACTTTAACAATAAGTTAATGCTAATTAAGGATTAATGTCATTAAGAATTCTATTAACTTAAGAAGCTATAATTAACTAATTAATAATCTTATTTAGTATTCTAATTAACAAAAAAAAGCTTAAGAATCTAAAATCATACCTAAATTAATTTTATACGAATTTCCTACTGTCAAGTAAGTTCCCTTCTCTTTCTCCCTCTCTGTTATCTTTTCTTTTCATTCTTTTGTTTCGTCCCCTCTTCTGCTTCGTTTCCTTTGTCTTTTTTTTTTTTTTTTTCATTATTGGTTGCGGTGGCTGGCTTATGACGGTCGGAAGAGGCAGTGGTATAAGGACAAATTTATTTTTCTATGGCTAGCTTATGTCTTTTTTTTTTTTTTGCAATTTAGTCTTTCTTAAAATTTATATTCACAACTAGGTCCTTATATATATATATATATATATATATATATATATATGTATGTATATATATATGTATGTATATATATATATATATATGTATGTATATATATATATATATATGTATGTATGTATGTATGTATGTATGTATGTATGTATGTATGTATATGATTATTTCTCATCTCGTTGCAATATTAAACTATTCTTGATCTCAAGTTGAATCTAATATTTTCTAAAATCACGCATTAATTTTTTTTTTGACTTTGACTAGAATCTTCTGTAAAAAAAGTATCGATAAGGTGAGACTACTGATGTGAATTTCTAGTTGGTCTGTGAGACTAGCTTTTATCCTTTCGGAATAAGAAGATGATGGAACATATGAAAGAACTCATAAAGTCTCCATGATAGGAAATGTCACGTACCATCAGCCATGATTCCCGATGCTGAATGGTTGGTGCGAGAGCGAGAGGGGGGGGCATGCAGTTTAGGTGGTGGAATATGTTTATCTCTAAGCAAAAGCAGCTCCGAAGAAAGGGTTGAATGAAGCTTTCCTTCTTAAGAAACACAACAACTGGTGATGCATGATCAACGTGGAGTGTGTGGGTGGTGATGAAGATGCCATCAGTCGCTGTTGGATGGAGCCTTTGTTACATCATTCCCCTATGGTAATCTCACTCTGTGGGTCCGCAACGTAGAAATTATGGAACCTGATTCCACTGTGAGAGAGAGAGAGAGAGAGAGAGAGAGAGAGAGAGAGTCGTTTTCATGGTGAAACCATATCTCGTGTTCACCATGAAAACGACTTACTCTGTAGCTATCAGCATAGCTTGAGATAAAGGCAGTGTCTCCTCCCCTGAACAGATACATTTGATCTCAATTTAACTGATAGATAAGAAGATGATTCGACTTCAGAAAGGTAAGAAGAATTCGATCTCCGAAGCATCTCGAGATTGGAGGAGACAGGAAGCAATCACTCGATTGATTGTGCTCCCCTTATTTCTTAGCGTACAGCATGAAGGCAGCAGTCCACACTTAACTGGAGACCTCTTCCAGGAGTTTATACCTCCTGACTCTACCTCGAAAGGCTTGCTTGGGTTGCGTCCGCGTTTCGGATCTCACGCTTTCGATCGAGCTCGATGATGCTTTGTCGGGCAGTCTTTGCTTCTTGATGGGCTTGTCGAGGTGCAATGGGGACGGTGAAGAACAGCGTTGTAACTCGTTTCCTGAACCGAATCCACCATTGCTGTTAGAGGGGGAAGACACGGAGTTGATCTGATCTATGGAGGAGTCTGCCACGGGCTTATTTTCTTTTCGATCGCTTAAGCACCAATTGCACGCGCGATAGCACTCAGCTCTCGGGTAGAGATTGCTGCAGTATCTGATATATAGTCCACAGCTTAGCTGACGGATATAGCTAGGAAATGGCCAACTTCATACAACAAAGTTAGACGATCGATGATCTTGTTTCTTCTTACTTGTGCTGAAACCTAACGAGGCAGGATCTGCATCGGAAGAGTTCCTCTGACAGGCCGCGATCACCGCACATGCAACAGACGGGAAGCGCCGGTGAAGAGGACGGAGACGACGAGCCTCCTTTCCCTCCCATCTCAAACACTCTTATTTTACCTTCCTTCTTGGAACAAGACGAGGAGCATTAGGAAGAAGAAGAAGGAGATAGAGAGCGAGAGAACGAAGGAGGAAGAAGACCACACACATTATCGTCGGCTCTTTATGGAAGGCGTCAGTCACTTTCATAGGTCCGCTTGTGAAAGTGATTGAAAATTATCTTATATAGTTATTATGCTTTATAGAGTTTTAATTATGTTATAAGTAGTTTTAGGTGAACCATGATCTAAAAATTTATTATCAAATTATTTTGTAAGTATTTTTAATTTTATCTCCTATTTAAAACTATTTTTGATTTCTGGATTAAAAGTATTCTATTTCAATTACATCATAATATTTTATTTTTATTATTTCCTTATCCTTCAGTCCCCAATATTTGTGGTATAAGAGTCAAGCTCAATCTTTATGAATTTCAATGGTGATTTCATATCTCAACTCTTTATTCTAATCTTTTCGGACAAATACTATAAATTTTGAGTATCAAGATAAAAGCTCTATTCAAATATGAAGAAATTTAAAAGCTAATAGAGAATGAATATATAAATTTAATTGAAGAAATTGGCTACAGGAGAATAAAAAAGACTCCTAGACATTATTGTCCATTCAACACGTTGTACATGAGATAATATTCTCAATGATTACAACAGTTACAACTTTAAGACAAGCTTGGTTGATACTTTAAAATAAATTTTAAGACTCATAAAAAGCAATTACGATAAAACTTTAAACCCTTCATCGTCTGAAATTTTATTCATAAAAGTAATAAATTAGTGTAAGATTTTCTTTGAATATTTTCAGGTTCACATAATTGTTATAAAAGTTTTAAGAAGTTTAACTCTGAAATTTGATTATTTTGTTGTTAGTCAAAGATTTGTCTACTTTTTCATTTAATGAACTAACAAATTCCTTATAATAATGTTGAATGGGTTATTTGAGAAAAGGGAAAAAAATTTTTTACTTTTAAGGGAAGAGAATGAATCTTCTACTTTAAAAGAAGAGATAAAAAGATGAACAAGAAAGGATGTGGCAAAAGAAAATTTCGTGATAAAACAAATGAAAGTGGAAGAGAAAAAGGATACTTTGATGAGCATGATAAACAAAAATAATCAAATTATGATTAAAAAAACTTTAAGAGTAGAATTAAATGCCACTATTGTATGATCAGAAAAACTATAAGAGTAGAATTAAATGTCACTATTGTAAAAAGTTTGGTAGGCAAATTACTAGAAAAGAGAAAAGTAAATAAGCTATATGGAGAAAAATAAAGAAAATAGTAAATTATTTATGACTCATTTATAAGTTAATGATATCTTATATTTGATTTTTAGATAATGAATGTTCTAATCATATGTCAAATATAAGATCAATATTTGAAGATATTAATAAAACTCATAAGTTGAAAGTTAGACTTAGAAATAAGAAACAAATCTAAGTTAAAAAAAAAGCAACAATTAAGGTGAAGATAAGTTAAGAGAAAATAAAATACCTTAATCATATTTTCTTTGTTTATAGTTTATCATATAATTTATTGAGTATTGGACATTTATTAATGATGAATATTTAGTTATATTTGATAATGGTTCATGCACTATTAAAGATAAAAAATTTGGTTTGATTATAGTAAATATTTGCATGACTCAAAATAAGATTTTTTCACTTAATGTTTCATTGAAAAGCATACTCTTATTATAACTTAAAAGAATTAATCTAATTTGTAGCTTTTAAGATATAAACATCTTAACATTAAGGGTTTAAGATTATCAAGTAGTTTAGTAAAAAAAAAAGTTTTTGCATTGTTTAAAATTAATATATTTGATGTATGTATAGGATACATTTATAGCAATCAAATTAAGAAACTATTTCCTATTAGAAAAACATGGATAACATCTAATTATATTGAATTAATTTATGTTGATTTATATAGACCTATAAATATAAAATCATTTGGTAGAAGTTGATATTTTCTATTATTTACTGATGATTATAATTATATAAATTGGGTATATTTTTGGAACTGAAATATAAAATATTTGATAATTTTTAAAAATTTAAAGTACTTATGGAAAGATAAAATAATAGATACATAAAGATTCTTCAAATATATAGAGGTGATAAATTTATATCTAATAAGTCTAATTCTTTTTATAAAGAAATGGTATTCATAGAAAATTGACAGTATCATATATACCAAAACAAAATGATGTAGTTGAATATAAAAATCAAATTATAGTTAAAATGATAAAAAGTTTGCTTAAGGGAAAGCATCTTTCAAATCAATTTTGAGTAGAAGTATTTACAATCGTAATTTATTTGTTAAATATTTCACCAAAGGCTATTATGAATCAAATTTTTTTTGAAGTTTAGTATTATACGAAGCCAAGTGTAAGTCATTTAAGAATTTTTAGTTGTATTGTTTATGCTTTGGTAAATTCATAGAATCATCATAAGCATAATGAAAAATCTAAAATATCTATCTTAATTGGTTATTCCTTATAATCTAAATTTTATTAATTATATAATCCTATTAGTAGCAAAGTTATTATTAATAGAAATATTATGTCTGATGAAAGGGCAAGCTAAAATTGAGAGAACAATGAAGGTAAAAAATAAATTTAAATTCCAATAGAACTAGACTCATAGAATTAAAGTGATAGATTTTACTCTAATAAATTCATCATCAGCGTTACCCAATAGCAGTTCAAATTCATCAAATAATTCCTCATATGAAACCGCTCTAAGAAAATTCAAATCTCTAATATAAATTTATGATTCAACATTTGTTTTATTTATTTTAGATCCTATAAATTTTTAAAAAATAATTAAAAAAGAGGAATGACAAAAAAAATAATGTATGAGGAAATTAAATCAATTGAGAAGAATAAAACTTATGAGCTAATGGATCTTTAAAAAAATTATTAGATTGAAATGAATATTTAAAATAAAATATAGAAATATCTAAAAGCAGGCTTATAACTAAGAGATATTCGTAGCAATATATAAATTTTGGTAATACAGTTTTTTTAGTTGCTAGTTTTAAAATTGTAAGGCTTTAGCTGCTCACTTAAGTTGTCTTATTTATAAATTTGATGTGAAATTAAATGAAGACTTATAAGAAAAAACTTTTGTTACTTAACTTAAAAGTTTTTTAATTAAAGGATATGAAGAAAAAGTGTATAAACTCATAAAAGCACTTTATTAGCTTAAACAAACATCAAGGGTATGATACAGCAAAATTGATTATTATTTTTATTAAAATAGATTAAAAAAAAGTAATAATGGACCTACTCTTTATCTAAAAAATGAAGATAAATATTATCTTCTTATAGTTTATCTTTATATTAATGATATTATATATTTGAGTTCATTTAACTCTCTTGTGGTAGAATTTAAGAAATGCATGATGAATAAGCTTGAAATGTTAGATTTGGGTAGGTTGGAGATCAAACTAAATTTTTATTTCATAAAGAAAGTATATAATAAATCTACTTAAAATGTCTAGCATAATTAATTACAAAGAATTCTAATTATATTACTAGAGCTATAAATTATGACTTCTAGTATTCTCATAATTTTAAATATAAATTATTTGTTTTCACTAGTAATTGGGCAAGAGTTTTTGATAATAAAAAAAAAGTACTTCACGTAACATTTTCAACTTCGAATCAGGAGCTATATTTTGAAATTCAAAACAATGAAGTAAGTAGAGCTATATTTTGTAACTTATTCGGGATTTTGTAGTAAGTAGAGTTATAACAATGAAGTATTATAGCACAATTGATTAAGTTACATATATTCTCACTAAGTCACTTTCATCTTATAAGCATGTTTATTTCATATTTTAAATTGATATATGTAACTATGAATAAGAGGGAGTGTTGAGAATTGATTCATAGGTAGTTAATTATCTTATCTATTTATCATGTCTTAGATAGCTTTACTTAAATGACTCATGATCTAAGAAGTTATTGTCATACAGATAATTCCTACACTTAGCTTAATCATGAGTGACATGAGATGATAAGATGATTACTATTATGTTCTAATAAATATGATCATGATTCATAAAGTAAAAGTGTATACTCTTGGAAATATTTTATAATTATTATTGATTTATCTCTCATTTAATACTATTTTAATTTTTTGATTAAAAATATTATTATTATTTAATTATATCGTAATATTTTATCTTTATCATTTCTTGCTTTTATCCATTCCCGACCACAAGCGGGATCGGTCTTTTTCTCGCTGTGGAAGGTTGATCTCCAGTGAATGGTTGTTGGGAGTGCTTCGTATGTATACGTGAAGAGGTCGAGTCATGTTATCTTTTTCCATCATTTTTGGATTATTTATTTCATGCAAGCTCCTATCTATCTTGACGTGCTAATATTATGGCCCATATTAAACTACACACGAGCCACCAAAGGAGTACTGAGATTACGCTGCTCGCCGGGGTTGAATGAATGACATATACTAACTAAATCGAGAGCTAAAATGTGAAATGATTAATATTGATGGCATAAGATGAGATATAACATGATATAAAAAAATATATTTTAATAAAAAATTATAAATAAATATTTAAATATATTAAACTTTATTAAATATATAATATTTAAAGAAAGATTCATGCTTCTCTTCCATCAACTAAACTCCACGTAGACTTGGATCCATTTGATCCTCTAATTCTTCTCTAATTTTATGTATAGTCAATATATCGATATATTAATATATACCAAAAGAAAAAAGAAAGAAGGAAGCAATCGAAAGAAAAGAAATATGAAGCAAAAGAAAAATAAATAAATACAATTGCTCGTATGATGGTATGATTACTAACAGAAAAACAAAAAAAAAAAAGATTTAAAGCTTCCTTTTGAGCACTCCAAATGTCGATAAGTTTCTAATAGGAGGTGATGACACATGAAATGCTTAATGTCACATGAAATAAATTTAACTGAATAAAAGTCCAAATACAGATTTCTGGACTTTTCATGTTTACATTTGCAAAAATCGCTAAAGCTATGCTTAGATCAATAGATATGAAAATTGGAGAATACAAACGCCACATTCTCAAATCCATGGAAATTAAAGCTAAAGCTTTTTAACGAATTGATGACATCTAATCTACTAGATAACCTTAGGAAACTGGAGATGATAGAGAACAATGCTTGCACGTTACCATAAGTTTGCCAGCAAAGCCACATTTCCGGACAGAAACAACTCAATTCCGTCAAAGTTAGCATGCACATATAACCGCAAGTTGAATTCAACAGAGAATCCATCTCAAGAACAAGAAGGCTATCCAAATAACAATATCACCAATTGTCTGATGTGGAAATTTTATACCAACAAGCTATCATAAATGACATCTTTTATGTGACACCACCACCAGGGAATACGGATAATGTGTACATACAAAAACATTTACAAACGATTAGAGCAAAAGACAAATCCTCAAACAGAGAAGCTGATAAATTTTCAAAAGCCTACCCAGGGACCAACAGTGGGCCACGCTTTGCTTTCCTTACCGTACAATGAATAATGAGATGCAAGACGAAATAGGTACTACTCTAACACCATATTGTTACTGAACTGCAAGACGCTGAAGATGATCCAAGAAAACCTGGAAGCTAACATCATCTGTGAATATGATATCTCCACCAGGCGGCGGAGGATTGTCAGAGTTGTATGTGACTGATGGATTCAATTTCACCAAAAGAAATCGAGCCTGCAATATCAAATATCAAATTATTTCTTTTATCAATCAGCCTAAATTTGTAGTGATCTTCCACTAATCAAGCTTAATGTGGAACTAATTTATTAAAAATTGGTTGTGGCAAGTAAATTAAAAGGCAGCAAACCAAATGAAAAAAAGGAATGATGTGTCTGTTATCTAATGTGCAATTCTAGCCAAGCATAAAATCCATTACAGCAGTAACTTCTATGCTTATAAGACCAAAAACAAAGCTCAAACATCTTGAGACAGACTCATGCTCTATGACTACAATGTCATATTTAAAAATCCATCAAAATAGGAAACTCCTGAACAAAATGTGTTTTGTAAAATGCATAGTGCTTTATCAAAATAAGCTTTCCATTATTTAGCAAGTTCTAACTTGGCACCTGAAGCTACTATATCACCTCTCTAAATGCCAATTTGGTGGAGATACATATAAACAAATATTTGTAACACTTATCCTCGGGCTTCTACACAACGCATCAAACAAACAATGGAAAACATGAAGAAACAATCATCTTAATATTCTATATTGCCATTTAGTTCATCTAGCAAAAAGAGTCAGGAAAACTTTATAACTATTGCTGCCCTTTAGAGTAGCATCAAGCATCAAGCATCAGCATTAACAATATTCAACAGAAACCTTTAGCAGTTTTTGCCAAGTTACTCGGACTCAGGGTAGATAGGTGAGGCATGGATATGAATCTTAGTTTCTGGTAAACCACTACCTCAATTTAGGATGCAATGCTGGTAAAGAATCCAAGTTTAAGATTGAAACAGTGGAAATGGGTCCAAATTAAAACATCTAGAAGTATGTAGAATGAAAAGAGATGACACAAATTAATTATTTAAGTTTATATTTAAATTTTTAATATTGTATTTTAATTGCGTACACTGAAAATATTACAATTATGTGAATACTAAAATTTTTGTTGTCTCCTTTAATATATAAAAGAAAAACAGATCCTGGATGCTAACCCATGAAGATCATTAGATATCTCCTGTGAACTACACTCCTGGATTCCTAATTTTCTCAAGCCCTCAATTTCTTACGTATGCAACAAACAACACCATGGAAGCTCAATGGCAGCACCAGCAGGGCAACGGGATGATGACAGCAACATGGCTGTGGCAAGACAGCTTAGTAGTGGCTATAGCAAGGCAACAGCAGTGCATTGGAGGTAGGTTTCTTCTCTACTTTTTCTTCTCCAGCTATAATGATTATCTGCCTCTTCTTCATCAGTGATGAAAAATCAACAACTAGTTGAAACTGGCCAATTCTGGTCTGGATTGGCTAAATTCAACCAGGACCCACCAGTTTTTAAACAACGCAGCTGAATCTGGCAAAATTGGATGCAAACCCAATGCTAGAATCTGTGTCATTTCATGTGAACATGTGTGCAGTGCATGTAAAGGACAAGTCCAAGCTTCAAGGGTTTTCACATTATAGACCATAGCAAGACCGCTCTAATCTTCAATCACTACGATGATACTAAATAAGAATGTTTCTTGTGAGATTTCTAGATTGAGTCCATCCATACCATTTTACATAGAACAAAAATCAACTTGCTATATTGCTTTGTTCTATGATACACATGTTAAAGAACTCTAAATTTTATTTTCTTTTTCACATAAATTGAGCCCTACTCTTGGGGACCACCAAAATAACACTAAACGAATAAAATAATAATACATTGTTCACTTATCATGTAATAAAGTTGCAGACAGCACATTTAGGGATTATATCCCAAGATAATAATTAATCCAAATAATTGCAGTACATTGGCTTCAAAAGGTTGACCTTGTTTTCTGTTTTTCGTGCTTATAGTTAGTTGAAAACCTACTCTTTAGTATGCCTTGGAATAATTATTGTTCATATATGCATCAAAACAAGCAGTCCTAATTACCATTGACAGGAACACATTAAAGTTAAAAAGAGCTAACTAAATTTAGAAAATTGGAGAGAAAGTGACCTGGGAGCCATGTTGATCACAAACGACCAAACGAGGAACAGGAAATCGCTCCTTTGTTATTGCATCTGCTTCATCGCGTGGCGCTTGAAGTAAATGAGCAAATGTCTGTAAAGAAAATACAACACTAAATAAAATAAAAACCAAGCAGTACCAGTCCATGTATTCACCAATTTATAGAAAATATATGAGAAACCAGAAAGTGAATAAACAAAAATAGTTAACCACAATAGATGGATAATGCACATCACCAACAAAATTTATGTATTATTCAAGATAAGTTAGAGCACCTACCTGACAGGCACCTATGCAGAGCAGCAAGATTGATAAACTATAAAAGGATTGCTTCAAACCAGCAGTAAGATATCAAGTTTAAACAGGAAAACCTATGTTCATTACTAATGTAACTATGAAATGTGAAGGTAGAAATCACCAGAACTGACAGTTCCATATAGTAAATTCTAGATGCATATGGACTTCCAAACGCATACCAACTAGCCATGTTGGATAAGTATTCACATGCATGTGACTTGCACATTTATCAGCTTTTATAATTATATTATTCTAATATCAAATTATATTACAATTGAAGTAGATTGTTTTTTACGATTGCATGGCTTCTTGTAATTGACAAGAAATCTGAAGGTCAAAAATTAAAAAATGTAACATTTATGATTAGATCACCTCATGCTCAGGTTGATTTTGGTAGCCAGCATTTCGCCATTGTGCAATGCTTATTCCATGAAATACAACCACCGTAAAATAAGAATCCAACAGCAGAATCCTATCGGCAGCAATTGCAGTTACATCCAGAAGAACAGGCTCAGGGGCAGAATGGAAGGAGTAAGATATCAGTGATGGCTGGATCATAACAACTGCATTTGCAACATTCTCTCTATTCAGGATCATCCTATAGTATGCTGTCTCATCAGGACTATTGTTAAAGACCTTCATGAAATATAACAAAGATATTAAGATCAGAGTGGAAAATTTTATTCTATAGAACAACATAGAGAATAATGCATGAGACTTGTCAGTTGTCCAGTTTGAAATCAAATATTTTTGTCATGCCTGGACAAACTGAGAACGTCTCAAGTGGAACATAAATTGAGGAAATATTGATAAGCGTGGAGATAAGCTGAAAGAGGATGGACTGTCTTTCTGGTAATCTCCAAACTTGGAACACAAACGTATCAACGATCGATCAAGCCATCGTATTGGATCAAAATCAGCCTACAGAAACAAATCCAGACAAGTCATTTAGAAGGACATCAAAATATGAAACACCAAAAAAAGCAAAGTGTTTCTTATCTCTTACGAGAAACAAGCTGATAGGAATTGGTCACATAAACATATTACAAACATTATAATTATAAATAAGACCATCAATATGGTAAATTTGAAATGGTAACAGTAAATAAATCAAGAAAATATCCTTGACCCTCAAAAATGGTTAATTATGAAGGCCTATTTCTCAATTTTACAAATCACATTTTGATTTTACTAGTACAAAATGTGACGAACATCAATTTTAGTCCTCCAACAGCATTCCAGAGACATATCACCAGATATAAATTTCCTTTTGGTTGTACAGATGCATTAAATTTTCTTTCGGTTTTGTGACTTGTATTATCACCAATGTATTGCAACAAAGTATTTCATATCAGGTACAAAATATTACCCTATCCAAACTCAACTTAAGGCATGATATCACCATTTTAGTTATAAAAGCCATAAGTTGGTTATAAATTTTATACATACTCTCAGGTATTATTCACCGAAATTTAGCGGCTGAATCACCAACAATTCTATACATAGTGTCATAGCTTTAGCCTTTAGGCCTTTCAATGTAAACAAAGAATATGATTGTTAATTGTTACCTCTGATGCAATAAATTCAAACAATAAGCATACCTCTGTTTCCATCTTGAAAGAAACCAAGCGTGCCATGACTGCAGCAGCAGCTTCTTGGTCAAATCCAGATACCAAATCCTACAAAAGTAAAGAAAAGATTATTCACTGTGTAAGCACTCTTCAGTACAGAAGGGCTTGACTCAATCATAAAGATTAAGATGCATCTCCAAATGACCATAAATATCTGTTCAGGAAACATCCATTTTGAAGTTTCCAATTGGTCTCCAGAAATGGTTAGATGTCCTCTGTACTTGATCACATAGTTGATACAAGTATGACAAGAAATGGTGCGCCCGTCTTCCATATGCCTGGTAGGTTCCAACCACTTGCCAATAAACAAACTCAATTTTCAAGTAATAGACCCAGTTTGTCCTATAAACAAACTTAAATTTTCTCCCACTTCCAATGCAGAACCATACTGGGGTGTCACGAATATCCCATATTTGTATTTACAACTTTTAATAGGTTAGTCCACAAACTCACAAAAATTGTTCAAGTTCAAGTATTTCTTTATAATCAAGTTGAACGTTAACGGAGGAACATAATCCATATGAGCATTTTGGCAGAAGATACTGAAAAAATATTGTAAATAATCCTTTTCTTAGTCAAAATTCTAGTTCTTAGCATCATCTTATGTTGAACTAGTTTCTTTCTTCTTCATACTAATCATATAAGAATTTACTAAACAAGTATCAACTTCTTTAACCTGCATCAACAAACGAACTCCCAATTATTTGGGGTCACCTCATCATTGAGCTTCATGTACTGCAATATTTTCAATCCAGTCAACAACATTCAACTCTCCTTTTATTTGTTCATAGTAAATTCTTCTCATATCTACCACCATAATCTTCTTGCACTACTAATAGTAATCAACTAATCTCGTCTAGCCACAGTTAACCACAATATCAACACATCTCCTTTATACATATTCATAGCATCTTAGTCAATCTTACCTCATTTCAATTTCTATCAAAGTGCACCAAGTTATTCATCAACTATAAAGCCTTTTAATGCATGTGGATTCTTATGCATATAACACTCTAATAATGAAGCATGACTAATCTAAGAACTATATATAGAAGTTCCTTCTAATTTGAGCATGAAATGTTCATGTGAGATCCCCAATGAATTTTTTCCATTTTAATCACTTAGTTTTAACTATGTATAATATTTTCATCATCAAACTCTACAACCTGTTGAATAATATATTCAAAATATTTAAAACTTTTACTTACAAAAACTTGTTTTTCATCCATCTTAACCACATTTCATATATTCAGTATTAATCCTTATTAATATAAAATACTTTAAATTTTAATATTTGTCCCACAACTAAAATATAGAATTAATCGCAACTAAACTCTCTTATTGGCGGTAAATAACATATATCCTGGAGTCTATCATGTATATGGATAGTTAATGTGTCCATCACCAATGTGAAGAGGTAAGAACATAAAGGTGATCAACAATTTCGCCCAGGAAACTAATTAATCACAACCCTTATAGTCATAATATCAATTACCTCCTCATCAAGAATATCCTTTATCACATTGATGTAATTGCTGGATCCACTTTTATTTTCTAAAAGGCCCCAAAATAAATATTTATGAACTCTATCACAGACTCCTTCCAAATAAATGAAAACTTTCTGCACCAATATCAAATTACAACCACAAAAGGATAAAAACTGATACGGAAACCTGATTCTAGAAAATGATAATTCACATAACAGTTAGTATAAATCTTAAGTGACAAAATAATGCCAAATCATTATGATGTGCAAGTTTTCTTTAAATAGTACAGAAATTGGATATTAGAAATGGAGACTCGGAATCATTCCAAGAAAAACAATGCCACGTCTTGCTGACACTTAAAAGTTTAATATAACAAAAGTTACATCAAAGCTTAATATAACAGAAGTAAGATTTATGATTGAATAGCTTAAGGTATAATCTTTTCAAGGTTTGAATCAACCTACAAATATTAAAGGGAATCCAGCAGAGCAACAAGTACTCTTTTCCAATATATAAAACTGATCAACCTATATATATAGATATACCAATCCAATAACAGATATAGATAAAATTAATTAATCAATAATAAATTTATGCCCCAAATCAACAAATCCCACATGGAAAATGTCTACCTACATGCAATATATTGAATCAAAACTTGTAAAGGAGCAATTCCCAGGATTGCCATTGTTAAAACAGAGCATGGTGTTCAATCAGAACATTCAGATATCCTTCTTAACAGTACCTGTTCATGATTCAAGCCCACATTCATTCATGTGGCTAATTAAATAGTTTGTTGTCTATTTCTCTTTATCTAATAAGATTCATCAAGATACTAAGAATCTTTATAATTTTAAAGGGTCAGCAAAAATAGCAAATAAAAAATGTGAATGCAATCACTTCGTCTTTTACATATAAAAAGTAACTCAAGCATTATTTAAGCCCAAAAAAAGCAGCTTGTAGAAGACAAGTCATGGTATAATTACTTCCTTGCTATACAGAACTAATCAACATTGATATGTAGACAACATATGCATAGCATATTAAACAACAGCAAATACGGAAAATGTAGTCCAAGTTAACCTGTGTACTGCCAGGACCTGCCACCCATCTTCTGGACAGAGTGGTTGCACGTAATCTCATCTGGCCATCACTATGTTGATAACTGCAGAAAGATCTTTAACGTCTGTCAAAAAGTCCACAGCTGTCCAGATAGTAAAATAATGCAACAAAATAGAAAATAAGAAAGTATATCACCCATACTATGTCAAAAATTGGAAATAAAATTGATTGCTTGTAGGTTGAGCATTTGTTTCTGGACCATCTTTTCTCACAATCTCAAATATCAAACATAACGATGTCTTTTTATCAAGGCCGCACATCTTCCAGGCACTTGTGTTTCCCTGACCAACAATTGTTTCAGCGCACAAAGGCCCCTTCTGCTCAAAAACACCAATAACCAACATTATAACCAAATTAAATGATAGTGTGAACTGTGAACTTCAACCTTCATATCAACCCACCTTATCAAGGGAAGCACAAGGACCAATGATGCCCTGGACTTTCAGATCCTTTGAGCAGTTAACCTCAAATACGCCACTGCAGGAACCAAATTCCCAACCCACACCACATCCCCAAAGAAACCCCACAATCAACACCAAAGAAAATAACAACAGTAAGTGATGGTATTACCTACTTGGAAAAGCATCTAATATGCTAAGTTATGGCTCAGAATCCACAAAAAGATAAAAGACAGATAGAATTAAATAGGATACAAGTTTAAATTCTAAACAAATACAGTTTCTCAAGGGAGGAACCTTACTTGAATGCTAGACCAAGATCATACTCAGCCGACTGAAAAATGCGTCGCAGTGAATCCTTGAAAACAGAGTGTCCAAAACTTTCTGCAAGAACCACAATACCTCCAGTCCTTTCAACTGCAACTTTAAGCTCTGCCACCCCAACCTAAAAAAGAAACTGTTTAGTGTGAACTTATATAACAGAGAAAACACAGTAAATCCTCAAAAGCTTCACAATAAATATATTCCACACATTTGCAGACCCAGATTGCCCCTTCAGAAGTAAACAAAATCTACAATAATTAAGGGCATTGTCTAGAACAAGGATTGAAATTTCGTACCGTACCGAAATTTGAAGACTTATTTGGTATGGTACGATACTGTATACCGAGCGGTATATTTCGGTATACCGCTCGGTGTATATATATATATATATATATATATATTTCGGTAAACCTCTCGGTTTACCTATATGTGGGGCGACGTCACAGATAAAAAAAAAAATTGCGACGTCACAGATTAAAAAAAAAAATTTGCGACGTCACCCGAGGCAATGTCGCCTCCCTTCTTGGGCGACATCGCCTCGATTAAAAAAAAAATTTGTGAAGCCACCCAAGGTGACGTCACAGATAAAAAAAAAAATTGAAGCGACATCGCCCGAGAAGAGAAGAAAAAAATCTTCGCCTCTCTCCGCCCCGCGACGCCGATGCCTCTTCTCCAGCATGCGGATGAGAAGTCACCGACAGACGAGGAGAGCGACGATCTCCAGGTTCTCCCTTTCTTTTCCTATTTCTTTCTTCCCCTTCTTCCTCTTCTTTCTTCTCCCTCGGTCACCGTCGATGATAACGCCTCAATCGACGATGATAATGTCTCAATCGACGGATGTCTCAATCGACGATACCGCTTGATAGCGGGCGGTCCGTGTATCGGTCTGCTGATGGACTGGTACATACCGCCCGATACAGGCAGTATCATTCGGTATTACAGACCTTGGTCTAGAACATTCCAAAAGAAATATAAAGGGTAATTCCATTTTAATCATGGTCGTGTCAGAAATGCTTGAAATTGTTGATCTTAACAATATTTCACACCTCAGAGTACTCAGTAACAATACGTGAACTACTCAAATGAAGCAACAAAATCCTTCATTGTGTATCATATTTGCAAATATATTTTTTTCCTACAGGTTTGTGGTGTTCATATAACCCTCAAATGGACCAATGCAATCATCAGATTGTCTTCCCCTAGACACCATCAAGGACACATCTGACAATCAAACACACTCCCATCCACAATGGCATCCTATCTACATCATGGTGAATTGAGAAAAAAACTCTAATACCAAAGGCATTACCAAGATTTCATACATTGATCACTTTAGAACCAAGGCACAAGATAATTTCCCTAAGACCATTGAACTTGAAAGCTTTTGACCAAATGCTAGGCCAAAATAAATCAAATTACAATTGACGGTTGAAACGAATGGTTACAAAACCTAAAAGCTGAACATTTAAGAAACCATTAGCAAGTTAGGATAACCATAAGTTCCTCAACACCAACACCAAATTTCCTCTGATGTACACAAACAGAAAAATAAAAGATGAAAGAATGGTATAGGAAAAACCCAAAAAGAAACTCTATGACATCTCGCTTTCATATGCCACAGAAATTTTCTTCATCCCATGGTATTCGGCACAGGAACATCCTCCATTTTTTTGTTCTCAATTTTGTTGCTTAATGAAAAGATGGATTCATCATTTTTCATACTGAACAATCATCGATTACGAAACATCAAATTCCTGAAAATTTATACGATGTGCCAACAGCAATTCTCACCTTTCTAAGTCAGGCATACCATACGGTACACTTACCCTGCTCAGCATACCATCTGATACGTTTAACCTACAAACATACTGCCTGATACACTTAAACTACAAACATACCACCTGATATACTTAACCTACACACAGTCCAGTACACTTGCAGTACTAGGCATTCTGTCCAGTATACCTGGCATACTGCAAAGCATATCATCTTCTAGTACCAGTACCAATCCACTATCATCTCTGGTCTGAATCCAACCATGTGTGCAGCCCTCCCAACAGAGTTTTATCTGATTGCTCTCTCTCTCTCTCTCTATCTCTCTGGGTCCTCAGTATTAAGCAAAATATAGCTTGTCATGCTTAAACTCTGCACTCAAAACAAAGCTAGCAAATAGGAACAGAAGAAAAAGCAATTGATACAGTAGCAGTACATAGCTGGCAAATAGCTTCTATACAGAAGCAAAGTTGTTGATGCTATAGTAATAACACTAAGCTAGGATTTAGTTCTATAGGAGTAAAGTTACAGAAACAGTACTAGTACAAGATTAATAGTAGTACGCTAGGAAATAGCTGCAGTAATACAACATACTAGAAGCTAACAAATTGCTCCATATATGAGCAATGATACTGCTTATACAGTATTATTGTATTAGTAGAATACTGCCAGTACTAACTAATAAATTAGCAAGTAGTTATTACCAGAGGAAAGCTACTGCTACTGTAGTAGTATAAAAAGTCAATGCTGCTAGACCAAAGCTACTACTTCAACTGTAGTAATATCACACTATTGAACAATTCTATATACTAACAGAGCTATTGCAGTAGTACTATGGCATTATTTAGTACTAAACTAGCAAATAGCTCCATATAGGAACAAAGCAGCTACTGCTGATGCTGGAGGCATAGTAGTACGCAAATGCACTAGTACAAAGCTAGAAAATAACTCTTTGTAGGAGCAAGGTTGATGTTGTCGTAGTAGTAATAAAATACTACTAGTAACAAACTAGCAAATAACTCTATGTGAGAGAAAAGTTGATGCTGAAGTACAAAAATTTGCTGCTGCAATATTAGTACTAAGCTAGCAAATAGCTCTAAATAGGAACAAAGCTGTTCCAACTGGAACTAAGCTAACAAATAGCTCTTTGTAAGAGAAAAACTGCTGTTACACAGTAGCAGAGTAGTATTAACCTAGCAAATAGCTCTAAATAGGAGTAAAGTTGCAACATATTATAGTCGTAGTACAGTATTACTAATACTAGGGTAGCAAATAGCTGGCTTTACCTAAGAGCAAAGCTGTTGCTGCTGCATTAGCAGCACAGAAGGATACTGTCATTGGAGAACAGCTACTACTTCGCAGAAGTAGTATTAAGCTGGAATATGGCTCTATAAAGGAGTAAAGTTGTTACAGCTAGAGCAGCTGCAGCAGTATTCCTATGCTAGCAAACAGCTCTGCGTAGGATCAAAGTTGTTGCTGCTACAATATCAGTAACAACTATCAAATAACGTTATATAGAATACTGCCACAACCTCGACAGGCACGTGCGATGGTGTTATATCTTCCTTACACTCTATTCCAATTGATGCTGTTTTTGACATATGGTTTATAACAATTTTCAAAAATGTACTTTCATGTATTATTATGATAAAAAATCTAAAAAACCAAGGCCAACCATCAATTAAGAAACAAAAAAAAACACTCTTTTAAGAGTCAAACTAAGACACCCTCAACTTGAAGACTAGGAGAAAATTATACCAGCTGAAAATTCAATGAGATGTTTAAAATCAAAATCTGGAATCACGCACCTGGTCAAGTGCACAAGCAAACAAATCCAATACATGACCTTGATGCGCAAGTTGCTTTGAAAGTGCCTCATAGAATTTCACAGCTTTATTATAAAGTGGAGCAGCTCCTTTATCAAGGTCTTTGTGAGAACGAATTGGCTCAGAAAGATTCTTCGATACGATCTGCAAGCATCCGGAGGGCATTTAGGAACATATAAGAACAGACAAAAAGAAAGGAAAAGATAATGTAACATGTAACTTGTAAACAATGGCAAAGGAACTTCAACAAGAAAGCAAACATTTTCCTGCAGCAACCTTCAAGGCCATAAAAAATTCATCTTATGATGGAAATAATCCAGAAACCAAGCTGGGGTGAACTACAAGCAAAATATAAGAAAAAAGCTCTCCATTTAAGATGTAACACCAGCTCCATAAATGTGATTTGATAAAAATGGTCCCACCACCCTTTGAAGGCAAAATTTTCAAAATCAACCTATAAACCAGATTGAAGATTATTGAAAGTTGAAACACCAACAAGTTTCTTTATTAAAGTACTGTGGCCCAACTAATACCGAATACGAACAATCACCACTCAGAAAAATATAAAATGAAGAAGAAAAATTTTAAATACATGATACTTTAACCTCAATAGTTTAGTATAGCACGATGAGGAATGTGCTGCATTAGGCAGAGATGCTTGACAGTCAGTTCACATTATTATCACATACTACTACCAAATTACTGGTTCTACGAACTATGTAATCAAAACTAAACTATAATATTATGAGGATTATGCTTTTTAAGTTTCAATAAGCCATGTTCAAGAAATTTTCATATTTTCAAGCACATAGAGTTTTACCTCCATGAATAGTGTTTGTTTATCATGTTACCAGAACTATAAGAGTTTTGAGCATTAGCAGTGTTTCTTTTCTTGTAATGTAGGTTTCGCACTCTATGGCAAGTAGGTTTGTAACTCATTTGTACTTTTGACTCCACATTAATATTTAACAACCTGAATAATTAAAGAAAATAAATTCTGCATATCTTTCGATTACCAGACATAACTCTTCAACAAGGAAAGAAGGGCCTCCTTGTTTCAAATTTTTAAAAACAAACTAGCATTCGACCACAAAAGCCACACCGAATAAAATTCCAAGACCTTGTCAAATTAATGGGAGCATTAAGTTAGAAAGATATAACATCTGTATCTGATATCCAGTGTGATAACTCGGTTCAAGTAAGATTTCTATCATCAGAAGAAGAGGCACAAGAAAGTAAGATCCATGATATGATTTATATGAAAAACACTTACAGAGCCTGTTCCCTCTGTAGACGGACCACCAACAAAGGCCATAATTCTTGCTCCTGTACCAGGAACACAGAGACCTAACAAACTAGCTGCAATACTTAGTGCCGTGCTGGTGCATCTTGAAGCACGTTGGTCTGCTGGGACAGGCCAAGGATCTCTCTGTAGTTCTTCTAGAACCTACACATCCAGTCAGAACCCAAAGATTGGACATCAGCATCTTCATTGTTAATGTTTATATCAGATAACAAACCAAAAACCAGGAAAATGCAGAGGTACCTGCACAAACATGTAAAATCACCATATCCTTATATTCCATTATACAAAACAGAAGAATGTTTTATGGAAAACATAGTACCAAGCAAAAAATTTATCAGTGTGATTAAATTTGACAAGACATTATTTTACAAATCATTCATCACAAAGTCAATCATTTGAACCATCCATGAATTTTGAGTATAAATCGACTTATCATATATATGGAAAGAGCATGCATGACCTTACCTGAAAGTAAGATAGATCAACAATGATGCAGATATCTTATATTTAAATCACAAAATATATGTGTGCAGGCAAGAACATATACACTTAACCCTCCTAATGCTCCAGAGTGGCAAGAGTTTCTGAACAAGCTTGCCCTTTATTACTTCAATGTATAAGTACATAATGATGCTAATGCTTTTTATTTTTTGATCATATAAGCAACATAAACCCCTTTACACAGTGATGCTAACTCTTTTGTTTTTCAATCATTAAAGCAACAGGAACCCCTCTATATAAGATATATATTAGGTCCAAAAACTTAACTGAATTCAAGACAAACTCGCACTCAGAGGCAGGTAAAAGGAATCTGCCAACACTCTCTGATGACAGTCCATCCCTGGGGCCCGCAATCACTCCAACATTTGGTCTTGGCTTCCCTGCAAAAAAACACATTTGGTCCAAGAGTTGTTCCTTTGTGTACTCTTTCGACCCTTTGAAAACATAGGATTTTGGCATATGCCCGAAACCTAACTCATGGACCTGCATATAAGATATAAATAATTTGATACTAACAAGAAAAAAAAAAAGTTTCAGATACAGAGTTAACTGCTAGATGTTAATCACCTGTATGTAAGTCCCAAAAGTGATTAAGCCAACAAGAGAATTCTCTGGCAACAGCTCAATAGCCTGCGACAAGGCTGACTTCAAGAACACAATCTCCTCCTCAATCATACAGGTATCAACAACAAAGAGGAACACTGAAGGGATCTTCGAGCCAGTCTCAATGGAGGATGCATACTCAATGGTTGTGTATTGAGGGAAAAGCTCAGCAGGAAGGTTGTCCTCCGATATTGACAAATAGTGTTGAGGAAAGTGGTTGCGCTGAAAGCAGAATGGGCATACCCAGATCTTGGCAACATAGTCCACAATGGAGAAAGGATTGAGGATGGAGCGGCAGATGCGGCATCTAAGAGGGGAGTAAGGCAGGACTGGCATGTCAGGAATTGGTTTGAGAGGAGTGTAGATAGCAGCAACTGGTATGACGCAACCCAAAGCTTCTTGCTTTGTGCCTGGAAGCATGTTCCAGGTCATTCGCACCCCATCCTGCGTTTCTAGGTCAAGAAACTCCGACATTTTCCGGATATTGCCAAACCTCTGCGAGTGGTGTTCCTCACTGTCTTATTTCTTTGGGTTTGTTATGTTCACGAAAAACAACTGAACTGTAAAAGATGAGCATCACCAACAAAGGATAAAATGTCAGATCCTACTAGAAGCAGACGCCTCTCAGAATGAAGTCCAACCCACACCACAACTTAATGCACGGGAAACGCAAATGGCCATTCGGCGCAATCAGACTATAACTACTAAGAACAGAGAAAAAGAAGAATCAAATAGAAAGGAGAACCTTTGCACACTATAAAGACCTACCTGCTGCTTCCACCATAATTATCACAAATATGCAACAGGAAATGAATCAAGAAAGAACTTGAAAATAATTTCCATGTCAAACTCTGACGTCTTTAAAACCAAAGAGGGAAACTCAGAACTTATAACAAAACGACAACTAACAAAAATAACCGAGAGAGAGTCAACAACTGAATTTGCAGATTCTAATACAAAAAAAAAAAAGACCACTCTCCCCAATTTATCCCCATCAACCCGCGTCAGAACACAAATATGCAACACGAAATAAATCAAGATGGAACTTAAAACAATTCCTCTCTCCATACACCGAGTTATTTACAATAAAATTAGAAAAACTAGAAATTCACGAGAAAAGACAGCGTCGATAACTAAATTTGCAGATTCTAATATAAAAGAAAGAAGATTACACTGTTTCCGAATTCCCCTCCTCAGATACGGTCCGCAGCCGACTCGGCTCGGCGAAATCCAAGATTTCGATCGGACGAATAGATCAGACCACCTAAGGTCTTCCGCCCCTGCCCTCACTTCTACCTGTCAATCCTCCACGGTACAAAGAGTGGAAACGAATAGTAGGACACCCAGTTCAATACTCAAATGATCCGAGGCGCTGTGAATTGTTTCGAGTGCGAACCATAACTGCACAAGAATCGATCTCTTTTAGGGTTTCGGGGCTCCCTTCGGCTCGTTCGTCTTCGCCCAGCAGAAGCGAGAAGTGAGACGGAGAAATAAGAAATTAGTGCGAGCGTTTCTTAGAGGGTCAAAAAGGTTCCGTGGTCGTGATGAGAACAGGATACAGCTTTCTAAGTACTCCTTTGATATGACACGTGAGACGATTACGCTTCCGTTCCTAATCAAAATGAAACTTTTGTATCCTTGCCAAGCATTAAATTAACAAGTTTGCCATTCCAATATTATAATAAACATATATAAATATTAAAATTCTTCAATGTCTTTTTTTTTTTCTTTTTCTTTCTTTTCAATGTAATTTAATACTTTATTTTACGTTGATCTTTTAAATGCTGATTTCCTCGGATCTTATTTCTTTCTCTTGGTGTAATAATAGATCCGATAAAAAAACATGGATTTTTGCCTAATGATTCTCACTATGTCTTATTTATGAATATTTTTATTTTTTATTTATCTCATATTACTTTGAATCATTCGTCTATGAAAGTGAAAGATTACAATAAAGATCATAATAAAATCAAATTATTTTATTTTGAACCTATATAGTTGGAGTATTTTTGAGATTTTTTTTTTATTTAGTCTCAAACTTTTGAAATTCTTTTGTCTCTTGTTTATCCTATGGATTCCCCTTCAGCAAAACCTATCGAGACTTAAGTTTACTCTTACTGAATGAATGGAGTAAGAAAATGGTCACAACGTAATTAAAACAACCTCATATGATATAGCTAAACTTGAGAAGGCTAATGGCCTTGGCTTATTATCCGTAGCTGATTATTTTATTGTACTCTCCAATATCTTCATAATAAGATGATTGTTCTTATTAAACAAATCCACTTGAAATAAGGGATTAGAGCTAAATGTTATTGGTTGGTGGATGGATATAGGAATACTAAATTTTCTTCTTCTTTTTTTTTGGATTGACAAGTCATTGAAAGAGAATAATAATATTATTAAATTTACTCATTTGGATGGATGATACCTAACTGGTTCTCTATAATGACTTTACCACTTCCTTTTTCTATTCTTGGAGCAAATATCCTTTAACTTTCTTATTTATCCCTACATGAGCAAAGAGAGCTAATTATCTCCTTTTCTAAAAATCTAATCTTTTCGACTTTAATTCAAATGGGATTGAGAGAGAGCCCAAATGAGTTTCATATTGAATTTTGTATAATATTTTATGATGATATTAAAGAAGACATTTTAGTTTCTTGTTCTTTGTTTCATGAGTCTTGTTCTATTCTCGATAGTTGGGGGAGAATTCAGTTAATGTTTATTTCAAAAAATAATAATGCTTCTCATATTTAGAAGTACATACTAAAAATAATGCTTCTTGATAGGAACATTCATAATAGCATTCCCATAGCTACTGAATTAGTTCATTCTATGACTAAATTTAGGAAAACGATCTCTCATTATCATTAAATTAGACATTGAAAAGGCTTATGACTTATTATCCTGAAAAACTATTTCCAATGTCTTGGAAAGAATAAGATTCCCTAATTTACATATTAAATAGATTAAGGCTTGTATTTCTTCCCTCTCCTACTCCTACTCCTACTGATGTCTTATTAATGGTCATTTATCTAAGTGATTTTCTAATAAAAGAGGGATCTGATATCCTATCTCTCCTTATATTTTTTATCTTAGTTGAAAAATTCTTTTCAAATTAATCTCTCAATTTGTTGAATATAATAAAATTATTCTTTTCACCATTAAAGGTATTAAGGTTTCTTTGCGGATAACCTTATAGCATTTTGGGCAAATAACAAATTTTGTTACAATGTTATTGTACTTCAGAGCTCACTAAGCTTATAATTATTTTGGCCAAATCTAATATTTACTTTTGCTAGGTATTATGAGCCTATAATTAAAGAAGGCTATTGGCATTAAAGAATACTACTGACCTATGAAATACCTTATCTCATTGAGAAAGCTTGCAACAAACTTAGATAGTAGAAAGGTCTCTTATCCTAGGCTGATAAACATGTTCTCATGTACATTGTTATTAACACTATTTCCTTACATTTGCTTCTAAATTATTAGATTTTTAACAAAATTCTGAGAAGATTCGCTTGGATGTCAACAGAATTTTTTTTAACACTAATCCCCATAGAAAACAAAATTAAGTTTATTAGTTCCAACTGCATTACCAAGTCTAAAGATAATGGGGTTTAGGGGTAGAGATATCTTCATTTTATTTGTACTAAAAGAATATTTTCTTATTAAATAAGGATAATGTGTTATGGGTTAGGATTCTTATTAAGAAATATGGACCTCTCTAACTTTGGGATGATACTACTACAATAAATGATTCTTGGTCTATGAGAAATCTTTAAAAATTGGTTTATAACATTAAGGATGGCTATTGAAAACAAATTGGTACTTTCCTTGGCTTGGCAATCTTCCTTTTTAGAAAATAACTTGGCAATCTCTTGATTGATAATCAGTGGAATGTTGACATGATAAAAAGGTTGTTTCATCCTCTTATGTTGGAAAAGATCCTCTCTATTCATATTTCTAACATCCCCTTCGAGGTTAAATGTATATGGACTCCTAATCCATTAGGAAATTTTTCAACAAGAGGAGCACATATATATATTAATAGCTTACTCCTTTTTAAGGAAGAAGATTGGACTGGTTGGAAGGTAGTATTGTCATCATAGTATTTCTCATAAGGAAAAGTGTTTTTTGTGAAAATTGTACTGGAATAGATTGCCAACTTCATCTTTTTTTTTGGCTTATGTTTTACATGGACGAACTGATCCCTGTCCGGTTTGTGGTATTGGCATTGATTTTGCAAAATATTTTCGATTTGAATATTCCTCTGTACTCTCTTTTTAGCAATTGCTTCAAATTAAACTTAAAGATTTTATTTAGAATTTTTAAATTTTGGTCACAGGGTGCTTGGATTGAGGAATGTAATAATCTGAGTAAAACTAAGGACAATTAGATTTATGGATATTGTGGCTTAATAGGAATGATGTTAAGATTTACAACAATCGTTCTAATCTCTCTTCCTCAGTTATAATGAATTTATTGTATTGGCTTACACTGGAGAGACTTACACATCAGGCAGAAAGCCGATGGCTCATTCAAACTGGGGGTATTTAGACCGATGGCTCATTCAGCGATTAGAATTCTTTGGCAAAAATCGACTTTGTCTTCGAGTACAGTAATGAGAGCTTACTAGTTGCTGATTGTCAACCTTGTGATGCATCCAATCCGATGCTCACTAAAGCTCTTGCTTTGCTGAAAGGATTGAAGAGAGCAAGGCAAGAGAGACATAATAATGTTTTGGACAAAACCAATGCTCTGAACCTCATCAGATTTGTCAAAGGAACAATGGAGGTCCTTGGTTTTTTATTTATATCTATTATATTGGACATTAGGGAGTTTGTTCTACTTCTCCCAATTGTCAAGTTCTTTTTTATTCTTAGAGATCTTAATATAAAAGCCTGAGAATTCAGAAGTCTTTTTTTTTTTTTTTTTTTGGGAGTGAAGAGAAGCTTGGAGCTCCAATTTATGGCATGTAATACTTTAACTTTCCTTTAATGATATCTTCTATTTTAGATATAATTTGAATAAGTAAAACATTGTATTTTGGAAAAAGATATTACTATTTACAATCATATTTTAATTTTTTTTAATATTTTAAAATTTTAAAATTATCCTTTTATAAATGTACATAAATATCTTTCCCCTTTTATCCTCCTACTCTTCTTCTTCTTCTTTCTTCTTATTCTTCTTCTTCTTGTTCATATACAAATAAACTTTTGTATATGAACAAATACTAATAGACCATAACACGCAGCAGAATTAAATAAAATCATAATCAAATAAAATACCAAGATTTATGTGGAAAACCTGTAAAGTGTAAAAACCACGGGGCAAATTAAATATCATCCACTATAAGAATAATGAATATACAAATCTCAGTCTTTTGCCCAAAACTCTAGTAACAATCTTAAGAGAATAACTAGGATACAATGATTATGTCACTATGCACAATATTCAAATTCTCCTCAAGTAATCACAGCAAGAATATACTATAGATCTGATGTAACTTAAGATGAGAACATTGTTGGATGATTGAGAATAATCTCTCTGCGTTGTCCTTGACTTCTTTCCTTTCCTTATCTTATTTTTTACCTTTTTCTCTTCCTTTTTGAATCAAGTTACTGCTATAATTGTTCTCCTCATTATTGTAGTTTTTCTCCTCAAAAAATCGTAACCACCACACCCCTCTAATTTGGATCTAGGGTTAGGTCAAAGGGGAGATGGGTTGTGGGCTATTAAAGCCCACTATAAACTGAATTCATGGGCTTTCAACTCAACAACCTCCCCTTTTAGCCCATAAGAGATGATGTCCCATGATTCTTCAATATGAAGTTATGACAACCAACTATTGGCATATATTCTATCTTTCTTTTGGTAAGTCTTTGTCAATATGTTTGCTTCGTTGTCATTTGTGTGAATTTTCTGAAACTGTAATTGCTTCTCTTCAAGTATATTTCGAATCCAGTGGTATTTAACATCTATATGCTTTGACTTGGAATGAAAAGCTATGTTCTTACACAAATGGACGACACTCTGGTTATCACAATTCACCACATAGTTTTTCTATTTGAGCCTCAATTCTTATAAGAATTCATTTATCCATAATATTTCTTTACAAACCTTTGTAGCAGTAATATATTCTGCCTTTGTGGTGTAGAGAGTAATACACCTTTGGAATCTGGATTGTCATGACACAACTCCCCCTGCAAAAGTAAGTACAAAACCTGATGTGGATTTTCTTGTATCTATATCTCTTATTATATCTGCATCTGTGTAACCAGTCAATATAGATGGTCCACCTTCAAAGTTTAAAACAAATCTTAGAGCTCAGATATCTAAAGATCCACTTTATTGCTGCCTAGTGTTTTTTGCTTGGATTTGCAAGAAATCTGCTAGTAACACCCACTACATATGTGATGTCCAACCTCATATATACTATTGCATATATTAAACTTCCAACTGCTGAAACACGAGGAACATTTTGCATTTTCTCTTTCTCCTCATCACTTGATGGACTCTGTTCTGAGCACAACTTAAAGTGACCTATAAGAGGAGAAACAACTGACTTTGCATTGTTTACATTGAACCTTTCCAATACCTTCTCGATGTATTTCTCCTGTGACAACCAAATCTTCTTACTTTTTCTGTCACGGGAAATCTGCATGTCCAGTATTTGCTTTGTTGGCCCTATATTCTTCATTGCAAAAGACTCACTTAGTTTCTTCTTCAACCTGTCAATTGTAGACATCTTTCCCAAGAATAAGCATGTCATCAACATAAAGAAAGAGAATAATAAAATTCTCACCAAACTATTTGATGTACACACAATGATCTAAAGTCATTCTTTTATATCCATTTTCTATCATAAATGAATCAAACTTTCTGTACCACTATCTTGGAGCTTGCTTTTGTTGAATCTCATATTTTGATGATGAAACCAATTGATAAGTGTTTATGATTTGATTTACATTTTGAGTGACGCAGGATGCTTCGATCAGGTTGAAACAATTAAAGCAAGAAGAATCATATTGGACCGGTGGAACATGTCAAAAGATTGAATGTCGAGTCGGAGGATCGATCGGCGTATCTGTCACGCCCCTCAAAAATATTGATAATATTTAAAATTTTCCATCACAAAACAATCTAGGATCCAAACTAACATTTGAGGATACTGAAAAACATTCAATCAAATTCATATATATAAAACCTGTGCAGTTTATAATCATATATCACATCACTCGATAATTCATATTTATGAAACCTAAACCAACTTAGCAAAACATTAACAACACTTATAAATCCACAAGCTAAATAATTTATACAATCAGAGTTCTAACCATTTACCACCAATTCATATCATTGTAACTTAAACTTAACATTCCAAAATTCCAAATAAGAGATCTTTTAACACTTTTACACAACGTATCAATTCAGATTCATCAACAACATTTCATTACATACAAAATGCACTTATACAATAATGGCCACAATATATCCACCAATATGATTTGCCCACAATTCTGAATAGCTCTCCACTATCTCAACCCAATTCAAGCATCTCAGAGAGTGACAAGCTGACCTGAAAGATTTATATAATAACGAAGTGAGCTAAAAACAGCTCAGCAAGCGACATAATATATCCAGAATAAAAAGAGACAGTTTCAAACAAATAAGGTATCACAATGCAAAAGCAGAATACAAGAACTCTTAGGGTACTATATCATTAGATACAGAATTGCAAATGTCATATTATTCAAAACTCATTTGGTTCATAACAAATGAAGCATAGAGTAATTGGAGCATATTAATAACCAATGAAACGTTTTGGAGCTTATCAATGGCGTATGAGAGATTTCTGAGCATATCAATGGCAAATAGGACATTCCAGAACATATCAATAACATATAAAATATTTCAAAGCGTATCAATGGTGTACGAACATTTCAGAACATATCAAAGACTGATACGAAACAGAAGCTGAAACGTCGTATTTGAAAATTTTGGGGGTTTGAATTTTGGGCTCCAAATTTGAATCTATTTGGGGCCTATAAACACCCCAGCTATTTCTGCATAGATTAGCAAGAAATATTGAGTAAAACCCTATGATTCTAAAGTTGTAAACCTTAGAAAATTGAGTTCCCTCCTCCCATAGCTTAGAGAGTGTTTTAAGGGAGGTGTGAGAGGGATATCTTGTAAAAGAGGGTTGTAAAAGGTTGTCTCCTAAACCTATGAAACGGAGAAGAGGAGTGTAAAAAAGTAGTTGGTCTTTGCCCATTGAAAGAAGACCGATAGTGGATGCTGGTGGCCTCGATGGAAGAGGAATCAGTGAAGTAGATCTAGGTCATGACAATCGAACCACTATAAAAATTTGGTTTGCATTTCTCTTATGCAATATATTTTACTGTAAACCACTTTACTTTTACATCCACTATGCTCTTCCATACGCTTTCAAAGTTAATACCTTTATGAAATGGTTTTTCATCGGAAACAGATTTAATCGTAACGAAGTTTTGAACCGACGTAATTTTTACCGTTGAACTAATTCAACCCCCCCCCTCTTAGTACTGATTGCTTTCCTAACAATTGGTGTCAGAGCATCGTATTCCTTATTTGGTTTAACACCCAAGAGAAATGATTTTTTCGACTTTCAAGAGAGACTTTCTCTCATTCATCCTCCCTTGTTCAATGGGACGGACTACACTTATTGGAAAACTCGAATGAGAGTTTTCTTACTTTCTTTGGATTTAAATTTATGAAGTATTATGGAAAATAGTTTTCGAACGTCTTCTCTTCCAATGAACTATTGGAATAATTTGACGAAGAAGACTTTTTCCTTAAATGCTAGAGCTATGAACGTTATATTTTATGTTTTGGATAAAACTGAGTTTAATCGGGTTTCTACTTGTGAAATGACTTTCGATATATGGCATACTCTTGAAATCACACACGAAGGCACGAGTAGAGTAAAAGATTCTAAAGTCAATCTTTTAATGCATGATTTTGAACTACTTCGAATGAAGTCGAGCGAAACCATTATTGATATGTACACCCGTTTTACAGATGTCATCAATGGTTTAAAAGCACTTGGTAAATGTTTTTTAAATTTTAAAATTGTTAATAAAGTTTTACGATCACTTTCTTAAAATTGGGATTCGAAAGTAACGGCAATACAAGAATCAAAAGATTTAAAATATTTTCCAATTGAAGAACTAATTAGGTCTTTAATGACCTATGAAATGAGTTTTATAACACATGTTGAACAAAATAAACCTGAAAACAACCTTCCAAAGAATAGGAAGGATTTCAGACTTAGAACAATCGAAGACCACTCGAGCATAAGCTCAAGTGATGGTGAACTTGAACTCCTCACTATGAAATTTAAAAGGTTCATGAAATAAGAATTAAAGAACAAAAATAAACTTAAAAAAGAATATAACTACTTGCTTTGAATGAAAGAAGAAGAAAGCAATCTTGGATGAATCAAGCTCATCCGAAGACGAAGAACAAACTAACAAAGACGAGGTGGCAAACTACGCCTTAACAGCTTTTGACAATGAGGTAATCAAAATGCCCTTAGTTTATTTCGAAATTACATGATGATTTGCATGAGTTATTTTTAAATTAGTTTAGAAATTTTTTTTAATGTAATGAAAATGCTAAAAATAAAATTTTAGGAATCATGCTTATCCCTCTAGTAATGATCATGAAAATTACATATTTTATGATGAACAAACAAAATGATTTTGATTAAATATGCCTTATAAAATCATGTTATATGTGTTTAAGAAACAATAATATGTAATCATGTTGATTTTCGTATTGCTTTTCGATTTTGTTTGAAAATGCCTTATGCTCAACGAAACCATGATTGATGAATATGTTTTATGTTTAATAATTTCTTTGGCTTGTATGCCTTATCATGATGAATGTTTTGAAAATAAATGTTTGTACCATGCTTGATGATTTTTATGCATGAGGACCTAAAGTAATGATTTGAAATCATATGTTTTGGAATTCTGTGTTACACTTTTTGATCTTGATGATTTTTTATCTTTCCATTTTAAACGTTGATGCATGGTTTTGACATAAGAACAAATATTTGAGAATACTAATATAAAGTCAATCACACAAATTGAAACTAAGGAAGTTTAGATATCCTTAAGAATCATTCAATATCATATTCAATGAAACCATGCTTGATGTCTTAATGAAAATATAATGATGATTTGAAAGCATACTTAATGAGTTTATATTTCAAACTTATGCGTGACAGTTTTTGTGATCTTTTGAAAGTTTTTTTTTTTGTGTTAATGAATGATGCATATATTTAACATAAAAGAAAAGAACATGCATCAATCAATAAGTTGAAACAAAAAGAGGAAAGTATTTTTCTTGAAAACCTCTCAAATCCCTACCTTATCGAGCTTTCACTAAGAGATTAATAAAATTATTTATACCATTTTGAATCTCTTGAAAGTAATGTTGAGATTTTGATGATTTTGATGATTTGAATTTGAATGAGTTTTATCAAAATCATGATCTTGATTTCTTGGAATTACATGAGATTTTTTTTAATCAAGATCTCTTCTTTGTACTCCTACAATTTTTTTTGGTATTTTATTTAAGATGAGATTTACTATATGAATCATGTCTTTTGGTATTTACATGATCTTATCTCTAATGATATGATTTATTTTTGTATAACTCCATGTATTCATCACCCAATTAATTTTTCTTAATGAGATGAAATGAATGTCATGAAATGAAATTATGCATGAAATACAAATGAGAAGTTATGATCAAGCATAATAGGATGTAATTTCACAAATTGATAACATCATAATGTGACATATTTATGATTTGGAATGATGCATGCAATACTTATGATTTTATTATGATGATGTATATGATTTATTGCATATAATGTGAATCATGATTAAAATTGCCTTGATTTGAATTCAAGGTTTTTCTCGATGGTGGCACTTTGAAATAAGAATGATTACTTATTTTTGTCTTGCTTTGAAAATTATTATAAAGGGAAAAAGAGATACAAAATTGTATTCTTTCCTTCTTTTTGACAATGACAAAGGGGAAGAAAGACATGCTACCTTACTCATCTCAAAAGAGAAGCAAAAATGCTAACTTACTTATTTCAAGAAGTAAAAGTTGCTTTCTTGAACATCTCAAATATTACTAGCTTATTTTTTTCTACAAAGAAAGCAAAAATCAAACTTCTCACAAGAGAAGAAAATGCTATCTTGAACATCACCAAAGATTGCTAGCTTGCCTATCTTAAGAAGCAAAAATGTAAACTTGCAAAATTTACAATCTTGCACATCTCTAAAATTAATGATGATTTGGTGATTATGCATGTTGTAAGGTGATGAACAAAACTACTAGCTCGCTTGATGTAGAACTTGCTATCTTGTATTTGTTTTTGAAAACTTGCTAGCTTGCATGCTCTTAAATGATATAAATTTGCTAGCCTACATAATAATTAAAATGGAGATTATGTTTAGTATGAAATGATTTGAACTTATATCTCAAGCACTTGATAGTTACACTTCTCTTTTTTGTTGATGACAAAGGGGGAGAAGTATGATGTTATGCATAAATTTATGATAACATGTTGCTTGGATTTTTGAATCCAAGAGTTCTATCAATATGACATATTGATAGGGGGAGTTTGTTTAAACTCTGGGAGTCAAGATTAACTCCGTCATCAATTGGTTGTCATCATCAAAAAGGGGGAGATTGTTGAATCTCATATTTTGATGATAAAACCAATTGATAAGTATTTATGATTTGATTTATGTTTTGAGTGATGCAAGATGCTTCGATTAGGTTGAGATAATTAAAATAGAAAGAATCATGTTGGGCCGGTGGAACATGTCAAAAGATTGGACGTCGAGTCGGAGGATCGGTCGACGTATCGATAGAAGGCTTCAGGCCATGAGTTCGGGCATCGGGCCAAGAAGAGTGGATATTGCGTTAAGGATATCGGAGTTGCAGAGTCAACTGGCCGATTGGGCAATAGGCCGCAAGAGAAGACGATGCGCCGAAGAATCAGACGAAGCGTCGATAAACCAATGACATGCTAGACAACATGATTCATGGTTAGTATTAATTGTCTAGATTAAAGTATATTTTTATATATGCAAGATTAACTATGATAGGAAGGCATAAAGCAAAATGAAGTCCTGGAGTCAAGAACGTAATTTCATTGGGAGTTCGAGAGTTCGTCGGAAGTCTGGACATTCGTCGGAAGTTTTGCCAAAACCAATCGAGAAATCATGGAGCTTGCCAAAGAAGCTCATCGGAACTCACCAAGAAAATCATCGTGAAGTCCAGGAGCTTGACAGGAGTCCGCTAGAATATTGTCAAGAGATCATCGGAAGTTTGCCAAAAGATCACCGGAAGCTCGCTAGAAGAAAACTTGACTTACAAACTCTGTTTAGCTTAGTAAATATCTTAAAATTCATAGTTAACATATAATTAAGATTAAAATTCATAGTTAGTGCATAATTAGGGGATAGTTGAGTGCAAGTTTGGGCTGGTTAGGCCAAGAGAAAGGCTTAAACAGTGACCAAACATATGAAATCGTCGTGGCATAGTCTCCAAGACTGTGTCAGGCGATGGTACTGTCAGTCTGGGTGGTGGTACCACCCAGCATAGTCTTTTAGATGGTGATACCAACAAACTAGGTGGTGGTACCGTCTAGTGTCAGACTGCAAGTGGTGGTACCGCCTGTACCCTGAAATTTTGGGGGTTTGAATTTTGGGCTTCTAAATTTGAATCTATTTGGGGCTTATAAACACCCTAACTATTCTTGCATGGATTAACAAGAAATATTGAGTAAAATCCTATGATTCTAAAGTTGTAAACCTTAGAAAATTGAGTTTCCTCCTCCCATAGCTTAGAGAGAGTTTTAAGGGAGGTGTGAGAGGGATACCTTGTAAAAGAGGGTTGTAAAAGGTTGTCTCCTAAACCTGTGAAAAGAAGAAGAGGGATGTAAAAGAGTAGTTGGTCTTCGCCCATTGAAAGAAGACCAATAGTGGATGTCGGTGGCCTCAACGGAAGAAGAATCGACGAAGTGGATGTAGGTCATGACAACCAAACCACTATAAAAATCTAGTTTACATTTCTCTTATGCAATTTACTTTACTGCAAATCACTTTACTTACTTTACATCCACTATGCTCTTTTATACGCTTTCAAAGTTAATACCTTTATGAAATGGTTTTTCATCGAAAATGAATTTAATCGCAACGAAGTTTTGAACCGACGTAATTTTTACCGCTGCACTAATTCACCCCCCTCCCCCCCCCATCTTAGTGTCGACTACTTTCCTAACAGCTTCAACCCATACAAACTCTTCCTCAACTTATAGACAAAGTTCTTTTTACCTTTGACTTTGAAGCCTTCTAGTTGCTCCATATAAATTTCCTCCTCCAAATCACCATGAAGGAAAGTTGTCTTCACATCTAACTGCTCAACCTCCAAGTCCTGGCTAGCAGCAATACCAAGAGTAACATGAATAGAAGATATTTTAACAACAGGAGAAAAAAATCTCTTCAAAGTCAATACATTTCTTTTAACTAAAGCCTTTTACAACTAATCTAGCTTTCTACTTTGGTTGAGAACAATATTCTTGAGTCTTCAACCTGAAAACTCACTTATTCTTCAAAGCCTTGATTCTCTTTGGTAGTTGCACCAAATCATAAGTATGGTTCTTTTGAAGAGCAACCATCTCTTCCTGTATAGCAACTAATCATTTTTTTTTCTATTCACTTTCAACTGCTTCCTAGTAACTCTCCAGTTCGCCTGCATCAATAGGCATCATATACTCATCTATAGAGTATCTTCTAAAAAGTTGATGTTGTCTATAAGATCTTCTCAATTGAGGTTCTATGGGAAGTTGCTCTCCAACTTCTTCTTACTTAACATGTCCTATAAGTATATCAATATCAGACTCTACACCATTTTCCTGCACATCTCTCTCATCACCCTAATATACTTGAGGAGTAATTGGGTCATAATCTGCTAATCCTTTTGTAGAAGTCTTGGCTGGTATCTTCTTCTTCAAATCCTCAAAGGTTTGATCCTCAAAGAAGACCACATCTTTGCTTTTAAACATCTTCTACTTTTTTGGATCCTAAAGTCTGTAACCAAACATGATCATGTGAGTAGCCAAGAAAAAAATATTCTTTAGTCTTACTATCCAATTTGGACCTCTCATTGTTTGGAATATGTACAAATGCACGACAACCAAATACTTTCAAATGCCTGTAGGAAACATCTTTCTCTGACCATACATGCTCTACAACATCACCATCCAGGGTTGTACATAATGATAAGTTGTTCACATTAACTATAGTCCTCAAAGCTTCATCCCAAAACTTTTTGTGTAGCTTGGCCTGTGAAAACATTGTTATGATCCCTTTATTTTCTAAGCTTTTAAACAATATTTATTGAGTCTATTTAGTTCAGTTAGAGTCATATAGAGGTTTATTTAATATTTATTTATTATTAAGAGTCCAAATTCTGGTGGACTCTAGGTGAAACTCTATAAATAGTGATGTAACCCTTTCTTTTCTGAATCAATGAATAAATCAATCAATGAATGAAATATTATTCCAATCTATGGAGAAAACCTAGGAGGCCGATCCCCTCAAAACGATCAAGGAGGCCGATCCCCTCGAAGCGATCATCCTTTTCCCCCTCTTTCTTCAATGATAAAACCTTAGGGTCTTATCATTTGGTATCAGAGTGGTGATCCTTGGTGTTCTTGCTGCAGTGTTGTCATAGCTATTATCTTAAAAAAAAAAGGAAAGATAGAGAAGAGGCCGGCAGCCCGTCAACCGCATGAACCTCCCCCACTCCAACACCGCCGCTGTTTCTCAGATAAGGCTGGCAGCCTGCACTCCTTCAACCGCATCCTTGCTTCCCTTCTCCACCACCGTCGCCGCTGCTCCCTGGCCATGAACCTCCCCCACTCCAACACCGCCGCTGTTTCTCAGATAAGGCTGGCAGCCTGCACTCCTTCAACCGCATCCTTGCTTCCCTTCTCCACCACCGTCGCCGCTGCTCCCTGGCCATGAACCTCCCCCACTCCAACACCGCCGCTGTTTCTCAGATAAGGCTGGCAGCCTGCACTCCTTCAACCGCATCCTTGCTTCCCTTCTCCACCACCGTCGCCGCTGCTCCCTGGCCATGAACCTCCCCCACTCCAACACCGCCGCTGTTTCTCAGATAAGGCTGGCAGCCTGCACTCCTTCAACCGCATCCTTGCTTCCCTTCTCCACCACCGTCGCCGCTGCTCCCTGGCCATGAACCTCCCCCACTCCAACACCGCCGCTGTTTCTCTGCTTCCCTTCTCCACCACCGTCGCCGCTGCTCCCTGGCCATGAACCTCCCCCACTCCAACACCGCCGCTGTTTCTCAGATAAGGCTGGCAGCCTGCACTCCTTCAACCGCATCCTTGCCTTGCTTCCCTTCACCACTGCCGTTGGTGCTTCCCGACCGCTCGATCACCACCGCCACCTCTTAGCCGCAACCCTAGTTGCCTCCCCTTGGGTCGTAACCGCAGCCGCTAGTCGCCTCCCTCCTCATAACGATTGAAACAGGGCAACTCACCGGTTGCCCTTGTTCCTAACTGTGACACTACCGACTCCTCCTTCTCCACCGGCAGTCATCGCACTGTCGCCTCCTAACCAAGCCACCATCACTGCCAGCCACCATGCGACGATCGTCGCTCGCCTCCCAACCGCCAGAGCCACTATGCTCTGCATCCTTGACAGAAACAACGTAATCACCTCTGCTGCCGCTGTCGCTAGTCCCTTTGTTGTTGCAAGCATCGGTTGCCACCACCATCGCTGCTATTGCCCAACAAACGATGACGCTGCTCGCCGCCCAGCCATGATCCTCGCAGCCTTCCCCTTGCTCTGGTGACAAAAATAGGGTAAATCACCTATTACCCTTGTTCCCTACAGTGCCACCGTCGATCCCTCTTCTCCATCGCATCCTCAACCTCGGCCACTTCAACGCCACCTCCTTCTTGCTCTTCCTCTACTGCTACTATCGTCAGTTGCCATCACTGTAGCCTCAACCTGGCTATTCGATGATCGCACCAACTCCTCTTTTCAACCTCGGTCGCTTCAACGCCGCCCTCCCCCGCCGTTGCTCCTGGCCAACATCTCTCAGCCTTGACCCTTGCTGCCTACTTCTCCACCACCGCCTGCCTCATCTGGGGTCGTAGCCGCAGCCGCTCGACCTCCCCTCCTCGCAGCGACCAAAACAGAGCAACTTTGCATTTTCTATTGCAGCCACCGATCATCGTAGTTCTTGGGCAACAACCACCACCGCCACTGCTCTCGGCCAATGACTAACCCCTCGTTCTGCAGCAGCCGCCCTCCAGCAGCGCACGTAGCAACCGTAGCAAGTACGCTACCCTACCTCAACCCTAGTAGCGCACACACCACCGATTCCTCTTCTCAACCCTAGCCGCATCAACGCTGCCTCCCCCTTGCTTAGCATCTTCTACCGCAACTGCAGGTTGCCATCACTACACCTCAACCCCGCTGCTCGGCGATCGCCCCCTTGGGTCATAGTAGTTGCAGTCGCCGACGCTCTAACTCCACGAAGCGACCGCAACAAGCATCGTTGCCTTCCACACAGCGACTATAGCTACATCCCCACATCCTCGCAGCAACCCTTCATTCCCACAGTGCTGCCACCGATTTTGTCACAACAACAGCACCGAATAGGGCAGTGATTGATTCCCTAGTCCCGACACAAGAAACAGAAGTTGAGATTACATATTTGTAGTCTTACGCAATGGCCACCGATAACTCAGTGAAAGCACAAATGGAAGCATTGGAAATCAAAATTGAGAACCAGCTACAAGAAACACTTAATGATTTTAAAAAGAGCCTACTATAGAACCTCAGCAAATTTCAACAAGATGGGAGCTCAAGTTCTACTTTGAATAGATTGGGAGATACAAGAAAACGGTCTCAAGATTGTGACACACACTACCCACACATTAAGGTAGAATTTCCAAGATGAGAAGATGGGGATCCGACCAGTTAGATCTCTAGGGCAAAATTTTTTTTTTCATTTTCACAGGATCCCAGAAGAATCCAAGGTAGAAATTACCTCAATCCAGCGGGATGGAGATGCAATCCAGTGGTACAATTGGTGTGAAACTTGCCACGAAGTTCTTTCATGGAAGCAGTTCAAAAAAGGGCTTCTTGTTCGCTTCGGCCCATCGAAATATAAGAATGTTGATGGACAACTTGCCAAAATTTGTCAGACTTCTATAGTGTTGGAATATCAATGTAGGTTTGAAAGATTATCAAATCAAGCTAGAGATTGGTCAGAACGATAACTTCTGGGTACATTTATTGAAGGGGTTAATCCAAAGATTCAGTGTGAAGTTAAGGCTCGTCAACCCCGCACTATGATAGATGCGATTTCATTTACACACTTATATGAGGAAAAAATCAACATGGAATATCATCAAAATAGAGGTGTCAATAAATAGGTGATCAGCAAGCAGCCCATCCCATCTACTCCTAATCGAAATCTTAACATTTGTATACTAACCCGAGAAGAACTCAAAGAAAGATTAGTGAAAGGTTTGTGCTAGTATTGTGATGAAAAGTGGAGTAAGAAGCACCGATACAAACAAGGAAAACTTTTAATGATTGAGCCGATCGAGGAGGAACCGAAAGCATAAGAGTTAGACTCCGATCATGAAGGTATAAATTCTAATAAAGATGTTGGACCTACCATACATATAATGCATGCATTAACCGGCTACTCTAACCCGCAAACTATGAAAGTTGGTGGAACTCTAGAATATCAGCATGTTATAGTTTTGATTAATACTAGTAGCACTAACAATTTTATAGATAGTGAGAATGTTGACCGATTGGCCCACCATATTGAAGGCTATGATAGATTCGAAGTAAAGATCGCTGATGGATGGATTTTCACTTGTGATAGCAAATGTTCAAAGATAAAAGTGATTATACAGGGCCAGAAGTTTCTTGCAATGATTGCTATACTGAAAGATCGACCTATTGCTTACACTATCAAAAAGTAGAGACCATACTTATTTGATCAATGGGTTGTGATGCGTTGTAGATAGCCTATGACTAAAGTACTGAAAGAGAAGCTCCCCGAGTTTGATGCTGCTCAGCCTTGATGACATGACTGATTTGAAAGGGGCAGAATGGTTAGGATCCCTTTATTTTCTAAGCTTTTGAATAATGTTTATTGAGTCTGTTTAGTTCAGTTAGAGTCGGTTAGAGGTTTATTTAATACTTATTTATTATTAAGAGTCCAGTGGATTCTAGGTGAAACTCTATAAATAGTGATGTAACCCTTTCTTTTCAGAATCAATCAACAAATCAATCAAACAATTAATGAAATATTATTCTAATCTATGGAGAAAGCCTAGGAGGTCGATCCCCTCGAAGCGATCAAGGAGGCTAATCCTCTCGAAGCGATCATTCCCTTTCCCCCTTTTATATTCTTTCTTTTACAATAAGACCTTAGGATCTTATCAAACATATATTTGATCTTTTTCTTGATTGTGCGATTCATCCTCTCTGCAATAGCATTATGCTGAGGTGTATTAGGAACTGTCATCTCATGTTAGATGTTAGATGTCATGTGACTTGCAATAATCATTAAATAATCCCGTGTACTCACCATCATTATCCAATCTTATGCATTTCAATTGTCTTTTTGTCTCTCTTTCAACCTTGGCATGAAACACTTTGAAGAATTAATAACCTGATCTTTGGTCTTCATAGTATAGGCCCAAATTTTTCTAGAAAAAATCATTTATAAAAGTGATAAAATAAAGTGCACTATTGATACCAGAAATATTAACAGATCCACCAGGAGTTTTTGTCCTTAGAGGACCACATATATCTGTATAAATGTTAGGATCGGAGCGGCACTAAGAGGGGGGGTGAATTAGTGCAGTGGATTAAAACGTCGGTTTTGGAAACTTTTACGTACGATAAAAACCGAACTCGGAAGTGCTTAACTTGAAAGCGTGTTCGTAAATATGTGCAGCAAAAGTAATGAGGAAGTAAAGCACTTATAAAGATTTGTAGTAAGGTAAAGCATAATAAATAAATGCAAACTAGTGAACATGCCAATTTTAAAGTGGTTCGGTCAAAATGACCTACATCCACTTGCGAAGCCTTCTTCGATGAGGCTCCCAACTTCCACTTGCAAATCACTTTGAAGGGGAAGGACAAATACCCCTCTTACAACTTTTTACAAGTGGTTCACACTCTTACAAAGTTTCAACGAGAAAGAAGGAGGTGAACACTCAAGCAATTGAAAACAAGACTTGCCAAAGACTTTGCTAAGGCTTTTATCTCAATCTATTGCTTCTCAAAAGTTGTAATCTCTGCTGAGAATTGAGGGGTATTTATAGGCCTCAAGAGAATTCAAATTTGGGCTCCAAACTCTTCGGTTCTCGAAGCTAGTGGTGCCACCGCCTGTCAGTTCTAACACTGATAGTGTATTAGGCGGTGCCACCGCCTAGCTCTTCGGGTGTTGGGCGGTGCCACCGCCTAGTCCGGCGGTTCCACCGCCCAGTCCGGCGGTTCCACTGCCCAACCTTTCGGGTTCTGGGCAATGCCACCGCCTATACTATTTCAGCTCACTAGTTAGGCTCCAAATTTGGCCCAAACTAGTCCGAACTCGGGCCTAATTGGCCTATACTTGGGTTATAAGATTAACACCTAATCTTAACCCTAATTAACATGCTAACTATGAATTTTAAAGACATTTCCTAAGCTATTACAAAGTTCGCAAGTCAAGACTTCTTTCGGCGAACTTCCGACGGTCTTCCGATGAACTCTCGAAAACCATTCTACAGACTCCCGGCAAACTCCTAGACTTCATGATTTGATCTTGGCGAGTTCCGACGACCTTCTTCGGTAAGCTACGATCTTTCTCGACGAGCTCTGCGAACTTCCGACGTACATTCCGGCGAGCTTCCAAAAACCCTTCGGCAAGCTCCCTACTCATTCTCGGCTAATTCCGACAGCATTCCCGACGAACCTTCGGACTTTCGTCGGACTCTCGAACTCCCAACGAATCCTTCACGCTTGACTCCGGCACTTTGTTTCACTTTATGTCTTCATCGTTATCATAATTAATCCTGCACATACAAGCCAAAACTCTACTCCGATCTAGACAATTATTACAACGTGAATTGGCATTCTATTGTCCGGCACATCATTGGTTGGCGCTTCGTCCGATTCTTTAGCGTATCATCCTCTCTTACAGCTTGTTGCCCAATCGGCGGTTGACCTCTGCAACCCTGATATCCTTGGTGCAATTCCGCTCTCCTTGGCCCGATGCTCGACGTCCGAAGCATTCTGCCGTCCAATATCCTAACGTAATCTCCTTCGGCGCAACGTCAATTCCTCCTGCGTCAATTGTCTAATCCTGATCGAGTAGACCTGCATCACTCAAAATGTAGTTAAACATCTAAACACAATCAATTAGTTTCATCATCAAAATATGAGATTCAACAATCTCCCCCTTTTTGATGATGACAACTAATGAATGACTACCGGAGTTTAACCAAACTCCCCCTATCAATATGCCATTGATAGAACACTTGGATTATCCCAAATCCAAGCAACATTCATCACATGTTATGAAAAACATTTAAACCATCATGCAAATATATATAAAATATTCAATTCAATATATGAAGTCATCAATATACTTCTCCCCCTATGTTATCAACAAAAAGGAGAAGTAGCTCTAGCTATTTTAAAAGATATTCAAGTTTTTGTAACATGAAGCTAGATTTTTCATCACAACATATAAGCACAAAAGCATAGCAAGATTCTTAAGTTCAATCATGGCAATTCAACACTTGCTTCATGTGTAAGATTGCACTTTGCTTTTCTTTGCATGTTCTAACTAGCAAAAGCTTTCTCCCCTTTGTTTTTGTCGAAAAGAAGGGAATAGTACAAGCTAGCCAGCATTTGCCTTGAGCTAGCAATCTTTCTCCCCCTATGTCATTGCCGAAAAGAATGAGAGGAACCAATGATTTAAATTTTTACATAAATTATGAATTTGCATCAATCAATATTTCAATCATCACATGATACATACAAGACAAAAATGCAAAGAAATCATGTCACGAAAGACATCAATTGTTAAACATGATATGATAATAGTCTCAAAATTTTTAATTTGCGATACATATGATACATTGTGATACACTAAAAAATTTAATGTGATGCTTTTAAGGATATCAACCTATTTTTGATGCAAAGCATGGCAAGAGCAATTATATTGCAAGTTTTCTAAGTTTTACATTTTTTGCTTCTTTCGAGATAGCAATTCTTTGCTTCTCTTTATATTGCAAGATTTGCAATTCATTGGTAGTGTTCATGATAGCAAGTTCTTTCAATGAAATGATCGAGCTAGTAAATTTTCCTTCCTTTGAAATATGCAGGTTAGTAAACTAACTCCCCCTTTATCATTATCGAAAAGAAGAGAGAAATCAATGGCTAAAAAATTTTAATCATTATACAAGCCATATTACAAAATCATGTCATGATATCAAGAAAATTCAAGAAGGATATGATTCATTCGATAAATCTTTTTAATAGAGCAAAAGAATTATACAACCAAGGATCATGATTAAAATATATCAATATCATAGATCAAGTCATGATTCGTGATTCATCATAAAGCAAATTAATTTTCAATCATCACATAAGGCATTTAAAGAATTTTTGAAACATAGGAGAATGATTAATTTAAGCATGCAATGTTTCAATCAAATTCAAGTCATAAATACCAAAAGATAATATTTGTGATTCCAATTTTGCAAGATCAAGATTATGATTTGGATAAAACTAATTCAAATCAAATCGTTAACTTGAAATTCATAATCAAGTCATCAAAATCAATTACGAGATTCACAAAAATATCATGAAATCATTAATCTCGATCAAATTGGAAAAATATTTTTTAAGTGATTATTTTCATCTAAGCATGCCTTAGTCCTTATAAGCCAAATCAAGATAAGCATAAAAGTTCAAGACGTAAAGGCAAAATCTTATAAAACAACTCATCAAGCAAGATTTTAAACATTTATTTTCAAGCCAGAGTAAGTCAAGGATTCAATTATCTCATGTCATGAATTCCAACAAGCATCTCAAATTATCAACATCACAATAAAAAGATATTTCAAAAAGACATATCAATAAGTGATTCATTTGTATCATTTCATTCATTTGGAAGATTCTCCTTTTTGGTAAATAAATCTAGAAGAACAAAATAAATTAAGGGAGATATAACATGATTGAAGCATTGAATATGATTCATATTTAAAATGTCTCATGTCATAAGTATGAATCAAGCATTTGTGAAATCCGAAATCATCCTCAAAGTCACATTCAATAAATTCATACATGACAAGCATAGATTTATTGAAAAGTCGATAAGATAGAGGATTGCATTTCGTTTTTATAAATTTCTATTCATGTGATTTGCTTCTTATAAGCATGCCTTTATCTTTAATAAAACAAGTGTCAATGATGGAAATCTTCAACTTAGCAACCATACACCGCGATAACTAAAGAGCTATGATACATATGGAATGCTAATTGAATCCCTCCAACGAATTGAAACAAGATAGATCGTTCAAGATTGAAGTTCAGGAAACTATTCTAATCACTTTATCAATGAGAATTTGATGAAGTAATTAGAATAGCACTTTGATTCCCTTAAAACGCCACAAACTAAGAAGCTTGATAAGTGAAAGGAAAACAAAGATTTTGGGTTTTTGAACGCCACAAGCAAAAAAGCTTGATAAGTTCCAAAGTTCATGCAAGAACTTAAAAACAAAACACTCACCGGTGATGAAGTTTGAATACACTTCTGAATTCTCCATCTTACAAAGGGAATCAACCTGTTGTATAGATGCAGAACTTAAAACAAAACACTCACCGGTGATGAAGTTTGAATACACTTCTGAATTCTCCATCTTACAAAGGGAATCACCTTGTTTATATAGTACGAAGGCCAAGTACAAAGGGAATAAATCTATTAAATACATTAAATGACATTCATATTCCAATGCATGAATGCAGATTACTCATGAATCTGCCTTGAATTGATTTTAATGATTATTCATGAATAAGCCCATAATTCTTAATATGGGTCTAATATGGCTGAATGACCTTTATTCTTCAAAATAGGCTAAAAATTATCCTTCTCGCAAGGTTAGACTTATTTGAATCAGGTTGACTATTTTATGCTCTTCTTGTATCCATAGACCTTGACCAAGTTTTGACCAGCTTGCTCCTTCTAAATAGCTTCCAATATGTCAAGCATCATTTTAGCTTTAGCTCTTGTTATTGGTCCTCCACGAATAGTTAAAGGGTCTTCGGCAGAATTATGATCAACTTGCTCATTCATATCATTCCCACCTTCCTCGAAAGGATTCATCCTCGAATCAATGCCTTCATCACCTGCATCAAACAAAGATAAATCAGAAACATTGAAGGTTGCACTAATATTGCCATACTCACCTAGTAGTTCCAGCTTGTATGCATTGTCATTGATTTTTTACTAATAAAGTCTAGCCTCTGTTCTTCCTTAGATCTCTTATTTCACTCCGATAGTATTATCGATCGAGATCGATGCAGAGAAAATGATGCATTTCTACACTACAAATAAGGAAGTGGAATAGACAGAACATTGAATTATGCCACATCACTTATTTTATTTTACGGATCTTATGGAGCCTGTTCATGCATAACATGATTCAGGTATGATCATAGAAAAGGTTAATTTATACTTCCTTTAGTTAGGAAATATTTCCTTCCTCAAGTGTACCCAAACCCAATCACCAGGTTCAAATACAACTTTCTTTGGCCTTTGTTGTGTTGTTTCTCATATTGGAGAGTTTTCTTTTCAATTTGTGTCCGGACTCTTTCATGCAATGCTTTGACAAAATCAGCTTTTTGCTTACCATCCAAATTGGCCTTTTTCAAAGGTAGAGGTAGCAAATCTATAGGAGTTAATGGATTGAACCCGTACACAACTTCAAATGGGGAATGGTTTGTTGTAGAATGCACACTTCTGTTGTAAGCAAACTCCACAAGTGGCAAACATTCCTCCCAATTTTTCAAATTCTTTTGAATTATGGCCCTCAAAAGTGTTGATAAAGTTCGATTTACCACCTCCATTTGTCCATCTGTTTGGGGATGACAAGTGGTTGAATACAACAGTCTTGTACCCAACTTACTCCAAAGTGTTTTCCAAAAGTGGCTAAGGAATTTCACATCTTTATCACTGACAATTATCTTTGGAATGCTATGTAATCTTACAATTTCTTTGAAGAACAACCCCGCAACATGTGTTGCATCATCTGTTTTGTGGCAAGGAATGAAATGTGCCATCTTGCTAAACCTGTCAACAAAAACAAAAATAGAATCTCTCCCTCCTTTTGACCTAGGTAAACCCAAGACAAAGTCCATGGATATATCAACCCAAGGCTCACTAGTTATAGGAAGAGGAGTATATAATCCATGAGGCATTACTTTAGATTTAGCTTGTTTACAAGTAATGCATTTCTCACACAATCTCTCAACATCACTTTTCATGTGCGGCCAAAAGAAATGATCACTTAACACATCTAAAATTTTTCTAACCCCAAAATGCCCCATTAAACCTCCACTATGTGCTTCTCTCACAAGTAGTTCTCTTATTGAACATTGAGGAACACACAACTTATTTTCTTTGAAAAGGAAACCATCATGCTTGAAGAACTTGTCAAAACCTCGTTTCTCACATGCCCCATAAACATTAGCAAAATCATGATCAGAATTGTATAAATTTTTAATGTACTCAAAACCTAATAATTTTGCATCAAGTTAAGAAATTAGAGTATACCTTTTAGAAAGAGCATCGGCAACCATATTTTCCTTACCTTGTTTATACTTGATGATGTATGGAAAGGATTCAATAAACTCCACCCATTTTGCATGCCTACGGTTTAGCTTTCCTTGTCCTTTGAGATATTTTAAGGACTCATGATCGATGTGTATAATGAATTCCTTGTACCAAAGATAGTGCTGTCATGTCTCTAACACTCTTACCAACGCGTAAAACTCCTTATCATATGTCGGGTAGTTAAGACTTGCTCCACTTAGCTTCTCACTAAAGAACGCAATGGGTCTTCCTTCTTGCATTAAGACTCCTCTAATTCCTATTCCACTTGCATCACACTCAATCTCAAAAGTTTTAGCAAAGTTCGGTAAGGCAAGTAAAGGTGATGAACTGAGTTTGTCTTTAAGTAAGTTAAAAGAATCATCTTGTTTTTTACCCCATCTAAATTCCATATTCTTTTTTATGCATTCAGTTAATGGTGCAACAATTGTAGAAAAATCCTTAATAAATCTTCTATAAAAGCTAGCAAGACCATGAAAACTTCTAACATCACTGACATTAGTAGGTTTTGGCCACTCCTTAATTACATTCACTTTTTCTTGATCAACATGTATTCTTTTATCATTAACAACATATCTAAGAAAAGTAATTTCATTAGTGCAAAAAGTGCATTTCTTTATATTAGCATATAACTTTTCTTTTCTAAGCACATCAAAAACAACTTTTAAATGTGTTACATACTCATCTAAACTTTTGCTGTACACAAGTATATCATCAAAATAAACCACTACAAACTTTCCAATGTAAGCACGTAAAATATGATTCATCAATCTCATGAAAGTACTAGGTGCGTTAGTTAGGCCAAAAGGCATAACCAACCATTCGTATAAACCATGTTTAGTTTTGAAAGCGGTTTTCCATTCATCTCCCTCATGCATTCTTATTTGATGATATCCAGATTTTAAATTAATTTTTGAAAACACACAAGAACCATGCAATTCATCCAAAATATCATCTAACCTAGGAATAGAATGTCTATACTTTACCATGATTTTGTTGATAGCTCGACAATCAACACACATTCTCCAAGATCCATCCTTCTTATTTCATAAGCTCACTAACTTACTTTTGGATTTCCTTAGTCTCTTCAGGGTTGCATCTATATGCTGGTTTATTTGGTATGCTTGCACCAGGAATGAAATCAATTTGATGCTCAATTCCTCTAATTGGTGGCAAACCATTAGGAACTTCTTCGGGAAAGATATCTTCGTTTTCCTGCAAAAGATTAACAATAGCACTAGGCAAACTCTTGTCAATTTGGTTAGAAGCAATCAAAACATCCTTGTACATAAGTACAAGTAAGGGCTGCCTCATAGTTAAGGCTTTCTTCACATCACTCATTTTGGCATAAACACTCATTTTTCTTTCACTCAAGCTTTCCTTGTTTTCTCTCCCCTTGTGTTTCCCAATACTCTCATTTTTATTGCTCAACTCACCATTTTCTTTTTTCTCTCTTTCTTTTTCCCTTCCCAAAGTTTTGGTTAATGAAGACTCGAGCTCCTCATATTGTAGTTTTATGTGCATTTGGTCTTCAAAAATTGTCTTTGGAGGCAAAGGTCCAAGCTGATATTTGTGTCCATCAATGATCAAAGTACAACGGTTCTTGAACCCATCATGTGTTACTCTTCGATCATATTATCATGGTTTCCCCAATAACATATGACCAACATACATAGGTACCACATCACACCAAACTTCATCCTTATATCTACCAATTGAAAAAGAAACTAACACTTACCGATTTACCTTTACTACACCACTATCATTCAACCATTGTAACATGTAAGGTTTTGGATGCTTGATATAGGTAATTTCAGTTTCTCCACAAGCAAGGTGCTTGCCACATTTGTGCAACTTCCACTATCAACAATCACGTTACACAACTTGTTAACAATCAAACAATGAGTATGAAATAGATTTTCTCGTTGTTCACCATATTCATCATTTTTATTTTGCACACTAAGTGTGCGTTGAACAACTAGATTTTCACCTTTAGCATACTCTATATCACTAGCATCCTCTGGAATGTCATCATTATCCTCTTTCTCACTTTCAGATTCCACAATTCCATCTCTCATGATCATAACTCTCTTATTAGGACATTCACATGTCATATGTCCATGCCCAAGGCACTTAAAACACTTAATACCTCTAGTTTGATTAGATAGATTCTCACCTTTACCTTTGTTGCCTAATTCATTTTTGCCTTTAGTTTCATCAAATTTAGGCTTAACAATGGATTTATCATCCTTTTTACTCAAATTCGATTTCCAAGAAGAAGAAGAACCTGAATAAGGTTTTGAATCATACTTTGTGTCTTTTCTTTTGAGTTGCCTCTCAATCTTCATGGCCACATTCACCATGTCCTCAATCTCCATATAATGTTGCAGCTCTATAAGATCAGCAATGTTCTTATTTAATCCACTCAAGAATTGAGCCATAGTGGCCTCACAGTCTTCCTCCACATTAGCTCTTATCATGGCTATCACCATCCCCTTGTGATACTCATCAACACTCATGGAACCTTGTGTCAAGGTTTGCAGCCGTTGATGCAAATCCATAGTAATAGCTAGGGACAAATCTCCTCCTCATGATTTGTTTCATCTCCAACCAAGTCTCCATGGGCCTTTCACCATTTCTACGCCTGTCTTTACACAATTGATCCCACCAAACAATAACATAATCAAAAAATTCAACAGCAGCTAATTTTACCTTTTTCTCTTCGGAGTAGTTGTGACATTCAAATATCATTTCCACTTTTCGTTCCCACTCCAAATAAGCATCTGGATTATTCTTCCCTTGAAAAGAAGGAATTTTTATTTTGATGCTGCCTATATTTCTGTCCACACCATCAAAACGTCCCCTCCTAGTTTGTCTCCTAGGATTAACATCTTGACCAATTAGAGTAACTTGGTCATCATCCACGTCATCGCCACCATCATATTCATCATGGATAAAGGTTGGTTGTCTCCCACGCCATGATTCACCTTACAATCTATTAATTGCATCATCATGCCTTTCTAGGTGATCTCTTACATCTCCTATCACTTTGAACATACGTTCAAATCGTTGCTGCATTGCTTGAACTACAAAATCATTTGATGAAGAATTTGCTTCTTTATCTTTAGACATATATACAACCTAAAAAACAAAGTTAGAATAACCTCACCAACACTCCCTCACGTGTTTTATTCTAGATTTGAGTCACTCCGCACGTTTCTCACACAATTTTTGGCTTTTCTCGATATTGATCTCACCACTCTTGCCTTTTACCTCTCTTGTTTTGTTATTTAAGTTCTTAGATAAACTAAGGTACCTAAACAAATAAATCAGATTATGACAATTCAAAAATAGTGAAATTGGGCTGGTTTAAAAGAAAACAAAAGGGTTGGCCAATTTAACGGTGTGTGTAATGAAGAAACTGAAACAAGAATTGAAATGAACAATGATAAAATTTTGCAACAATTCCCTAAATCCAGAATTTTTTTTTCAATTTTGATCTCTTTTTTTTTTACCTTTTTTTTTACCTTTGATTTTTGTTCCTTCTTTTTTTTGACTTTTTTATCCTTTTTTTACCTTTGATTTTCTCTCCTTTTTTTTGACTTTTTTTAACTTTCTTTTATATATATATATATATATATATATATATATATATATATATATATATATATATATACTATAAAGTGCGGAATTACAAAGAAGAATAGTAATAACACAAGAAGCACAATAATAAAGATGAAGAAAGAGCAACAATTATAGATATTGTGCAAAAAGAAAAAGAAGAGAAAAGGGAAATCTAAAATATAGCAAATAAATGGATAAGCAAACCTCAAACTTGAGCCCGATATCTAAAGAGCTATGATACCAAATGATGAAAATCTTCAACTTAGCAACCATACACCCCGATAGCTAAAGAGCTATGATACATATGGAATGCAAATTCAATCCCTCCAATGAATTGAAACAAGATAGATCGTTCAAGATTGAAGTTCAGGAAACTATTCTAATCACTTTATCAATGAGAATTTGATGAAGTAATTAGAACAGCACTTTAATTCCCTTAAAATGTCACAAACTAAGAAGCTTAATAAGTTGAAAGGAAAAACAAAGATGTTTGGGTTTTTGAACGCCACAAGCAGAAAAGCTTGATAAGTTCCAAAGTTCATGCAAGAACTTAAAAACAAAACACTCACCGGTGATGAAGTTTGAATACACTTCTGAATTTTTCATCTTACAAAGGGAATCAGCCTTGTTTATATAGTACGAAGGCCAAGTACAAAGGAAATGAATCTATTAAATACATTAAATGACATTCATATTCCTAATGCATGAATGTAGATTACTCATGAATCTGCCTTGAATTAATTTGAATGATTATTCATGAATAAACCCATAATTCTTAATATGGTCTAATATGACTGAATGACCTTTATTCTTCAAAATAGGCTAAAAATTTATCCTTCTCTCAAGGTTAAACTTATTTGAATCAGGTTGACTATTTTAGGCTCTTCTTGTATCCATAGAACCTTGACCAAGTTTTGACCAGCTTGCTCCTTCCAAATAACTTCCAATAAACAAGTTAAGGTTTCTTTCATCATTTTAGCTTTAGCTCTTGTTATTGGTCCTCCACGAATAGTAAAAGGGTCTTCGGCAGAATTATGATCAACTTGCTCATTCATATCAGTCAACATTTAAGATGAAAAGGTAAATTTTATAAAACAAATCATCAAGCATGATTCCATGATAACATCCTTTTAATATCTTGATATTCATCATCAAGTATGATTTCAAAAAGTATGTTCAAGAGAAATCATTAAGACCAAATGCATGATACACTCATTTATTTTCAAAATATTCATCATGTTTATTTTCATGAGATTCACAAGATTGGTAAAATAAATTCATTAATCTCAATAGGATAGAAAATTCATTTCTATTTCATACAATTGATTTCATGTAAGGGTATTCAAGTCTTTTTGTGAAAACATGTATCATCATTTAAAATTGAAACATAAGTTTCGTCATGAAGCCATCAAGACCAAACACATCATGATATCACATCTATCATCAAAAGACTATCAAGAAATTCATACATAGATGTACATGCACTATGTCACCTTAATATGTCATGAGAATGTCATCTTAATTCGTCATAAAAATGATTAGACCAAAAACATGTTAATTTAAAATGAGAGTTTCAAATCAACATTTACTCCAAAAACTCATGCATGATATAAAATTATCAAGATACACATCCATGGATTAATCCTAAGCATTATCACATATCATATAATTATCATCCCTAATGTTGCATACATCATTCAATATTTCAAAACATAACATGCATGAAACCTTAGCAATATACTTTTCATGATCAAATTTTTTAATTTTTCAAAAATGCTAAAAAGAAAAACATGATATAATTTTTGAAAAACAATTTTTTATTTCCTATTCCTACTATCTAAATTAAGCACTCATGAAAAACTTCAAGTAATTTCAAAATAATTCAAGAGAGTTGAGTTACTTACCTTGTAGTCGAAGCCCGTCAAAGCCCAATTCGCCGTTTCACCTTTGGAAGTTTTTGATTCATCCTTAGTTGTCTTCCTCTTCTTTGGCCTCTTCTTCCGTTCAAGTTCATTGTTTATTTTAGATTTTTTTTTAATGAACTTATTAAGATTTAGTGTTCGAAGTTCAAGTTCATCATTGTCCTCATCACTTGAGTCATCGCTCAAGTGGTATTCATTTGTCTAGAGTTCCAAATCCTTCCTATTCTTTGGAAGGTGGTTCAAGTGCTCATCGGGTTCAAAATATTCCAAAAATGTCATTTCATAGGTCAGTAATGACCCGATTAATTCTTCTAATGGAAAATCATTTTAATTTTTTATCTCTTGTATTGCGATTATTTTAGGATCCCACCTTTTTGGAAGAGATCTTAAGATCTTACTTACGAGATCAAAATTAAAAAAAGATTTACCAAGAACTCTTAGATTATTGACAACATCCATGAAACTAGTGTACATGTCACCTATAGTCTTGCTTGGTTGCATTCAAAAAAGCTCAAAATCATGCAATAAAATGTTAACTTTCGAGTCTTTGACTCTATTAGTTCCCTCATGTGTGATTTCAAGTGTTCGCCAAATATCAAAAGTCGTTTCACACATAGAAATCCGATTGAACTCATTTTTGTCCAAAACGCAAAATAAGGCATTCATAGCCTTTGTGTTTAAAGAAAAATACTTTTTCTCCAAATCCGACCATTCGTTCATCGGTTTAGAGGGAAGTTGAAAACCGTTTTCAACAATATTCCATAAATCCAAATTCATAGAAATCAAGAAAACTCACATTCGAGTTTTCCAATAAGTGTAGTCCAATCCGTTAAACAATGGTGGACGAAAAACCGAAAAGCCCTCTTGAAAGCCATGAAGAGCCATTTCTCTCGGGTGTAAATCCGAAATGAGAAATACCGGGCTCTAATACCAATTGTTAGGATCGAAGCGGCACTAAGAAGGGGGGGGGGGGGGGTGAATTAGTGTAGCGGATTAAAACATCGATTTTGGAAACTTTTTCGTACGATAAAAATCGAACTCGGAAGTGCTTAACTTGAAAACGTGTTCGTAAATGTGTGCAACAAAAGTAATGAGGAAGTAAAGCACTTATAAAGATTTGCAGTAAGGTAAATCGCAATAAATAAATGCAAACTAGTGAACACGCCAATTTTAAAGTAGTTCGGTCAAAATGACCTACATCCACTTTTGAAGCCTTCTTCGATGAGACTCCCAACTTCCACTAGCAAATCACTTTGAAGGGGAAGGACAAATACCCCTCTTACAACTTTTTACAAGTGGTTCACACTCTTACAAAGTTTCAACGAGAAAGGAGGTGAACACTCAAGCAATTGAAAACAAGACTTGCTAAAGACTTTGCTAAGGCTTTTATCTCAATCTATTGCTTCTCAAAAGTTATAATCTCTGCTGAGAATTGAGGGGTATTTATAGGCCTCAAGAGGATTCAAATTTGGGCTCCAAAATTTGAATTCTCTTCGGTTTCCGAAGCTAGCGGTGCCACCGCCTGTCATTTTTTACACTGACAGTGTACTGGGCGGTGCCACCGCCCAGTCCAACGGTGCCACCGCCTGGCTCGGGTGCTGGGCGGTGCCACCGCCCAACCTTTCGGGTTCTAGGCGGTGCCACCACCTAGTCTGGCGATGCCACTGCCTAGTCTAGTGGTGCCACCGCCTACACTATTTTAGCTCACTGGTTGGGCTCCAAACTTAGCCCAAACCAGTCCGAACTCGGGCCTAATTGGCCCCTACTTGGGTTATAAGATTAACACCTAATCCTAACCCTAATTAACATGCTAAATATAAATTTTAAAGACATTTCCTAAGCTATTACAAAGTCCGCAAGTCAAGACTTCTTCCGGCGAACTTCCGGCGGTCTTCCGATGAACTCTCGGAAACCATTCTGCGGACTCTCGATAAGCTCCTAGACTTCACAATTTGATCTTGGCGAGTTCCGACGAGCTTCTTCGGTAAGCTACGATCTTTCTCAGTGAGCTCCGTGAACTTCTGATGTACATTCCGGTGAGCTTCCGAAAACCCTTCAGCAAGCTCCCTACTCATTCTCGGCTAGTTCCGGCAGCATTCCCGACGAACCTTCGGACTTTCGTCGGACTCTCGAACTCCCAACGAATCCTTCACGCTTGACTCTGGCACTTTGTTTCACTTTATGTCTTCATTGTTATCGTAATTAATCCTGCACACACAAGCCAAAACTCTACTCTGATCTAGACAATTATTACAATGCGAATTGATATTCTATTGCCCGGCATATCATTGGTTGGCGCTTCATCCGATTCTTTAGCGCATCGTCCTCTCTTGCGGCTTGTTGCCCAATCGGTGGTTGACCTCCACAACCCTGATATCCTTGGTGCAATTCCGCTCTCCTTGGCCCGATGCCTGACGTCCGAAGCATTCTGTCGTCCAATATCCTGAAGTGATCTCCTCCGACGCAACGTCAATTCCTCCTGCGTCAACTATCTAATCCTAATCGAGTAGACCTGCATCACTCAAAATGTTGTTAAACATCTAAACACAATCAATTAGTTTCATCATCAAAATCCGAGATTCAACAATAAACACGGTCTAAGGTATGTATTTTTCTAGACAAAGTATAACTAGCAAATGAAATTCTATGTTGTTTCTCAATCACACAATCAATACAAGGGTTCAGACGTGTATATCTGAGGTCTAGTAATACCTCTATCTTGGAAAGAGCTTGCAGCTCCTTCTCGCTCATGTTTCTTATTCGCCTATGCCACAACTTCATACTAAAGTCTTTCTCTATAGCATTTAACTACTCACCACAAGCTTTGGCCTGCAACCTATATAAGGTGTGACATTTCTTTCCACTAGCTATAACAAGAGAACCCTTACTGAGCTTCCATTGCCCTCTATTAAATTTGGTATCATAGTCTTCATCTTCTAGTCTTCCAACTGAAATTAAATTCAGCCTCAAGTTAACCACATGCCTCACATCTTTAAGTACCAACTTGCAGCCAAGGTTAGTCTTTATATGGATATCACTCATGCCAATGATGCCTACCATGCCATAGTTGCCCATCTTGATAACACTAAAATTTTCAGACCTGTATGTAGCAAAAAACTTTCCATGGTATAGTATGAGAAGAAGCACCTATGTCAATCACCTACTTAAGATCTGAATACACACAAGAAAAAATATCATTAGAAGGAGACAAAATCAAATAATCACCACCCTGCACTATAATTGTGATATTATCTTTTGACTTTGTAGACTCCACTTCCTTTCCCTTACTCTTCTTAGATTGCTTACATTAATTCTTGTAACGTCCTTTCTCACTACAGTTCTAACAAATAATATCTTTTCTTGATCTTGACTTGCTTCTACCTATGCATGAACTGCTTCTATCCTTGAACTTTAACCTTCCTCTATTCTCTGAGATAAGTACTTATAAATCTGTTAGGACTCTAGCTAGGAGAGTCCTAATTGATAGGGGCATTCATGTAAAACCTACCTAAGTAGACCCTTATTAAAGATGTGAAGAGGCCGGCTAGGGTTTGGAGGTTATTTCTTAAAGAAGAATTAGGAGTTGTAAAGGAATAGGAGTCTTGAGTAGGAGTCCTATTAGGAGTCTTGAGTAGAAGTCTTAATTGAGTAGGAATCTTGAGTAAGAGTCCTATTAGGAGTTAGGGTTTAGAAACCCTATAAATAGTCATGTATTCCTACTCTTTTGATAAGCAATAGATGAATATTTTCTGCAGCCTTTGAGCAGCAACTTGGAGGAAGGAACCCCTATAGAGTTCCAGTAGGCCGATCCCCTAAAGAGATCAACCCCAAGCTTAGAATCTGCAAGGGTTCTAACACTTGGTATCAGAGCAGCATTCTTGGCATCTCGCTGCCCTTCCACAGCCATCCATCTTCCCTCCACAGCCGCCCAAAGCAATTCCCACAATTGCTTAAAAGATCGTCGCTAAATTCCGCCATCATATCCACCACTGCAGATCATCCTTTGATCTCCCCGTGAATTGCAACAGGTTCTGGTTTCCTACCTTACTGCTGCTGCAATTTAGTTATCCTTATTCAAAAATCCAAAAAAAAAAATTTTGTTCCTATATTGCTGCATAAACTTTTCGTCGCAAAGTTTTCATCTCTACGACGAAAGATATATTGCAGAATTCTAATCGCATAACACAGTTTGTTTGATCTTGCTACTGCGTTTTTTCTATCCAAATCTCTACGAAATTTTTATGACAGATTTGACACTTCCTAACAGTAGATTTCCCTTTGGTTTTATCAAAAAATTCTCAATATAAACTATTGATCTTTTACATCTAATCTGCTGTACTTGAAAATCTGCACTGTAAAATTTCAGCCGCACAACACAGTTTGTTTGATCTTACTACTATATTTTCTCTATCCAAACCTCTACGAAATTTTTATGACAGCTTTGACACTTCCTAATAGCAGATTTCTCTTTGGTTTTGTCAAAAAATTCCTAATATAAACCATTGATCTTTTACGTCTAATCTGCTATACTTAAAAATCTGCACTATAAAATTTCAGCCGCATAGCATAGTTTGTTTGATCTTGCTATTGCATTTTTTCTATCCAAATCTCTACAAAATTTTTATGATAGATTTGATACTTCCTAACAGTGGATTTCCTTTTGGTTTTATCAAAAAATTCTCAATATAAACCACTGGTCTTTTACGTCCAATCTGCTACACTTCAAAATCTGTGCTGCAGAAAATTTCAGCCGCATATTGTTGCCTTAACCGATCTATTTGTAATCTTTTTTGAACGAAATTTTCTCTACACTTTATAGATCATCTTCTCATCTAAGATTGATCTATTGAGGAATATATCTCTAAAAACAATTTTGTGTTGCTGCAAATTTTCATCACAAACCGTTGAAATTTTTCGACGAGAATTCTGCTATCGCAACTTACACCAATTTCCTTGCTATTATATTGCCGAAATTTTCTTGATTAAATTGGACATCCTTGCTGCCATATAAACTGAGATTTTGCTGCCAATTCTCTCCTCAAATCTCTCAAGTTTTTGATGGAAATTTCATCGAGAATCCGCTGTTTCTTCGATGATAATTCTGCTCTTACAAGATAACACAATTCTGCAGCAAATTTCCACCGATTTCTATCGAACCTTTCCTGCCATCTACCACAGATCTAAAACCTTCATCGGTAGCCCTAAAACTCCACCAAACCACACCCTCAAACTGCACCCAAAACTGCCACAAAACAAGCCTAAACCGTAACCTACATCCACTAATCCACCAACCCTTTCGACCATCACTTCTCTCAACCCATACTTGCCTTTAACCTGACAACAAAAGAGAGATCTAAACATCACAGATTTGGAAGCATATTCTATGGCATCTAGGGAGGCAATCAATGCTAAATTCGAAGCCTTGGAGGCGCGAATGGAGGATAAGATTCGGACTCTCTTTACCGAACTCAGTTTGGGCCGACCACTAAGCTCGAAGAAATCACATCAAGGAGAGAGCTCTAACCAATCGCACCAAGCCCGAAGAGATGACTTCCAAGAGAGGAGAGGTTCAATGACTGATCTCAACTATCAACGAATGAGGGTGGACTTCCCTAGATGGGAAGAAGGAGACCCGATTGGTTGGATCTCGCGTGCGGAGCGATATTTTCGGTACCACAAAACCATGGATGCATCTATGGTGGAAATTACAGCTATACATCTTGAAGGGGATTCCATACAATGGTTTCACTGGTTTAAATATGCTCATGGAGTTCTCTCATGGCGACAATTCAAAGAAGGACTATTGATCCGCTTCGGACCAACCGATTACGAGAACATTGACGTTCTAGCAAAGATCCGACAAACCTCTACCGTTCGGGAGTACCAAACCAGGTTTGAAATGTTATCTAATCAAACTCGTGATTGGTCTCAAAAACAGCTATTGGGGACCTTCATTGAGGGCTTGAAGCCGGAGATCCGGGGAGAAGTTAAAGCACGACAACCGTACACGCTTATGGCAGCCATCTCTTTCGCACGACATCAAGAGGAGCGATTGAACCATGAAGCCCGAAGAACTAGGATCGCTTCTCAACCTACAATGCAGAAGCCCTCACCCCCCCCAACTATCAATCAAGTTCTTGCACCAAAAATGATGACAAGAGAAGAGCTTCGGGAGCGATCTACAAAGGAGTTATGTTGGCACCGCGACGAGCTGTGGAGCCGCGAGCATCACTGTAGAAAAGAGAGACTTCTTATGATTGAACCAGTAGAAGAAGAGGTCATTGAACATCTAGAAGAGAGCCTTAATAATGAAAAGAAAGATGCAGAAGAAGAGCCACAACCGATCGAAGTTACGGTACATGCACTAGCCGGCTACTCAAACCCGCAAACGATGAAAGTTGAAGGCCTTCTCAAACAACAATCGATCACTGTTCTCATCGACACGGGCAGCACTAATAACTTCCTAGATAGTAAAGTTGCTGTCTGGATGGCCTTACCTATCGATTATTATAGTAGGTTTGACGTCAAGTTCACCAACGGATGGATTTGGAAGTATGATCGTAGGCGCCCGTGGGAGAAACTATTACTGCAGGACCAAGGGATAATTGCATATTTCTTCCTCCTTCCTCTTGATGATCATGAGGCTATGCTCAAAATTGAATGGTCGACAACATTAGGTAATGTTTCCTGGAATTTTATGATACTAATTTTGAGATTTTACAATAAAGGAAAACAGGTGATTCTACACGGGAAACATAGGGGCGACGTAATGACGATTTGCACACAACAAATGGAGAAGGTTTTGCATAAAGCATGTAACGGCTTTTTGGTACAACTTGAGCAGCAAACTAAGGGAGAGCCAATAGAATTTGAAGATCCAAACCTACTTCCTTTGCTTCCTGAATTTTCAGATATATTTGACGAACCACGCAACCTACCTCTTGCCTATCGGTATGATCATTGTATACCGATTCTTCTAGGCAAACCTCCTACAAATACTTGGCTATATCAACATTCATATCTGCAGAAGGATGAAATAGAAAGGATTCTAAAAGATATGCCCGAAATAGGAGTTATTCGGCCAAGTTGCAGCCCCTACTTTTCACCGATGCTCTTCGTACGAAAGAAGGACGAAACATGGCGAATGTGCATTGATTACCAAACCCTCAATGGCATAACCATCAAGGACAAATACCCTATTCCAATAGTAGATGAATTGCTAGATGAAAGGAAGCATAAATCTTCACAAAGCTGGACCTTCGATCCGGGTATCATCAAATATGAGTGTGCAAAGAAGACATACCGAAAACCGCCTTTTGTATACACAACGGCCACTATGAATTTTTGTCAGAAGGTAGAATATCATGGGCATATCATATCAGAGGAAGGTGTGGCAGTGGACCCCTCCAAAATTGGAGCAATGCAGAATCGGCTGACCTCGTGGAACATAAAATTGCTACGTGGCTTTCTCGGTTTAATAGGCTACAATCGCAAGTTCATGAAAAACTATGGAAAGATCAGTGCACCACTTATTTCCTTACTGAAAAAAGATATCTTCCAATGGTCGGACAAAGCCTCCGATGCCTTCAACAAACTTAAGGCAACCATGACGACGACGTCGGTGCTAGCACTACCAGATTTTAACCGGCCCTTCATTATTGAGGCCAATGCATATGGAGTTAGAATTGAAGCCATTCTTATGCAAGATGGTCGACCACTCGCATACACTAGCAAGGCATTATCTCCCTCCCATCAAAACATGTCAACATATGATAAGGAGATGCTCGCCATTGTGCACGCAGCAACGAGGTGGACCCTACTTGATCGGTCGACGATTTCAAATTAAAACCGACCATAAAAGCCTCAAGTACTTTTTAGAGCAAAAGATATCATCCCCTGAGCAGCAAAAATGAGTAATAAAACTTCTTAGATTTGATTATGAAATAACTTACAAAAAGGGGAAAGAGAATGTTATTGCAGATGCGCTTTCGCAACTAGCCGAGCAAGTTGAACTTTCGGTCGTTTCGCTTCCAACCAGTGACTTCCTTGAGGATATTAAGATGGAATGGCAGGATGATCCAGAGACCAGTAAGATCATAAAAAAATTGGAAGAAGCATCAAGCTTCGTGGCTCATTACAATTGGGACTCAAAAGAATTACACTATAAAGGACGCATTGTGCTTATGACAAATTCTACTTGCATCTTCACAAGCAGATTTTGGACAAAGTTATTCCATATGCAGGGTACTAAATTGAAAAGGAGTATGGCATATCACCCACAAACCGACAGCCAGACAAAAGTTGTAAATAGGTGCTTGGAGACAACCCAAAGTCATCCACCAAATATGACTACTCAAGGAGAACTTCAGACCCAGCCAAGTGTCATTATTGATCAATGGATCGTGACTCGACGACGATGACCCACTACTAAAGTGCTAATACAGTGGGTGAACCTACCAACAGAAGATGCCACTTGGGAGAACTATGACAACTTGAAGATCAAATTCCCAAAATTCATGAATCGTCAGCCTCGAGGACAAGGCTGATTTGAAGAGGGCGGGTCTGTTAGGATTCTAGCTAGGAGAGTCCTAATTGATAGGGGCATTCATGTAAAACCTACCTAAGCCGACCCTTTTTAAAGAGGTGAAGAGGTCGGCTAGGGTTTGGAGGTTATTTCTTAAAGAAGAATTAGGAGTTGTAAAGGAATAGGAGTCTTGAGTAGGAGTCCTATTAGGAGTCTTGAGTAGAAGTCTTAATTGAGTAGGAGTCTTGAGTAAGAGTCCTATTAGGAGTTAGGGTTTAGAAACCCTATAAATAGTCATGTATTCCTACTCTTTTGATAAGCAATAGATGAATATTTTCTGCAGCCTTTGAGCAGCAACTTGGAGGAAGGAACCCCTATAGAGTTCCAGGAGGCCGATCCCCTAAAGAGATCAACCCCAAGCTTAGAATCTGCAAGGGTTCTAACAAAATCATTCTAAGATGTTATTGAATTCTTTCTTCTTAACTCCTCATTTAACAAACTACTTGTTACTTGACTCATAGTGACAACACTATATGGCATAGAATTACTGAGGGAAACCACCAGTGTCTCCCAACTTTCTAGTAATGAACTGAGAAGTAACAATGCTTGTAACTTATCATCAAGAGACATTTTCATAGAGGATAACTAGTTAGTGATACTCTGCATTTCATTCAAATGCTCGACAATAGAAGCACCCTATTTATATTTCAGGTTCACAAGTTTTCTGATCAAGAAAGCTTTGTTGACAATTGTTTTTCATTCATAGAGACTTTCCAACTTTTTTTAAAGAGAATATGCAGAACTTTCAATAGAAACATGGTAAAAGACACTATCATCGAGCCACTATCGAATAAACCTAATTGTTTATTGATCTAAGCTCTTCTACTCATCATCTATCATAGTTGCGGGCTTTGCACTATCCCTTTGTAAAGGTCTATATAAGTCTTTGCAATACAATAGATCTTCTATTCTTGTTTTCCATATCATTCAATTGTTTCCATTCAAGCTGATTATACGAGAAACACTACCGACCTCCATGTTCAAACACAAAAATTAAATCACCAAAAACCTACTCTGATATCAATTGTTGGGATATAAAGAGAAATAAACTTTTGTATATGAACAAATACTAGCAAGTCATAACACGCAGCAGAATTAAATGGAATTATAATCAAATAGAACACCTAGATTTACGTGGAAAACCCCTCCAACGTAAATGGTAAAAGCCACGGGGCAAACTAGAGATAATCCACTATAAGAATAATGAATGTACAAATCTTAGTCTTTTGCCCAAAATCCTAGTAACAATCTCAAGAGAATAACTGGAATACAAAGATTACGTCACTGTACACAATATCCAAATTCTCCCAAAGTAATCACAGCAAGAATCTATTATAGATCTGATCTAACCTAAGATGAAAACAATGTTGGATGATAGAGAACAATCTCTCTATGTTGTCCTTACCTTCTTCCCTTTCCTTCTCTTATTTTTCTGTCTTTTTCTCCCCCTTTTTGAATCAAGTTGCTATTGTAATTTTTCTCCTCATTGTTGTAGTTTTTCTCTTAAAAAAATCGTAACCATCACACCCCCCTAATTTTGATCTAGGGTTAGTTCAAAGGGGAGATGGGTTGTGGGCTATTAAAGCCCACTATGGGCTGAATTCATGGGCTTTCAGCCCAATAAAAGGTGGGTAGTTAGAGTATGGATTGAGGGAGCACAATTTGGAGGGTGACAATCAATGATAGGGAGCATAGGTCGGGGAACAACGATCAACAAAGAGGATATGTTTAGAGGTGGTGATCGAGAGTAATGATTGATGATAGGAGCACTAGAGAATGTCAATGATGACTGTACAAGCGATGATCGTAGGGGATATGGGAAAGGGAAAAAAAAGGATAAAATTAAAATTATATATAAGGACTGTAAATAGTAAAATATTATTTTATTAATTTTTTAAAAGGATTGTGAATAATAGGAGATTGTCAATAGTAAAAAAGGGGGCTCTAAATAGTTGTTTGCTTTGGAAAACAAACCTAAAGGTCTCAAAGCAAAATATAAATAAATAATTTCAGACAATTTATGGATTTTTTCAAAAAATTTAAGTATATAATATTTTTAAAAAATATTACGGTAACTAGCAGATATAACGTTCACATGTGAGTCAAATTGCATAATATTTATGCAACAATGCACTGATCAATTAAATATCATTATATTGTTAAACGAAAATGACATTCTGTTGACACCTCTATCAATCTCGCTCATACAAATTAGGTTTAGAATGATTTGGCATATAAAAATAAATTCTGGAATGAAGTTTGACTTCAAATATCTAAATATTTGGATTCAGATAACATTCTTGAATAATATTTTATTCGACTCATAAGCACTGTATAGGAATTTTTCATAGAATATATATATATATATATATATATATATATATATATATATATATATATATATATATATATATATATATATAATTCGGGTTAGTTCAGAAATGATAAGATCTGATACATATCATTTTTGACTTGTTATACTTTCCTTCTTTTCGCTAATGAATTCCAAGGCCACGTCATTTCTAATTCACAACTTATTCCTTTCATGATGACACAATTGGAAGTTAAAAAGAAATTCAGAATTAAAATTAAGGTAAGGAATAAAAAACAACCTTTGTAATACTTATATTTCTCTCTTCCATATTTTTTAAATACGAGAAAAATAAATAAAAAAACGAACTGTTTTCCCACGTGCCTGGGTTGAAGTCAGAATCTGAATGATAGTCCTGTTATGAAACCGGTAGATTTGTGCTACGTGGCCTTCAATCTTCATTAACGCTTCCACAACTTTCACAAATGTTATGCAACTCAATCAATATCATAAATATCTCGATGAAGGTGCCATAGTAAAATTCAATTACAAGAAACTTGTAAATGAAAGTTAAACGTCATCACATGACCCACCTTGAGGTTTCTCATCGAGACTACCATAGTTATTGTACATCCATAAGCTTTTGCAACTCCAAATACCCTACAATGAATTAATTATAAGCTGATTAATCCTCCCAAAGCATTTCGATGCCTCTCTCTAATTTACAAGGCATAAAGAATACAAGTATATGTAGATGAAACCTTTGTGTCCCCGGGAAACTGAAACGAAAAATGGTGGCCACAGGATCAAACGGCCAGATCATTTAGATGTCATGGTGAACGCCCGCACTCGATCTGCAGCATTGAGAAAGGAGATGACAACATGGCTGTGGACCGTCTTTTTTCTTTCTTTTTTTTCCTTCTTTTCAAGTAAATCTGCGGCATTGAGAAAGGAGATACGAACTGTTTTCCCACGTGCCTGGGTTGAAGTCAGAATCTGAATGATAGTCCTGTTATGAAACCGGTAGATTTGTGCTACGTGGCCTTCAATCTTCATTAACGCTTCCACAACTTTCACAAATGTTATGCAACTCAATCAATATCATAAATATCTCGATGAAGGTGCCATAGTAAAATTCAATTACAAGAAACTTGTAAATGAAAGTTAAACGTCATCACATGACCCACCTTGAGGTTTCTCATCGAGACTACCATAGTTATTGTACATCCATAAGCTTTTGCAACTCCAAATACCCTACAATGAATTAATTATAAGCTGATTAATCCTCCCAAAGCATTTCGATGCCTCTCTCTAATTTACAAGGCATAAAGAATACAAGTATATGTAGATGAAACCTTTGTGTCCCCGGGAAACTGAAACGAAAAATGGTGGCCACAGGATCAAACGGCCAGATCATTTAGATGTCATGGTGAACGCCCGCACTCGATCTGCAGCATGAGATGGCATTGGTTATGCACCCACAATGCCTGAGATCCATGGCACGACCACGGGTGCATTGGGGTGATTGTTCCTGTATGACTCAGAATACTCATCTTTGAAGTTCAACCGTGGTTTTTCAGCCTGCATTTGACAATATGTAAAGCTTGCGGATGAGAAAAAACCGGAAGATTTGCATGTCAGTGAAGAAGTCAATTAAGCAAAACATCAACCCACAGTGTGCCAGTTAAATCCAGACATTTTAGAACCTTCCACCAAATCGAGGTTTATTCTTAGAGGCACCTGCAACAACCAGGCTACAAGAAGCAACACCCTAAACCTCAAGATTAAGGTTGGATTCACTGGAATAGAAACTAAGAGTCCCTCAGCAGAGAAGAAGATTTTCCAAAACAAAATGTGCAGCATTTGATATTTGCCAAAGACAATGGGAAGTTACAGCATAAGTTCCAATCAGGTTTAGCATACATAGCTAAACATCTACCCCAAACAAGGAAAATAATGAAAAGCAAAAAGGAGAGCAAGTTCTCCAGGATTTTACATAATACAAAGGCTTTTACAAAGTAATGTATATTACATCAAAAAAAAATTGAAGAAAGTTGAAATAGTCTCAACTAGTGCTACACGGAAATGAACAATAATAGGTAAATATATAACCTTTCTCAAAGAGCAATCTATCAGTACTCTATAAAAACAGAATTCACATGGTTCAGGCTTGAATTTTTACAAATATTATATTAAAATATTAACGGATCAACCTGTGTTGACTAAACTAGGATTCACGGTGTCTTCAGTGAACATTCAATCGGACAGATTGCTAGGGAATTACAGGCAATTGCAAGCTGCATAAATTAGAATGAGAAGTTTCCGACAAAAACCCAAATAATTAGGCAATATGGCATGCCATGTGGATACTAGATAGTGTGCAAATCATTAACCACCAGCAAAGAGTGACTTATACTACAAGAGACAAAGACCATATATCTGAAAGCACAAATCAGTATAAATAATATCACATCAGCTCTGTGGCCCTATGTAGCAAAATATCCGTCGAAAAAGGGGTCACCGACCACATGATGGGAAGTTCCTCAATTTCACATCAAACCCTGGTCCTCGCTATTGTTATCCCTTGAGAAGGATGTCAAGCTCTAAGAGTGGAGAAAATTGTGGCATCCTCATAGCCATTTCTTTAATGGGAAATGAATGGATTGGATATCAAGTGGCTTATTATTGATAACTTGGATTTCAACATTTTGGGACATGTGGTTAATTCCCATTCTATAGAAGTTATTAGAGCAGTAGGAAATTCAGATCATTATGTAAATGCTGCTTGAACTGGGAAAAAGCAGTTATCCTTAATGGGTAATTGACATAGTTAATTTTGTAAATGATGCCACAAGAGAATCCAATTATTAGGGAAATTTATGAGTCAACATAGGCTCAGATATGTCTCAAACTTCTATAAAGGCTGCTCCAAGTTTCTCTCCTATATGCCACCAATAACCTTGTAAATTGTAATATTGTATTCTATTTTGTGTTTATGTTTGCTTGTTGAACTAAAAAAATGTCATAAGTTAGACAGCTTGCATTTAATTAAAGGAAGAAGAATCTACAATTCTACAGCAAATTATGATCCAATGTACACCAAACAATATTGCATCAACGAATTCAGTAGTACCTGCTTCAGCCAGCACTCCTGATGTTTGTGTTTGTATATATCTGGTGAATAGCACCCAAACTCTGATGGGCAGTAAACCCAGATATTGCACTTCATTTCCCCTGGTTTTGCATTTTTGGCCTGATCTAAGCAAGCCTGACAACAATCAGCAGCACTTTCTTGATGGTGGGTAAGCCCCCATCTCACAGCAGATCCATCATAATCAGTATGAGTCTCTGCATGGCATTCAGGAGGAAGGGGTCGACCAGGAATAATCTCCTCTGCAAAAAGATACATTAAGAGACCTCAAGTTAGATGCTTGTAAATGTAATAGGAGTAAGTCCTAACCAGCATATCTTTATAACAGCACAAGACACATATGGGCTCATAAGATTTGCAGAGAAAAACTAATGTCCTATGAGGTTAAACTATTGAAGATAACATAGAGATGAAATAAGACTGTAGAAGATTCCAACTGGTCAACAGAGTTACCAAGGTCCTTCTCATTTTCAGGTTTATCATTGTGTTCAGTGTGAACAACATCAGCTGGCAACCATAGACCAATCGCTTCCAATAACATTTGCCAATTAGACGCCAAAGCTCTTTTCAACATTTCTACAAAACAAAGGTGATACAATTTAGATTTATATATATGTATATATATATATATATATATATATATATATATACAAAGGTGATACAATTTAGATTTATATATATGTATATATATATATATATATATATATATATATATCATATATTTAAAAAAAAATTAAATCATATTTCTATTCATAGGCTTCCAACAGAGGCAGCATACTTGCTTCCTGAAAAGGGATGCTTGAATTTAAATTTGATTTTGAACTTGTCACCCTTTTAACTTCTTTAAGTTTTTCAACACGCCATAGGTACACTGCTTCTGCTCAAAAAAGAATGCATATAAGCTACAATTGAATTGAAAAATGTAAATTAGCAGATGCAGTAGGTTTGCTGGCTAATATGCATATCTGAAGTTAATGCTACCTGTCATGCGTTGGCTCTTAATATGGAAGTATGTCCCAGGAAGCATACAAATCCAGGATTTAGATTTAACTTTGAAACCTTCTCACTGCCATTGGTTCTCATGTGAACTGGCTTGAGGATCAACAGAATGTTTTGGAAAATTGATCAGACAAAGTTAGATACTGTTATCACAGAATTTCAATCCTAAATAATGGCATGGAACTCAATTTCACCTTGGACCAGTCTATACCTACCGGTATTCACCAGTCCAGGCATGAACAGTATGTAGACCACCTCATTTTGGATGGTCCAGGCCGCTTATCCTGAGGAAGATAAGTTATATCCTCGTTGACAGGAATGCAAATGAATCCTATTAAATCACAAAGTGACTAGTTGAAAGAAAGATATACCAGGGACATATATGTTAGGATCGTAAAGGCACTAAGTGGGTTGGGGGGGAGGGGGGGGGAGGGGGGGAGGGGTGAATTAGTGCCTTCGAAAAAAAAATCGATTTGAAAATTTTCAATCAAAAAATATGTATCGGAAATGCGTCTAACTTAGAATGAGAGTAAGGATAGTGAGTAACTAAATCAGTTAATAATAGTACGAAAAAATATAAAGAGAAATACAAACCAGATTTATAGTGGTTCGGTCGTCCCGACCTACGTCTACTTCCGATTCCTCTTCCCTTAAAGTCATTAACTTTCACTTCCAATCTTCTTTTCAATAGGCAAAGATCAACTATCCTTGTTACAACTCTTTCTCCTTTTCAGAAGCTTAGGAGAGAACCTTCACACCTCTCTTTTACAAGAAAACCACGCACCTCCTTAGTATGACCTCTAAACTCAAGGAGGAAGAGACTCAACACTTTTCAAAAGAGTTTATACACTTCGAATCATAAGTTTTCATGCTACCACCATGCAAGCATAAGTGGAGTATTTATAGACCCCAAATGACTTTAAAAATGGAGCAAAAAATTCAAATCCTCAAGTTTTCAAAGTACTAGCGGTACTATCGCCATACAAAGCCTAGGAATCTAGGCTCTGGTGGTACCACCACCTACCTAGGTGGTACTATTGCCAAGATTCTCGGAAAAAACATAATTTGTGTTTTCTAGCTCTCAAGCGGTACCATCGCTTGGGCCTGGCGGTACCATCGCCCAACCTAATCTCAGGTCACTAAATTGGCCTTCCAACAAACCCATTTCGACCCTGGTTCAGGCCCAATGGGCTCCTAATCAAGTTGGCATGGTTACGTCCCAAAACCAACTAAATTAGACTATAAACGACTTCGATCAAGACTTAACAACTCTAATTACAATCATGAAGCCTTCAACACATTGTCCATCATGTCATATGTTCATCCGACACTTTGTCCGAACCTCCGACACATTGTTCCTTCCTTCGACGTATTGCTTGGGTGGTACCACCGCCGAATAGAGCCTGGGAATTTGGGCTCTAGCGGTACCATTGCCTGCCTGGGCAATACAATCGTCGGGATTCCCAAAAAAGCATAATTCGAGCTTTCCAGCTCTCAGGCACTACCACCGCCCAGCCCAACCCCAAGTCACTAAATTGGCCTTCCAACAAGTCCATTTCGACCCTGGTTTAGGCCCAATGGGCTCCTAATCAAGTTGACATGATTGCGCCTCAAAACCAACTCAATTAGACTCTAAATGACTTCGATCAAGACTTAACAACTCTAATTACAATCATGAAGCCTTTAACACGTTATCTGTCATATCATCTGTTCATCCAGCACTTCGTCCGAACCTCCGATGCATCATTCTTTCCTTGGACGTATTGTCCGATCTATTGATATATTGACCTCCTACAACATCTGATCTTCTTAGTGCAATGCCCGATCTTTCTGGCCTGATGCCTGAACTCATGGCATGAAATCCATCCTTCGGCACGTCGACCAATCCTCCGACCCGACGTCTAATCTCTGGCATTATGCTCTCTGGCCCAACGTTTGATTTTCCTATTTCAACGATTTGTCTTTCGATAGTTCAAGTCCATGATAGAAGTTTCTCCTGCGTCACTTATATCAAATGCTTATTAGTCCATAAACTCATCAATTGATTTCATCATCAAAATCCGAGATTTAATAATATGTAGTTCAGTGATTGCTGAAACATCAATAAAGTAAACCAATTATGACCCTGAACAAAAGCAAAGTTCCCTTGGAGTTGAAGTAGCTAGTTCAGAAAAGGAAGAAAGACTGTTATAGAAAGAACAAAATTATTCTTTTGAGAAAAGTTGACAAGCACTATTACATAGAACATAGAACGCTACTGTCATAGGACAGGTGCTCATACAAAATATATCTTTTAATTTGGCCTGTAGCAAAAGTTTAAGCTACTCAAACCAGTTGGTACATGCCAATATTTATTAATCTATAGCCAACCAAGATGCAAATCGAACAATTTGTCTGTTTCAGTTCAATATAAATTTCACTTGGTAAGCTTACCATGCTAACCTTAAAGGATGATGAGTTTACTATCTTATCACAGATAAAGTTATAAACGGGGTATTTAATGTAATGCTTATGTATGTCCATGTCTTTCAAATTTGTTCATGCTTTGTACAGCATGTAGAAGGCTAGCCGTAAGCTTGACAACCCTATTTTGGTTAGCATTAGTGGCCGCTTTAAGCTTGTAAATGAAGGTTGTGTTATGTGGGACTTGTGAGCATTTTTGATATGTAGTGAACCATCTTGGACCCTTTGTTGTGTGACCATTCATAGCTTGTAAAGTCTATTATTGTAATTTACATTGATTATAAAGTGATTGTTGAAATGGTTGCATATAGATTCCGAGCGAAACATTTTCTCTAACTCATTTTCTCTTTTGTAGGTCCTAAGGGACTATAGGAGGTTTTGAGGAGGCTAACTTTTGCGGATGAAGATGCAAGGGAATTGCACGACTTAGGCAAAACCAACTAAGTTCATGACTTTGGTATCAGAGCATGACAAGCATACATAGAAACACTTAGTATGCAAACGTGGGGAACCTAGCGGGGCTGTGTTGAGGGCAGCTAGCACGCGCAACCGTTTAGGGAGACGGGCATTGAGATGTAGGGAAAGGAGTCGTTCAGAGAAGCGAGCATCCAAGATTAATATTCAGAGGAATGATCAACCCTTTACGCGAGAGGCACTATGAGGATAAGTAAGCTGGGAAGAATGTGTAGTGTACAAAGGTTAGGCTAGCTGAGTTCGAGCTACAGCTTGACGTTAGCAACCAAACTTGATAGTGCTCAAGACAAGCGGGGTGCTTTGTAAAGAATGAGACTATGCAAAGTGGGATGGGCTGCTCAACGACCGAAGGAGTTGTGCAAAACTCATAGAGGTGAGAGGAATTGCCAACTTGAAGAATTCAATACACATGCAAGGGCTTATATACGGACGATAGAATGTTCATAGTCATCCCAAGGCAACCAAAACTTGACGCCATGGAGCATTGAAACTTTCTCTTCGATATGAGAAGGATACGTCTGTAGGAAGCTGAAGTATGCAAGAAGTTCAATATGTTATTAGGCCTTGCGGGGTGCAACGAGGGGGCTGTATTGGCCAAAAGTCACAATCTAGCAAGTGCGTTTGCGGGGGCAAAACAATGCACAGTTTGTTCGGCAATGCGGAGTAGTCTAAGAGGATGGTGGTCTCCGAAACTTCCCGAGGGAAGAATGCAAAGAGAGAAGTTGCTCCAACAGAACAGATATTCATGAGGGATAAGTCTCGGCTCTCCAGAGGGAGAATCATATGCAACGAACCGCACACGTTAAGAAGGGGGTTATCTCAAGACGTTAACCAACTAAGTTCATGACTTTGTATCAGAGCATGACAAGCATACATAGAAACACTTAGTATGCAAACGTGGGGAACCTAGCGGGGCTGTGTTGAGGGCAGCTAGCACGCGCAACCGTTAGGGAGACGGGCATGGAGATGTAGGGAAAGGAGTCGTTCAGAGAAGCGAGCATCCAAGATTAATATTCAGAGGAATGATCAACCCTTTACGCGAGAGGCACTATGAGGATAAGTAAGCTGGGAAGAATGTGTAGTGTACAAAGGTTAGGCTAGCTGAGTTCGAGCTACAGCTTGACGTTAGCAACCAAACTTGATAGTGCTCAAGACAAGCGGGGTGCTTTGTAAAGAATGAGACTATGCAAAGTGGGATGGGCTGCTCAACGACCGAAGGAGTTGTGCAAAACTCATAGAGGTGAGAGGAATTGCCAACTTGAAGAATTCAATACACATGCAAGGGCTTATATACGGACGATAGAATGTTCATAGTCATCCCAAGGCAACCAAAACTTGACGCCATGGAGCATTGAAACTTTCTCTTCGATATGAGAAGGATACGTCTGTAGGAAGCTGAAGTATGCAAGAAGTTCAATATGTTATTAGGCCTTGCGGGGTGCAACGAGGGGGCTGTATTGGCCAAAAGTCACAATCTAGCAAGTGCGTTTGCGGGGGCAAAACAATGCACAGTTTGTTCGGCAATGCGGAGTAGTCTAAGAGGATGGTGGTCTCCGAAACTTCCCGAGGGAAGAATGCAAAGAGAGAAGTTGCTCCAACAGAACAGATATTCATGAGGGATAAGTCTCGGCTCTCCAGAGGGAGAATCATATGCAACGAACCGCACACGTTAAGAAGGGGGTTATCTCAAGACGTTAACTTCATAAAGCTCAACGGACCGAGCGAGAGACGAGGAGTAGTCGCATGATCTTGCATGAGGTAATGTATTGGTGGACACATTGCGAGATCATGTTGGGGAGCGACTCAAGGCAACACCAAATAAAGGCACACTTGGTATAGAGATCAAACTTAATAGAGGGCTGACCTGTGGAATGGTGGGCACAAGGGCCACTATCAACTCAATGCAAATTGAGAAGTGGAGCAACTTGGGTGTAACTTGATGAAGTACCCAAACCAGATGAAGGAAGTCGACATAAAAGACAGAATATGGAGCGGAGGCACAAAGCTTTCCATAAACAAAGGTCAATGACATGAACACTTACAAAGGCAAGAGTGAGATCATATTGTTCCATGGGTCCCTCTTTCTGATGAAGCGATTCATCCTGCATGATATCAAAGATGAAGGGAGCTTCGAGGCACATGCACCTTATCTCGAAGAAGCATTTAACAGAGAAACTAAGGCGTCTCAACTTGCGGAGGCAAAGTTAGGGTCAAAAAGCCTTGTCACGTGGCAAGAGGACACGGAAGCAGGTACTTTTGAAGAATATGCCACAGTAGTGGTGTGTAGTAGAGATTGTGCTAGGGGGACCAGAGGCCTATGATCCAAACAATGGTGCACCAATTTCAGCGAAGTCGATGGACTTTAGGAGCTACTAGGCGATGGACTGCCCTAGAGCTATGCTTCGTCAGGTGTGACCCGAGAGCGGGTAGACGAAGATTGATTACCAAGGAAGCAAACATAATCGGAGGTGGCAGAAGCCCTGCAATGTGTTAGCAGAAGCCACGCATGGAGAGATCGCAGTCCGAGTTCACCTCACAATGAACAATATATAATGGAGATGTCACCAGGAGATGACATGGTACAGCGGATCGTGGTAGAACAGTTCGAGGCAATGTGACATACACGAGACAAGTCCTGCGAGGGACTAGGTTATAAGGAGGCATGATCAAGAGCTACTAGGAGCTCTACTTCGGTGAACAACACGATGATAAGAAAGGTTATGGACTCGAGGAATGAATGTCATAGTACCGCAGAGGCGGGTCTTCCGTGCGTGCATCGAATTTTTCATCAGATGAAAGCCTTAGTCATCAGCATATAGAGGCTATGTACCACCGAGAGGGAATTTCGAATGCAAGTACTAGTGAGTCCCATTAGGGGACTTAATCATGCAGAGGTATGATCGAAGCGGTTGGAGAATTGGACCGCTCTAGAGCTCATATTCGCTTAAGGGAGCCCAACAAGTTAAAGGACAAGGCCGAGTAAGCGAACGTTACTACCAATGAAGCTAAGGAAAACAGAATTAGTGCAAGCCCAGCAACATAATGGCGAAGACCATGTATGGGAGTTGCAGTCTGTCTTTCCATCGACCTAAGGGAACTGCTCGAAAAACATAGAGGTGTTGAAGCAGACAATCGAAAGGGGCGAGGAAGCGATGAAGAGTCTAGAGGAACTTAGCTACCCAAAACCAAGCATCGATTAGAATGAAAGTGGACTCGGAAGAGTGCCACAGTGCCGTAGAGGCGGATCTACTGATCGAGAAGAAAGGGACGCAGATGCAAAGAGATAAATAATAAAGCCATGGTACCGTAGAGGCAGTACTTTCGTAGAGTCATCGATTCCTTACTCTCATGAAGGGAGAGCGTTGGTTGTGAAAGGAGCCGAGGAGGTGGAGAATGCATAGGCAAAGGTTAGAGAACTTCGTAAGACCGATGTCAACGATCTTCTCATCAAGATAACCGAAAGTGAAGGACTTCGGGGCGATGCAAGAGTGCTCGTTCAAGGAACGAAGTAGGCAGTACACGGTGTTGTACCTTTACTACTCAGATGAGTAGGCAACAGAGATGATAGAAGATATGGTACAATCTCAAAGGCGACCAAAACTATCAGAGACTTGCCCTAAGTCATGGTGAAATTTTACTCTTTTCAGACAAAACTTCTTGCATTCCAGAAGTTCGATGGTAGTGAGAAGGCGAATCACAATAGCTAACCCAATGCAAGGAGTGCAAACACTTCGAATGCTTCGGAAGTATGAGCAAAGAGCAGGCGAAGGCTAGTAACCAACTTGATGCATGAAGTACAACCCTCGAGGAGGCAGACGAAGTCAAGAGAGTGAGTGAAACCAAGTGCCCCAGCTCTCCTATTTATCCAGCAGAGAAGCTCTGCACAGGTTTAAAGACCCTTCGAAAAAATCTAATAGAAGACAATAGTTGTCAAATCCTCACTAATGATGATCGGTGCTACTAAGAGTAGACTGTTCGCTTCATTTCTCAATAGAATACTAATCGAAAGCGGAAGTGATGCAAACCTACTTAGAAGTAATAGCTAAATGGAAAATGAATCGATAGGTAAATTTTGTAAAGGAAAGACCCCAAAAACTTCAAAGTCTGCGAGGCGATGCTCGTTAAGGCTCCAACAAGCATCCACCCAATTCAAGTAGTATGAGGCATTTAAGAGACTAGCGTATAACAAGGAAGGTCTTTTCCTTCATCTGAAGGATCCGTAGGAAGCAACAGGGATCAACACAACTAAGCCAACCATACACCAGAGTTAGAGTTATTGGCGAGTTGAAGCAGCACGACGGATCAAAGTTTGACTACTCAACAATAACGACGGAAAGCAGCTAGGAGCCAAGAGGCGCATTGCTTCTATAGCGGAAGATTGAAGACTCAGCAAAGGCGAGGAGATGTAGCATCTGCAAAAGCTTCAACGAGAACATCGAAGGAATAAGTGAAGGAAAATATCACAGACAAAGTTATAAACGGGGTGTTTGATGTAATGCTAATGTATGTCCGTATCTTTTGATTTTGTTCATGCTTTACACAACATGTAAAGGGCTGGCCATAGACTTGACAGCCCTATTTTGGTTAGCTTTGGTGGCCGCTTTAGGATTGTAAATGAAGGTTGTGTCATGTGAGCACTTGTGGGCATTTCGGTCTATAATAGATCATCTGAGACCTTTTGTTGTGCGACCGTTTAGAGCTTGCGAAGTCTATAATCGTAATTTGCATTGGCTATAAAGTGTTTGTTAAAATGGTTGCTTGTGGATCCGGAGTGAAATGTTTTTTCTAGCTCATTTTCTCTTTTGTAAGTCCTAAAAGACAATAGAAGATTTCGGGGAGACTGCCCTTTGCAGACGGACACACAAGGATGCCGCACGACTTAAGCAAAACCAACTAAGTTCGTGATAGTCCGATACCATTACTATTTTTCTTATTTTGATAGTTATTGTCATAGCTATATTTTTCCCTCTTTTCTTCTCTCGTGCACACATTGTCTTTCATTCACTCTTTCTCTCATGGGTAGCCTCTTCACTCTCCTTGGCCTCCTTCTCACCCAAATCATTGCCTCGTCTTACCAATGTGCCACCTCCTCTATTGTTGCCTTCTTCTGCTCCACCAATTCTCCTCTTCCTCACTTCTTCCCCCCTCTTTAATTAGGATGATACCAATCCATATCAACGTTGGTATGCCAATCCACACCTGTAATATACCAGTTCAGCCAGTGATTGATATCGACACCAGACCAGAATTTTAAAACTTGGCTTCTAGTATATGAGTCTAGAATTATTTGGTTTTTTCTAGATCGTGGTATCCATTGTATACTTAAGTTGCTTGGTACATTAGATTAAGGATATTTCAATCTTCCAAATTCATCGAGTATGAAATCTATAAGGATCAAGAAAAAAAAATTTTGAATTCTTTTATGAATATAGTATGTTCAGTGTTTTCAGCTTTTAAGGGATGAATCCCAGAGAGAGATTCTGATAAAGACTATATTTTGGTTGTGATCTATGAAAATGAATAGCAATTATGTGATTGGGCTCCCAATTATGGTGAGCTGGATCACGTACCATAGTGATTCAGAATTCAAAGCAACATGAATAACTAAGATAAAGGATTCAACGGCAGCAAAGCAATGCCTCCATCTATGCTGAAAAGCTAGCTTAAAGATATAGCCTATACCGGATGCCAAGTGAAAACTGTAGATGGTCAAAAGCAGTGTCTGCCAGAATATGTGAAAACTATGCTCTCAGAGTCACCTATGCCTGCAAAAATTGAAGTTCCTATATGCAGTGCAAAACTTGACCAAAAAAGAATGGATTGTGTTTCTTGGTAAAATCCAAAGGAGTTGCAAAATAGAAGCACTGATGTGGTTCATATAAGATTAGACATATAAGATCAGTCCTAAATCAAATCTAACATATAAGATTAGACATCAATCAAATCTGAGATTGAAATACAATGTCCCTGCAAAATCAATCGATTTCTCAGAAATTTTTTTTTTCCGAGTTCATCAAAGCATTGAGTTCTGTACTCCAATGTATTAGTGACCAACTTTAATCAAATATTCACAAGAAAAATGGTCGATCAGCAAACCCAATCATATGAAAGGACCACCCACCTCGTTGTTCTGTCACATTGTTATCTTTAACACTTTGCAGCTTTTGCAGAATCTCATTGGCCAGCTTCTGCTTCACAGGTTGCGGCAACTTCAAAACCCTCTTCTCTTCTTTCAAGAGATCCTTTCTCAGTTTCCTCACCTGTTCACATCCAGAAAACAAAAACACTTTTGTCAATCAAATCCTTAATAATAAGACTGATGAGAATTTGAACCTGCGAGCTTACCGCTCTAACCAGATCCACGGGCTCAGCATCTCTTCGAACCCTAATCGACTCTTGTATCCTCTCAAGCTGATCCACTATAAATTCCACAAAACAACAGCAGCAGCGATTAGACTTAAAGATTTTCAATTTATTCGCAATGAAAATGCAAGTAAGCCCCAAAACTAAGAGATTTGCCAACTAGAGCAAGGTTACAGCAAGACAGGAGCCATCCTTGTACCCGAAAACGGATCGCTCGAGGAAACAAGGGAGAATGAGGTGTAGAACGTTCGGAGCACGAGGAGGGCCGCGACGAGATTAACGCAGCAAACCACGACGGTGATCCGCTTGAAGGAGCAGCAGAACTTGCTACCGCCGCCGCCCCTCCCCCACTCTACCGCGCCCCTCGCCATCCCTGCACCGTCCTCATGACATCGTCGCCACCCTCCGCGGTCAGGTCTCGGGCGTCGGTCGATTCGATCCTTTGCCTCCGAGTTCCGCAAAGGGAGAGGGGGCAATGGGAGATTGACGATTCGGGGGATCGCAATGGGCCTTATTGTCGTCGTCGAGGAAGCTCGCGCTTTGGCCTGATGGAGACCGGCGAATGGAGCCCCAACTTGAGAATCGCGGCCGAATGGGAATCAGAAATCCTCCTCCATCGCAACCGAGGTGGTGTGGGTGGCCGTCACGGACAAAATAAATGCTGGGGATTGGAGTTCAACTGCCCGATGCAAACACGCACCAATTTCCTCTCGCCCATTAGGACCACGACCAATGTCTATGTCTTGGGACGCTACCCGTGTTTGAGCCGGAAATCGTGAATGGTGTCTCATTGGTTGACGGGAAACCAGAAGCGTGGCCCCGTGGAGCCCAGGGGGCCACGACAGCAGCTTGAATGCGTGAATACCGTACTTAGACATCCCAACACATTAACCCAGTCTACCTGCCTCGTAATTGGAAAGCACAGTTGCGTGGCAGGTAGGGAGAGGTGAAGGGCTCGTCATATACTTCGTTTTTGGGATGATTATTTATGATAATTCGAAAGAAAGGTTTAATGTACAAATTATATTAATATACAAATTATAAGGAGAATACAATCAATTTCTCTGGGAATATTTTTTGTTTTTTTTGAGCCTATGTGTCTCACTCTTCCATGTTTTAATTTTCGATGCCATATACGTTGCGCATATCACATTTGATATATTTCTCTTTATTTCATTAAACTTTTTTTTTGAATTTTTCATGATCATATAATTGATAACTTACCGGTAGCAAATTCTCTAGGAATCGGATCTTTGTCCTTCAGCTCTGATGAGGCTCCGACCAATTCAAACATTATTTAAGCCGGATGCATGTAGATTAAGATTGAATCGATGTCCCATTTGATGTGTGGGTTAAGATGGACAGTATGTCAAAGTCAAATGGATGGATCAATTTTTCATTAACTGTGCATCTTCAACAAACTAAAAGCTAATCTAAGTAGAGGTCGGATCACTACACAAACGTAACACCTTCGATTGTTTATTCAAAAATGATAATTTCTTCCACATCTCCATAAAAAGAGTAAACAACAACTTATGATTTTTAATTCTAAATTATGATAAGAACTAAATATTAATTAAAATTAAAAGTATATCTAATTCTTTTGGTACTAGCACTCGACTTTCTTTATTGGGCAGGATATCAGATCCATATATGTTTAGCGAAAATTAACCAATACCTTAATTAAAGGGATATCAGTTTTTCATGAATTTATTTGGAATGAGAATCCATATCATGAGATTCATTTATGGCCTATAGGACGTCGATGAGGTGTCACCGTCATGTGCTCGCCAACTCGAAGTCTGAGGATACGTCAACTTTATATCCCTTGTAGTAAATGCAACTTTGGATTTATATTTTATAACCCATAGTCATTTGTAATTAGAAGAATAGTTCATGTGATGGGATCGTCGATTGGAGCATTTGTTTTATTTTTTCTTCTCTTGTCTAGAATGTCAGAGCTTTAATTGGAGGTAAATATTTTTTCAGTTAATTTGTACCATGTGTAGATTAAAAGAAGCTTAATATACATGATACAAAACAAATATATATATATATATATATATATATATTGTTATACCTTGAAATATCTTGAATATTATTGATGATATTTTTGTTATGTTGTAATGTTTTGGTGATTATATGATGAATCATGTATTCAGAGAAGGAATAGAGTGATTAATTGATTAGTTAATCATGAAGAAGTTATAGAGTGATCAATTGATCAGCCAATCATCCTTTGGAGCTAATAAAATTCTAGTTTTTGAAGAGGGGAGTGTTTGAAAAATCTGTCAAAAATATGGTGAGCATCAAAAAAATTATATATAAAAAATATTGATGATAGAAGAGAATAAAAGGGAAAACAAAGTATCCTTATTAAACATAATGACTTATAATTTCAAAAACACTGATCTCTCAGCCTCTCAGCATCTTTTAGATCTCTTCTTTAGTATTGAATCTAAGACATTACAATAGTCTCCTATTTATAGAGGATCAATCTAAAACTTTGACTTCAATTGAAATATTGACTTCTATTTTTTTAAATTAAAACTCTTAAAATTAATTTATTTAAACATTAAGTAATAGTTTTCTTGTATCGGTAAATAAAACATTGATGGATGAATACATATCCTCACTACCCTTCTCTCTACTCTCCTCTTAAGAGAAGAAATCAGGCCATAAACATACAGAAGAGGTAAAAGAAGGAACCATAAGGAGGAAAATTACTGCCATGACTTGAGATAAGATTTGAAAACTTTATACGATCTTAGGGGTTTATTTCTTCCCGAAGAGTTGATATGTGTGTAAATAATGACATCTTTACATTTACGTCACATCGTTCCTTTGATAGGGTTGATCATTCAGATAGAATTATTGACGTTGGTTGTAAGCGAAATCGAAAGTGAATGAGATTGCATCTTAGCACATTTAGATTATTATCTTTATTGTAAGTTTGGTAGAAAATTGATAAAATTATATATCCTTATTTATTTACGTTTAGTGTATATATATATATATATATATATATATATATATATATATATATATATATATATATATATACAAAGTTATATATTTATTTTCTCTTGTAAAAAATAAATTATGAAGATGAGATTTGATTTTAGGACTTTACGATTAATCATTAATATTTTTATCAGCTAAATTAATTTATAGATTAAAATATTTATTTGATGATGTTTTTGGCCCTCAATCTTACACTGTAAATCTTGGACGATTGATTATTGACTAAATTTTTTGTTGACACAAATACCCTTTAGAACTTATATGGTAGTGAAAAATGAAATATATTTAAATTATTTTATTTTTTAATTCAATATTGTACACATCAGTAATGGTTCCATTGATATCGATGACAGTGGTATATGTGGAGGAAACTAATACTGGAGAACGACATATATATATATTTATATATTTATATATTATGAAAATTCACAAGGAACAATAAATATATGAAAAACCCTAGAAAAATAGATGAAATCTTTTGCCGACAGCCGGCCAAAACAAGCTTTGACTTTTCTCGACCTTCTTAATTAAGTTTTCCCCGTGAAACAAGCAGACATACCGAGGATGGCACTGCACATGAATCCTCTCCTGTGTCACATGCGAGTAGTGGGCCTTTTAGGGACACCAAGCATTAAATTCTGAGACCGGCGGACTTGTCTTGTCCCTTCATTGCTCTGCCGAAACCTAATTTAACTCTGTGATCACACCCTTAAGGTTTCGACTCACCAAGCCATGCTACATCACCAACCGCAGTCCCATACCTTGTTCTCCTCTTCGCCACCCATGGCCGCCCTCTTGCTACTGACTTCCTTTTCAATAGATTTCGAGGAGCTAATGACGTGAATTTGACTGATTCTGCTACCATCACATCCAATGGAGTCCTCCAGCTGACAAATGCAACCGATCGGGGACAGACCTGCCATGCCTTCTTCTCTTCTCACTTGCGCATCCTCCACATCCGTTCTTCTTCCAAGCCAGCCGCTCTCTCTCCTTCAGCACTGCCTTCGTGTTCGACATCGTCTCTTTGACCGGCGGTGGCGGTCATCGCTTGGCCTTCGTCGTCTCTCCCTCGAACAATCTCTCCGAAGCCCAACGTGGTCCGTATCTCGGACTCTTAGCCGAAACGACACCGGCAACTCTTCCAATCATATATTGGCCGTCGAGTTCGACACCGTGAGGAATTACGATACGGAGCGTGACATCGACGACAACCACGTCGGCGGTCAACAGCATCCTCTCTGACGTATCCGAGTCTGCGTCCTACTACACGAACGAGCACGAGAACGTGGCGGTGAAGCTGGAGAGCGGGCAACCGATCCAGGCTTGGATCGACTACGATGGCGCCACCGAGATACTTAATGTGATCATATCACCTCTCTCTGTGCCTAAACCACGGCCTCTCATATCCAATGTCACAGATCTATCGCAGGTTTTCGAGGAGTTCATGGTCGTCGGCTTCTCTGCTGCGACCGGGAAGCCGTCTGGTAATCACTACATATCAAGATGGAGCTTTAAGACTAATGGAGTTTCATGCCCTTTCGGCTACCTCTTCCCGCAGTGGATAAGGGACCGTCGTCATCGGTCTAAAGAGCGACTGTACCAAAGATCGGAGCAGTGTTTACGATTGTTCCAGTAGTCGTCGTGGCTCTAGCGATTGCTTCTTACTGGTATCTTCGGCAGCGAGCGAAGCTGTCAGCGAACCTCGAAGACTGCGAGTTGAACTACCCTCATAGGTTCCCATATAAGGATCTCTACAGGGCAACCAAGGGGGTTCAAGGAGACGGATCTCCTCGGCACGGGTGGTTTTGGTCGTGTACAAAGGCGTTCTACCACGCACCGGAGAAGCAGTAGCCATCAAACAATTCCAGGCAAGGAATGAGAGAGTTCATTACAGAGGTGGCGAGCTTAGGCCGGACGAGGCACGGGCACTTGGTGCAGCTCAAAAGCTGGTGCAAGAGGAACGAGGAGCTGAACCTTGTGTACGAGTACATGCCCAATGGCAGCCTGGACGCTTTCCTCTTCAGCCATGGAAGAAGGGGGCAACTGAGCTGCAGTCAGAGGTTTAAGATCCTCAAAGGCGTCGCATGGGGATTCCTCTACCTGCAAGAAGAATAGGAGCAGGTTGTGGTGCACCGAGATGAATGCGAGGTTGGGCGACTTCGGCCTGGCGAGCGGGGACTGGGATATATTCGCGCCGGAGTTGTCGCGCACCGGGGAGGCGACGGCCAGCTCCGACGTGTTCGCCTGTGGCGTGCTGCTGCTGGAAGTGGCCTGCTTCCCCAACAATGGAGATGGTGTTGGTGGACTTGGTCAGAGTGTGCAAGTTCAAAGGTAGGCGGCTTACGGGGGGTTATGGATCGAAGGCTCGGTGGGCACTAACGGCAAGGAAGAAGCTGAGACGGAGGTCAACTGGGTTAGTTTGCTGCCTGTCTGGCGCGGAGGTGAGGCCGACGATGAGGCAGGTGATTGGGTCCCTCCATGGGGACACGAGACTCTTAGAGATGACGTGTCTCTCGTGTTCCCAGAAGCTGTCTATTGGATTTGATCTCTGGGATGTCGATTACTTCTTCATCACGAGGCCAGATTTCCAGCAGTATCCTACAAGGAGGGAGATGGATAGATATTGAAAATATTGGTGCTTTTTTCTTTAGTTTTTACTGTGATCAATCTATTAATGATCATATATGAGAATCCTGTAGTAAATGTGATAAATGCCCACACCATGTCCGATTCATGCATTAATACAGGGAGAGGACAGTCCATGTCGGAGATGTTTATCCGTGACATTGCAAGTAGTTGTGTGCGTCAGTTTGATTGAGAAAGACATTACAAATTCTATGAATATCATTCTATGAACATCCAACAACTCGTGTAAATGCCCGCATACCGTCCAAAACATGGGAACATAGATGGTAAGAGCTGTCACTACTCGTTCAAGTGTTTAGGAAACACTAGGCAAGACGAACAAAAGTCTACCTCCATTGAATCAGAATTTGCTGGTGACTACTGTATTAACAACAAATATATGACATCTAAATGAAATACATGTTCATAATTATTACGATATTTATCTCAGTATAATAAATTAAGAGTAATTCGAACAACAACGATTAATCATTCATATGCCCTTCGATTCATTTTTTACCATTTAGACACCCTCATGTTACATTTAATGCTGTCAGCAAACATTTATCACTATTCTCTGCCAATCCTAAACCAAAATAGACAGCATTCTTTGGAGTCTCTCGGTTTCTCTATAGTATTGCACACTAGAGTACATTATCATATATACAAACTAGATAAGTTTCTTCTTTTGAAAGTAACCCTTCAGGTGCCACAACTGCAACATGGAAACCACAATGCATACACTAAGGGACATAATACTAAACCATGCAACCCTTGCATTCGTCCTCTCGCTTACTTCCCTCATCTCTGCCTCCCTGAAAGCATAAAATACAGAAGAAACGATACATGATCAGATGCTAGTTATTACCCACAACTGCATGGAATATTTGACAAGAAACCACCTTTTTCTTTTTTTAATTACCTGGACTTAAGATAAAGCAGGTTTGCATGGATTGCTTGCACAGCTGCTTCTAATTTTGTCAACTCTAGCTCAACGCCCTACATTTTGAGAAGCTTGGTCATAATTGTCACAAAAAAAATGCACCTCAAATTGGAATTGCACATCCTATATACCAAGGTGATGAGTTTGCTTTGTAGCTCTAAAGTGCTCACCTCAATCTTATCTTTTTTGGCAACAGAATCCCAGTCCTTCGCTGCAATTCCAATCTTCCAGTCAAGGCTAACACTGGCTCCAACACCTTTATCACCACTATCTATCCAGAAACATGCCAAGTAGTTGCCGGCTTCAGTAGTTGTGAATGCAAACTGACCTGCTGTAACATGCTCTTTGTGGTGAAGTGTGTTTCCATAAGGTGATGTAACCTACAAAAAAAGCAATTCAGCTGAAGCAACAAAAGGTACAAATATACAAGATGCCATCTAAATACTGATGATTAGACATTATAAAATTTCTTTGTTAAGCCTCTCTTGATCTCAACACACCCTATTTATGTAATTTAGATACATAAAATAAGGAGGGATAATGGCTTGCAAAGAAAGAAAGAAGGTGGGTTCACTGAAGGTAAATTGGCTCCCAAGTCCAAAGAATGTTGGGGCACCAATCATTCTCATGAGTTTCAATATTACCTCTTATGATGGAAATAGGGGCCTACCTTCTTGTCCATATCATTTTGATGTTACCTCAACTTCTTATGCCCAAAGACAGGAGCCTACCTTTACTTCCTTTTTTTCCATGGCACTTCCTTTTCTCTATCACAAGTAATGTGGGAGTTAAAATAAAACTCAGTGCTAAGTTTCCAGACTGCCTTTTCCTCTACATTTCAGAGCTCAAGATCCCAAAAGGATGTTACCTTATCATAATAGGATTATTGATGCTATGCGATGAAGAACAGATACAAATGACTTCCAATATCTATATCGAATATATGTTGGATATGATGATTGTTAAATACTCCCAAGACACATATCGGATACTGCACGATATTTAATGTCTTGGATGCTTTTTAGAGGCATATTTCGTGGCTACTTCTTAGACACTTATTCGTTTCCTTTGAATGTTCTTCTTTAACATGGAAAAGATTAGTACATCATCAGATAGATTATTGACTTTTTTTACCAAACATTATATTTTGATAAAATAAGTTTAAGTAATGGTCCTACCTTATTTTTCAAAAGTTCTTGGTAGCTCATGCATATTCTTTGAACATTTTTTCTGATTTCTTGTTTTCATAATGATATGCAACTACATATTAGAATACCATAGCAAATGCCAAGCTTCATAATATGTATTACTAAGAAATGAAAATTTTTGGGTCTGTCATTGCCATTTTACATCCATTTTTCAAAAATTGACATAGCAACATATTCTGACATATTAGTATCTCATATCCATATCTAAGCCTCATATATGCTGTGAAATAAATCACCAAGTGTTCATCAAAGAGCATCAGCAGATTTAAGTTGGAAATGATCAGCTCTTAGGATGGCATATAATATTATGTTACGTCAAATCACTCAAAAATTGAAATTAATTTAGTACTATGCTTTTGGCCTCCATTTCCAAACCACTTTTCACTTGATATATGCTAAAAGCAATATTTTTTGTCATTAATTCCTATGTCCTGTTTTTAAGGGCCTAGAAATATAACCCAACAAGATATAATCCATCATCTATTTGAAAAAAAAACCTTCCACAATTTGCAGATGTTATTTCAATTGTAGCACTTTATTCTTTTTTGAAAATGTAAAATCCAAGAGTCTTCGGGAAGTTGGAGGAATGGTTGATAGAGAAAATGGCTACAGATTGCACCAATGTGTTCAAATCAAAAGGAGTTCATATGGCAATAGACTAAAGGTTCCATTTCAACTTATTAGATGAGAATCTGCCAAAAGTTAAAAGCAATGTCTACCTTAATTTGTGCATGCATGACCTGGTTTTCCACAGACAGCATGCTTTATGGCTATGCTAGGAGTAAATGAAGATGAAGGATTGGTAGCGAAAAGTGTACTGGCTAAAACCTAGAATAATGGTAACTTCATGGATCAAATACAGATGAAGGATTGACAGTTATGATAAATATTATGCAGAGTCTTGAGTCAAATTGTGGTGCAATGATGACAGCAATTAACAAACACAAGTAATATATGAAGCAACAACCAGTATAATTGTGACAGCAATCAGGTATTATAATTTTTTTTGTCCCTAGCAATGAAATCAACAAATACTTAGGCCCGCCTAGGCGCCCAGGCAAGGTGAGGCGAAACCTGAGCGCCTCAATTAGGGTTTGGGCGGGTGCCTTCAACTAGGTGCTGCTTAGGCATGCGCTTGGGCCTAGGTGTTGGGTAGCCAAAGCACTCGCCTAGCCCAAATTAGCTTTAAACGAGCTCGAGTTGAACCCGAATTGAATGATTCGGTTGATTGGTTCAACCAAGCAAGATAACCCAGCTCACTAATCCCTATCCCCAACCCCTCTTCGTGTGTGACCCCTTTCCTTTAACCTAATCATCGTGTCTTCGTCTATGTGCAAGGTGACTGCATCTACTCTTCTGAGCAAGTGTGCAAGTTGACGACCGGTGTTTGTGTGCAAGCCAACGGTGCTTCCCCTCGTGAAAGAAGGTATCTTCTCCTCTTTCCTCTCTTTGCTTCTCCCTCTTTCCATCCCTCTCCACCTTCTGTTGGTGCTAGTCCTTGAGCTCCCGCTGCGTTGTCCCCTCCTCCATATCTTGTCGTCATACCTCCCTCTCTTATCTCTCTCTCGTCATGTTGTTCCCTCTACTTTCGGTGGCAACACCTCTGTCTCCCGGTAACTCCCGACGACCACGAAGGCCAATGGAAATGCTCCCTTCCGCCTCTCTTTGCTTCTTCCTAACAGAATCACCTCCCCTCCCCCTTGGCTCTCTCTCCCCCCTCGACCCCCCTCGCCTCTCTCTATCTCTCTCTTAAGGCGGCTCCAAAGATCACTAGCAATCGACAGTACCCCCTCCCCCGTCTCTCTTCTTGTTTCTCTCTCTACTTCTTTCCCCGTCCCTTCCCTTGCTCTTAGCTAGTTTTCCCCTCCTACCAGTGCCCTCTCCTTTTCCTACTTCTTTCTCTCCTTGACATCCCCATTAATTATTGAATTTGCTACTACTAGGATTTTAATTTATCATTGTTAGAATTCTTGCCAAAATTCTTGGACTTTTTATGTTAATTTTCTTGTGTTTTATTATTTTTGTTGTTATATTTGGTCACTTTAATATTTTTAGTGATTTAAAAAGCATTAGGTGCTAAGATCCTAAAATGTCCGAGACACTAGGCACTCGTCAAAGCAAAGCAAGGTATTCTAAAATATAAAAATACAAAAATATATAATATTATTAATCTAATAAATAAAGATTATTTTGTACAGTAATTAATAATCTACTGTTAACAATATATTATTTACTGTTAACAATAATTAGAATGGAAAAGTATAATTGTTAAAATGGATAAAAAATATCACCTGGTGAAACTGATAGTGAGAAGTCAAAACTCAAAAGAGAAGTAGCAGACAACAACTACAGCAGTGGCAGTAGAGTCGCAGATAGCAGGAGGTAGCAGATAGCAGCAGCGACAGCGAAGTTGCGGACAACAGCAACAGCAACAACAACGGCAGACAACGGACAATAACGAAAGCTGAGGAAACTTGGTCGGCAACAAAGGAAGACTCGGAGGCAAAGGGAGAAATCGTCGGCGGTGGAGGCAGAGGGAGAAAGTGCATGCTAGGGTTGGGAGTTGAGGTTGCGCACAAGTTTTAAGGTAACTGTGTGCATTAGTTGGTTCAATCAAACCAACTAACACACATTTAACTGAACCTGATTGCCTTATATCAACCGAGCGCTCGCCCGAAGCACCCGATGCCTGGGCTCGGGCGAGCACGCTGCCTGGCCCTTATATGAGGCACTCGAGCTTCGCTTCACCTCACCTCGCCCGAGCGCCTTTTTAAATCACTGAATGCTTTATAGATGTTAAATGAATTACTAATGTTTTAATGGTGATAATTTGATTGTGAAGTGATATAAAACTTATATTTTGTCAAATTTTTATATTAATTATTGTCTTTCTTCTTAATTGTATTTTTATACTGGCAAGCGTCTTGTTTCGCTCAGGTGAGCACCTAGACGAGCGCTTAGCGCCTCGGGTGTTTTAGAGCCTTGGCACCTTTTAGCACCTAGCACCTTTGACAACACTCATCCCTAGTGAATTCTAGGGATCCTCTATCAAAAGCCTTTTACAATTAAAATATAATCACCAATGTACAATGAATAAATTTCTGCCAGCCTTGCTGTCACCTATCTCTTTTAAGAATATCACAGAATCTTTGTGAAAGCAAATTATCCTTCCTTTCCAAGGGCATCACCTGAAAAGACTCTTTTACCAAGGCAGTCTATTGTGTGGGTGAGCAGCTCTTAGGTCGCCCATTTGCAACTTGTGTGAGGAACCTTAGGTGTAGTGTTTCTTGAAAAATTATAAGTTGGACTGGGTCACTTAAAAAGGGATGGTCAGTGTCCCAATTCACACCTGGACCAATAAGTATGATTGGCTATGAACCGATCCAAATGAAATTGCATTTGTTGATTTCATGTATGGTTAGCTGCCCACATATCATACATATATCATGAGCTCTACACTCTCATATCTTCTACCAAACCATGTATATGTTGTCAAAGCATAGATAGAACTACTTCCTTATTCATGTTAAGAACTAACAATTATTAATTCTCCATGCAAGTTAGCCAGTAACTTTTTCCTCAATGAAACATTTCAACTGAACCTACCTTCTTGTTCAAGAACTTATGTTTAGCCACTTTATTCCAAGGTGATGCTCTAGGACGCAAGTAAGTAGGTGTTGTTTACAGTTGAAAGGTCATTAGTCATACTGACTCTATAAATTCATACTGACTCTATAAGTACTCCCAAAATAAGGTCATTTCTACTGTTCGTACTGACTCTTAAGTACAATGTCTGTATAGCATGCACACAGTCAGTATGGATGGACAACTTCAGTGATGAACAATGGCTGATAGCCCCTATTTTGTTAGGGAAAGGATTCTTAAATGCTTTTCTTGTTCTCTTGATCTGACCAGAGGCCTATTTGGCCTTCTTTCTTTTACAAAATGAAACAGAACTGCTGATCTTTCATTCCCAACTCGTGAAGGATTCCTCCATGAAGTTGGATTCCATCTTTAGGCCTTGCAAAATCGGGATAACTTATGCTTCAGTGATATAAAAATGGAATATGAAGTAGGTTAGACCAGAGCTTGATCAACTTGGACCAGAAATCTGATCATGTCTAGTGCATTCATTAACATTTCCCATCTCTCAAATCTGCCATCAGATCAACACTAAAACAGAAAGAAACAGATTGATCTCCATAAAATTGGTCAATTGAACTTGTTAATGAAAATTTTATTTTTATGTCATTGATTGTCAACATTCATGATAGGTCTTCTGGCCATATCGAGCTTTGAGTTGTGTCTCACTGCGTGCTGGATCTGCTGAATCTTTAGGAGTTAATAATTCATTGCAATGTTCCAAAACAAGGTCAATGACTGTTGGCCTGAGCTTATGCAATGTGATTTTGGAAGGCTAAAACTTTCAGCTTGTTGTAAATATCCTATCTTGGGATGGTCTGGATCCTATCAGGATCTCTAGAGTTGTCCTCAAAGCAGGGGGAAGAAGTCAAATTCAGCATAGGAGACTTAAAGAGTTTTGGTTGATAATTAATTGCATGCAGAAGGAATAATATCACGATGAGTGTATGGCCGTAATCATCTCTGCATGTTTGCTTTATGGTACAAACTGTGTTGCTCTTGCCTGTCGAAGTCACTGGAGATACCGACATGGCAGTAAGATTGTGCTGGTTTTCTTCTTACTTCCCTCACCATCATATAAGTCTCTCTATGCATCTGTTGATGCTTTTAAAGTCTTCATAGTCAAGATTCAGACCTGATTGTTAAATGGCCATTATCATCCGTATCAACAGAAGAATTTAGCAGTGAAATTTTGGTAGGGAGAACCCTTGAATACACTTCTGGTCCTTTAATCCAATTCAAAGTCTATCCAGCACTTTCAGTCTCTGCAAATGCTCTGAAATGATCGCCCTAATAAAACCCTTCCTCCTCGTATCCAACCATTAACACAAAGAACGACTTCACCCACTCATGAAAACAAGCAAATCCACACCAGATACCAGAACTACCAAAATCACTCCGATCTCAATCATCCGGTTTGGCCAAACAAAGAATTTCCTAGAAATGCTTCCGATGTCATGCAAATCTAAGATCGAAAACCAAGCTTTGTCTGTCAAATGACAAATAATTATCCCCGATCAAGAAACTACGCGGTCACAACATCAAGGACAGATCTAAAATTTAGAGGCCTAGAGACTAGTTGTTCGCTTACCTTGGCGGAGATGATGGGGAGGCCGTCGGCCGGGCCGTCATGGACGACGGCATAGTCGGCGAGCACCACCACGTTGGGTTGTATCTCCTCCGAGACGCACTTGGTGCCCGAAGCCGGCAGGTTCAGCCACACCGCGGTCACCCCCGGCGCCAACAGAATATTACACAGGAGCAGCGCAACCACGGCGGGACGCCGGATCACCGCGTCGCGCAGCCTCATCTCGACCTTCCCCCTTCAAGCTCTCCCAGATCTCTACTTGCTTCTGCTGGCTTCAACTCAGATGAGGGCGAAAAGATGTAGCAATAAAGAATGTCGTTGGAGTCTCTCCCTCTCTCTCTCTCTCACCCAGAATAATAATTCGTCTGATCATCAAATTAAATGTGAAACGAGGGGCGGTTTCGATTTTATCCATGCTTCAAGTAATTTTGTCTTCTTAATATTATCGTATCTCCGAAGAAATAATTAAAGGACATGTTTCGTTAGATTCCGTTTGTATACTTGATGGAATTTAACATATCTTAACCAAACCTTTTGCATAGGCTCCGCGTGCATTTGTCTGGTCTGTTCCGGATAGCTTATTAGCTGCTTTATCTGTATTTGATTTATCATAATAATAATATATTTTTCTTTCGTTTATCATTGTAAATATTTTTGAGTAATTTACCAAAAAAAATTAATAATAAGATTTTACAATATGATGTCTCCTTATTTTACTTTTATCAGAGGATTTTTTTTAATATCAATAATACCACAGGTCAATCTTTTTTATTGAATCGGGCAACTCTGATTCAAACTTGATTGATCTGATCCGATTTGGGTCTGATTCTACGAAGCGGATCGAGTTGAGTTGATTTGATGATTTAAGACAAGGGGGGTTATACGAGGATTTAAAGACAAGAGGATTTGAGGCGACGACAACCAATATTCTTCTCGAATGGCTGGCGAAGGATGACGACGAACTCTTCTACACCCCTTTGATAGTGAACGGTGACACTATCCTCCACTCTTTAGCATCAGCTTCGTTGGCGGTGTTAACTAAAGACGATAACCTCCATTTGCTTTTCGGATGGGAATAATAACATTTTCGTCGATAACATCACATCACCTAGTCGGTCCTCTCCTCTCCAATGTGTTGAATGTGGCAACGACTTCATCGGCGACATCACCGAGCAGTGAGCCATCAGCATCACCAAGTGGTGACCTCATCTCTTATGCTCCTCTCTGGCATCATCTGCCCTTGCCCTCCGGCAATTATCTTTTCTCTCCGATAATCTCTTCAACTGTCATTGCAAATTTGTGTTAGGGTCATTGGAGTTAACTATGCTCCTACAGTTTGAAAGTTTTTGACATCTGATTGTGATGGATGATCTATTGCTCAATGAAAAGAAACAACTAATCCAAACAAATTTCATACGGCCAAAGCATAAGATCAATGATCCATGATAGATACTTAAAACTTTAGGCATAACAGTTGTCAAATGCCATATCAAAGGATCGATCAAACAAGGTGTCAGTTGGCATCAACTGGTCAACAGATATCAAAGAAGTCACTGTCTCTTGCCCACCTAATTGTATCTTCTCCCATTTCTATCACTCTCCTTCCTCTTTCTCTCAACTACAAATTATTGACATCATTATATAGGCTGAAAATGACATTGTTCTGAGCAATTTCAAGCCTTACTAGTTGATGCAATTTCAAGGCTGAAAATGACATCATTATTAGTTTATTAAATCTCGACTAATGTTATTAGTTGATGCAACTTGATCAATAGAACTAGTATATCTAATTGTGCTTAACATTACTAGTTTCTTAACCTTAATCGATACCATCAGTTATAAACTATCAAAAAGTAAACTATTTTTTTTTCAACATTATTAATTTATTAAATTTAAGATTGTATTAACAGCTACATCCATGTGATGAGTTGTAAGTCATCGAGAGACAAATCGGGGTTTGCAATATCATTCAATATGATTCAATACTAGCAGTATTGTCAGTCAAATAATATCCATTAGATGGTTCAAGCTTAGCATAATGCATATGATACGAGTAGGTATTGCTTGATACAAGCCTACTACCAATCTTTTGATGATAATAACTTTCATATACATTCACAAAAGTACATATGTTTCAAGAGTACTTTGATGAATGAAGATTAGTCATTGATATGATTTGTTGATGAAATAATCCTTAAGAAAGATTTATATGTAATTTTATATTAAGTAGTTATTCTGATTATTGCCTAATAGTTTATGTTGTAATTTGTTATCCTTTAAACTTCGAATATAATGTGCTCTTTTTATAATATTTAATTTTGTATATAAATAGAATGAAACCATTATGTAGATTCCTTTGATTTGGGGGTAAAAAATAGATGAATAATTTATATTAATCATTACTAAGTTATACACAACTAATATATTTTTTTTTAGGTGTCAAGTTCAAGATGCTTGAATCACCAATTTCGTGCTTCCTTAGTTACCATGTCAGCCCCTCCATAATACATACTTTATCATATATTAAGTGTTTGTTTATTAAAAAATAAGTGCCACAATTTAAGAAAATATCACTTATTGATTTAAATAGTCTCCATCTTAATTTTATAAAGAATAATGTTAGTAATAGATGAAAGACAAAGATGGTGAAATATCCTCAATAAGATAGATCATAAGTAATCGTATCATTCATGTGATACAATATTTGTGATTTATTGTACTAATTGATTTTCTATTTTGTAATAATGATTATACGATATTTGTGATACAATACATCGAACACTTATTGATAGACAAAGAAATAGAATTTAGCCAAAGGGACATGCTATTATTTAGGTTGAATCTATGATTATTGTGAACTAAAATACTGTTGAAACACTTGTTCACAATAACAATGAATCACAATTGAAACACTTATTCACAATAAAGCAATTCACAAACCAAACAAATTATCAAACATTAGAGACATTATTATTGTTATTGTCTTGTATGATGGCCTCTAATCTTGTACAAATTATTTAACAATATGATGTCGTGTTGGTAATTTGTTTGGTTTGTGAATTGCTGTTGTTGTGAACAAGTGTTTCAATTATGATTCATTATGATTCATTGTATATGGTTGTCATGTTTCTCAATTGTGTGTTAATCTATGATGCTTTATTTTTCAAAGGTACTTTAGTTTGAATATATGATCGAGTTACAAGTATAACTCTAGTGTAAATAAGGGAATTATTCCCAAACCTATACAATAACTATCATAATATAATCTTAACATGTTTAGTATCACATATTTTTCTTGATTTTAAGATAATTAATTATCAAAATGATACATTGAATCTATGATCAAGTATAACTTAATTTTAAATAGAGGAATTATTATTAAACCTATCTAAACTTCTTCCAAACTATCATAATATGATCCTAACATATTTAATATCATTTTTTATTATTTTTTTGATTTTATAGTCATTAATTATCAAAATATGATATTCTACATGCATCTATAATCAAGTGCAATCCGAGTATAACTCGAGCATAACTCATATGTAAATCATTGAATTATTTTTAAACTTATTCAAACTTCCCTAAAACTATCCTAACATGTTTAATATAATTTTTTTCTAATTTTTTAATTTTAAGATTATTAATTATTGAAATAAGATATTTATTTATTGAATCTATGATAGAGTATAACTCATCTATGATCTAGTGTAACTCATATGTAAATCATTTAATTATCTTTATACTAATCCAAACTTTCTAAAACTATCGTAGCATGATCCTAACATATTTAGTATCATTTTTTTTTCTTTTTTTTTATATTTTTGGGTTATTAATTACCGAAATAGAGGATCTCTATTTTGAATTTATGATCGAGTATAACTCAAGTGTAATATGATTGTAAGTGTAAATAAGAGAATTATCCTCAAACTTATACAAACTTCTCCAAAACTATCATAACATGATCCAAACATGTTTAGTATTATTTTTTTATTTTTCTGATTTTAGGGTCATTAATGATTAAAATAAGATATTTTTACATTGAATCTATGATCGAGTGTAACTCAAGTATAACTCATATACAAATTATTGAATTATCTCTGAACCTATCCAAACTTTTTCAAAACTATCATAATCTTGACATATTTAGTAATATTTTTCTATTTTATTTTCTAATTTTAGGGCCATTAATTATCGAAATAGGAGATATCTATATTGAATTTGTAATTCAGTGTAACTCAAGTATAAATCATTGAATTATCCCTAAATCTATCTAAACTTTTCAAAAACTATCATAACATGATATTAACATGTTTAGTATCACTTTTTTTATTTGTTTTGATTTTAGGATGTTATATTATCCAAATAGAGGATGTGTGAGATTGAATCTATGATCGAGTATAATGTGAGTGTAACCCAAGTATTATTGAATCTCGTATTTTGATGATGAAACCACTTGATATGTGTTTATGATTTAATCTGTGATGTAAGATACTTCGATCAGGATGAGACAATTAAAGCAGGAAAATTATGTTGGGTCGGAGGAACATGTCAGAAGATTGGACGTTGGGCCGGTGGATCGGTCGACGTATCGACAAAAGGCTTTAGGCCGTAGATTCGGGCATCGGGTCAAGAAGAGCGGACATTGCGCCAAGGATATTGGAGTTATGGAGTCAATTGGCCGATTGGGCAATAGGCTGTAGGAGAGGACGATGCGCAAAAGAATCGGACAAAACGTTGAAGGACCAATGACATACCGGACAACTTGATTATTGCTTAGTATTAATTGTCTAGATCGAAGTGTATTTTTATATTTGCGGGATTAACTACGATAGCTTGAAGATATAAAGCAAGTCTACCAGAGTCAAGTTCGATGGGTGTTCGAGAGTCCGTCGAAAGTCTGAAGAATCATCAAAAGTGCTGCCGGAACCAACCGAGAAGGAATCAAAGAGTTGCCGAAGTTTTCAAAAGTCCGTTGGAGAGATCGTCGAACGTTCGCGAAGATCACCAAGAAGGTTCAGCTACTTGCCAAAGACTCATTGAACTCACCACAAAACCGGGAGCCTACTAGGAGTCCGTCGGAAGAAATTCGAGAGTGTATCGGAAGTTCACTGGAAGGAAACTCGACGTTGCCGGTTAAAAACCTGCTTAGGACTATGTCTTAATATCATAGTTTGCATGTAATTAGGGTTAGGATTAAGAGTTAATCCTATAACCTGGTTAGGGGCCAATTGGGCTCGAATATAAACTGGTTTGGGCCAAATTTGGAGCCCAACCAATGACCCATAAAGTCAGGCGGTGGCACCGTCGGACTGGGCGGTGGCACCACCCAACACCCAAAAGGTCGGACGGTGGCACCGCTAGTACACGATCAATGTGACATTGACAGGCGATAGCATCGCCATCGACAGGCGGTGGCACCACCAGCTCCGGGAACCCAAAGGAGTTCAAAATTTGGAGCCCAAATTTAAATCCTCTTGGGGTCTATAAATACCCCCCAATTCTCAATAGAGAACAAACCTTTTTAGACGTTAGAAATTGAGAAAAAGCTTTAGCCAAGTCCTTAGCAAAGTCTTGTTTTCAATCACTTAAGTGTTCACCTCCCTCTTTCTCTTTGAAAATCTGTAAGAGTGTGAACCACTTGTAAAAAAGTTGTAAGAGGGGTATTTGGTCATTCCCCTTCAAAGTGATTTGCTAGTGGAAGTTGGGAGCCTCATCAAAGAAGGCTTTGCAAGTGGATGTAGGTCATTTGACTGAACCACTTTAAATTGGTGTGTTCCTTGAATGTGTGAGTGTTTAACTTTCTGAAACCTTTATTTACATAGTAGCAAGCTTTTGGTTTTCATCTCCTTAGTTTACTCGGGCTACTTTTACTAAGTCATTCCTTGTCGCATCAAAATCTATACACATTTATGAAATCATTTTCAAACTTACGAGTTTTAATCCGCTGCACTAATTCACCCCCCCCTCTTAGTGCTGCTCCGATCCTAACAATTGGTATCAGAGCTAGGCTCACTCTCATATTTGGTTTAATACCTAAGAGAGATGACTTATTCTGGCATACATGAGGGTCATTCTATTACACGTCTGCCTATGTTTAATGGATCAGATTACACGTATTGGAAGACTCGAATGAGGATCTTCCTCATTTCCATAGATTTCGAGCTTTGGACTATTGTCGAAAATGGATTTCAAAAATCTTCTCTTCCGATGAGTGAATGGGATGAATCAGAGAAGAAGGTTTTTTCTTTAAATGCAAAGGCTATGAATGCCTTATTTTGTGCATTGGACAAAAATAAACTTAATCGCATTTCAATTTGTGATTCGGCTTTTGATATTTGGAGAACTCTTGAGGTCACTCATAAAGGCACTAGCAGAGTGAAAGAATCCAAAATCAACATTCTTGTACACTCTTACAAACTTTTCCGAATGAAACCAAGTGAGTCCATCAGAGATATGTACACCCGTTTTACGGATGTCATCAATGGACTCAAAGCTCTTGGTAAAGGTTTTTCTAACTTTGAACTAGTAACTAAAATCTTAAGATCTCTTCCAAAGAATTGTGATCCAAAAGTTACGACCATTCAAGAGGCCAAGGACCTTAAAATATTTCCTCTTGAAGAACTTATTGGGTCTCTAATGACCTACGAAATGACGTGCCATGCTTATGAAGAGCTCGAGAACCCCCTTCCAAAGAACAGGAAGGATATGACACTTACATCACAAGAAGACCACTTAAAAAGAACATCAAGTGATGAGGACAGTAACGATGACATTGCACCTTTAACTCAAAAATTTAAAAAAATTATAAGAGAGAACAAATTTAAAAATAACACCAAAAATAAATTTGAACATAAAAAAGATTAAGTAATATGCTACGAATGTAAGAAGCCGGGGCACTTCAAAAATGAATGCCCCCAAGCTAAGAAAAAGCAACCGAAGAAGAAAGCTTTAAAAGCGACTTGGGACGATTCAAGTGATTCCGAAAGTGAAGAAGCTAACAACAAAGAGGAGGCCAACTTCGCGCTAATGACTTTAGGAGAAGAGGTATGTGATTTAATTAATGAAGATTTATCTTTCGATGAACTTTCTATCGCTTTTGATGAATTATTTGATGAGTGTAGAACTATTAGTAAGAAGTTCAATTTATTCAAGAAAGAACATGTCTTACTCCAAAATAAGCTTGATAGTCTCAAACTCCTTCATGCTCTAAGTGTGAACACTTAGAAGCAATAAAAAGTGAAAAATTGCTACTTAAAGAGACCTTAAACAAGTTTAAGGTCGGTAGCAAAGGCTTGGACATGATCCTTACAAACAAGGGTCACGTCGCAAATAGAAGTGGAATTGGTTTTGTGAGAGGATCTCACTAAAAACCTACCACCTTCATTAAAGGACCCACATTATATGTTTCACCTCATTTGAAATACAACTTTTATTGTAAATCCAGACATGTTGTTTACAAATATCTATTTAAGAAACTTAGTCCACATAAGTTGATATGAGTTCCAAAAAAAAACTATAAATAGTTCAATAATGAATAACAAAATTAGTAGATCAATTTATGAGGCACCCAAAATCAAATGGGTACCTAAATACCATCATTTTTTATAGACAAACTCACAAGCTAAGAGCTATATATATATATATATATATATATATATATATATATATATATATATATATATATATATATATATATATATATATATATATATATATATATATATATATATATATATATATATATATATATATATATATATATATATATATATATATATATATATATATATATATATATATATATATATATATATATATATATATATATATATATATATATATATATATATATATATATATATATATATATATATATATATATATATATATATATATATATATATATATATATATATATATATATATATATATATATATATATATATATATATATATATATATATATATATATATATATATATATATATATATATATATATATATATATATATATATATATATATATATATATATATATATATATATATATATATATATATATATATATATATATATATATATATATATATATATATATATATATATATATATATATATATATATATATATATATATATATATATATATATATATATATATATATATATATATATATATATATATATATATATATATATATATATATATATATATATATATATATATATATATATATATATATATATATATATATATATATATATATATATATATATATATATATATATATATATATATATATATATATATATATATATATATATATATATATATATATATATATATATATATATATATATATATATATATATATATATATATATATATATATATATATATATATATATATATATATATATATATATATATATATATATATATATATATATATATATATATATATATATATATATATATATATATATATATATATATATATATATATATATATATATATATATATATATATATATATATATATATATATATATATATATATATATATATATATATATATATATATATATATATATATATATATATATATATATATATATATATATATATATATATATATATATATATATATATATATATATATATATATATATATATATATATATATATATATATATATATATATATATATATATATATATATATATATATATATATATATATATATATATATATATATATATATATATATATATATATATATATATATATATATATATATATATATATATATATATATATATATATATATATATATATATATATATATATATATATATATATATATATATATATATATATATATATATATATATATATATATATATATATATATATATATATATATATATATATATATATATATATATATATATATATATATATATATATATATATATATATATATATATATATATATATATATATATATATATATATATATATATATATATATATATATATATATATATATATATATATATATATATATATATATATATATATATATATATATATATATATATATATATATATATATATATATATATAGATGGTATCTTGATAGTGGATGCTCGAGAAGATCCATCTCATTTCTCTATGCTCACTAGCAAAGAAGAAGGGTACGTCACCTTCGAAGACAACAACAAATAATAAAATGATTTTGGTTGAAAATACCTTATACTCAATGAAACCATGATTGATGACTATGCTTTATGTTTAATAATTTCTTTGCCTTGTATGTCCTATCAATATTTTGAAAATAAATGAAATCATGTTTGATTTGAAGTTATACATAATGATCATGCTTAATGAGTTTTCTTTTGAAATGATGCATGATGATTTTTGTGATTATCGAACTTTACGATCTTTTGAAAGATCTTTTTCGGTGTTAATGAATGATGTATGGATTTGAGATAAAAGAAAAGAATAATTATGTATGAAATCAATCAATGAGTTGAAACAAAAGGAGGAAAGCATTTTTCTTGAAAAATTTTCTTTTTCTCTATCTTATCGATTTTTCACTAAGAGACCAATAAAATTATTTATGTCTTTTTGAATCTTTTGAAAGTAAGGTTGAGAGTTTGATAATTTTGATGATTTAAATTTGAAATAAGTTTTATCAAAATCATGATATTGATTTATTGGAATAACATGAGATTACCTTTGATGATCATTTTGATTATTTTGATTCATGGAATTTTTGATTTATGACTTGATATTTCATTTGTTTATGAGATGGTTGAAACCTTTGTACCTTTGAATTATTCCCTTCTCACCTTCATAAAAATATCTTATGAAATCATGCTATATGTGGTTAAGAAGTAATAATGTGTATCATGTTGATTTTCTTTGTTATTTCTCGATTTTAAGTATATAAAATCATGTTTAATTTGAAGTTATGATTAATGAGTTTATATTTTGACATTATGCATGATGATTCTTAATATTTATGGATTATCGATTTTCATGATAATAACAGTGGCTTTAAAAATTGATTATATATATATATATATTGACATAAATGAAAAAGGCATGTTTATACGAAATCAATCACTTAAAAAGTATCACATAAAAAGGAAAGTATATTATTGGATTTAAAATCATGAATCTATTTATGAATTTTGTGAACCTTGAAATTGATTTTGATGGTTTGAATCTAATGGGTTTTATCGAAATCATGATCTTGATCTCTTGAAATTTATAATATGAAATCCTTTATGAATCAAAATTTCTTACTCTTTATTCTCTTATATTTTGAGAAAATTTACAATATGAATATCTTTTTTCTCCTATGTTTCCTTTTGTGATTTACTAAAGAGAATATCTTTTTTTTTAATTCTTGATTCAAAATTTTATTTAAAAATCTCTTATTTGATCTCCTAAAATCTCTCTTTGAATATTTAAAGAGGAGAATTTTCTAGATGAATCATGATTTTGATGATTGAATATTTGATATGTATGAATTGAGATCTTGCTCTCCTACTATTTTTTTTGCTATTCACCAAAAAGAAGACTAATTCTAATAAACCATGATATGCTATATGAATTTTATTGTATTCATGAAGTAATATCTCATCATCAATTTTATATATATATATATATATATATATATATATATATATATATATATATATATTCCTTCATGTGATGATATGAATGCATGAAACACTTATGATATTATTTTTATACAATTCCGGATATTCATCTCATCACCCAATTAATTCTTCTTGATATTCCTAATGTGATGAAATAAAATTATATATGAAATACAAATGGGGAGAAATTTTGATCATGCATGGTAGGATGCAATTTGACAAATTAATACCATCATGATTTGAAACATTTATGATTTGAAATTATGCATGCAATTGCTTTTTATTGTGATGATATATAATGTGTATCATGAATGCTCTAAATGATGAATGCTTGGTATCATGATCCAAATATTGATAAATGCTATGATTTGTTACCAAAATAATATATCAATGCCCATAGTGATTATTCATTTGTATAATGTAAGGATACAAATGTAAAGTTTTAAAATTATGCATATTTTAATTTGAAAACATAATGATGCACAAATAAGATTGATACTTACCTTTGTCATGATTTAGAAATTGATGTAAAAGGTCTTCCTTTCTTTTTGTCAATGACAAAGGGGGAGAAAGAGTTGCTAATGTGCTATCTTGAATTAATGTAAAGGGTCATCTCAAAGAGAAATTAGCTAACTTGCACAAGTCAAGAAAATACAAAAACTTGCTTACTTTCTTGCACAACTAAAGAGAAGATGCAAATGTAACACTTGCCAAATTGTTTGCTTGCCTCATGTAAATGTGGACACAATCACTTCTTGTCTTGTTGTAACAATTACTTTTTAATGCCCCTTACCTTGATGACTATTAATCCTTGATGTGTTTTACTTAATGAATTATTTGGTGAGCATATGCAGAGTAAGGAATATTAATTGAACATCATTTTTGGATTTTCCTTGAATCTCTTTACATTACTCATTTTCAGATTTTCCTTGATCACTTCACATTGAAATTGAATGTTTCTATAGCATGCTTACTTTGAAAATCTTGTGCCTTGGTTTCCATGATGAGCATGTTAAAGATTCATACTCTCTTAATGTGTCCGAATGCATGAACTTATTAAGATTATTTTTTGGACTTTCTTGATTTATTCAATTGCTATAATGAGAATTTTACACTATTACATGCCTTAATAACATGTTGGAAATTATGTGTTTTGGATACAAAAATTTCCATGATAATAAGCACGTTTTATCTTCATGATTGTATTTGAAAATCTATAGCAAAACCTTGTCTGAATGCATGAAAGTGTTAAATTTTATTTTCGGATTTTCTTGATCCTAACAATTGGCATTTTGTTAGGAAACATTGTCCGAAAACATTGTCTCTTGCTAGTTTGGCATTTTGCTAAGAAAGCAAAAATAACACTTCTCAAAAGAGAAGAAAGAGCTTACTATCTTGAACATCATAAGCTTGCCTATCTTAAGAAACAAAAATTGCAAAAGTGCTATCTTGCCTATTTCAAGAAGCAAGAGTTGCTTTTTGAACATCTCAAAATTGCTAGCTTGCATATTCTAAAATGTTATAAAAGTTGCATATCTTACTACTTGTATATCTAAAACTTGATACCTTGCATATTCTAATGTGATATAGCACTTGCTAAATTTTTGCTAGCTTGCATGATGTAGCATTTGCTAAATTTTTAAGCTTACAAATTGCATGATGATAAAACTTGATATTATGTTTTTCATGCAATAAGTTGAATTTACATCTTAAACACATTATAGTTGGAACTTCTCCTTTTTGTTGATGACAAAGGGGGAGAAGTATGTTGATGTCATACATGATGTGATCATGACATGTTAGCTTGGATTTTTGAATCCAAGAGTTTCTATTAATAAGCCATATTGATAGGGGGAGTTTGTTTAAACTCCGGGAGTTAAGGTTAACTCCGTTATCAAGTGATTGTCATCATTAAAAAGGGGGAGATTATTGAATCTCATATTCTGATGATGAAACCACTTGATATGTGTTTATGATTTAATCTGCGACGCAGGATACTTCGATCAGGATGAGACAATTAAAGTAGGAAAATCATGTTGGGCCGTAAAAACATGTCAGAAGATTGAACGTTGGGCCGGTGGATCGGTCGACGTATCAACAGAAGGCTTCAGGTCGTAGATTCGGGCATCGGGCCAAGAAGAGCAGACATTGCGCTAAGGATATCGGAGTTGCGGAGTCAACTAGTCGATTGGGCAATAGGCCATAGGAGAGGACGATACGCTAAAGAATCGGACGAAACGTCGAAAGACCAATGACATACCGGACAACTTGATTATTACTTAGTATTAATTGTCTAGATCGAAGTGTATTTTTATATGTGCAGGATTAACTACGATAGCTTGAAGACATAAAACAAGTCTACCAGAGTCAAGTTTGATGGGTGTTCGAGAGTCCATCGAAAGTCCGAAGAATCGTCGGAAGTGCTGTCGGAACCAATCGAGAAGGAATCGGGGACTTGCCGAAGTTTTTGGAAGTCCGCCAAAGAGATCGTCGAAGGTTCGCAGAGATCACCGAGAAGGTTCAACTACTTGCCAAAGACTCGCTGAACTCGCCACAAGACCGGGAGCCTATTGGGAGTGCGTGGGAAGAAATCCGAGTGTATCGGAAGTTCGCCGGAAGGAAACTCAACATTGTCAGTTAAAAACCTACTTAGGACTATGTCTTAATATCATAGTTTACATATAATTAGGGTTAGGATTAAGAGTTAATCATATAACCTGATTAGGGGCCAATTGGGCCCGAATATGAACTGGTTTGGGCCAAATTTGGAGCCTAATCAGTGACCCATATGTGACATCCCTCATTTTTAAATTTTCGTATAAATTTATAGTTGTAGTGTAAGAATCCATTTTAATTTGATAAAAGAGCCAAAGTATAAATCGGAGAACTTATTTATAAAATTTGGGGATCTGTTGAAAAAAAAAGAGGACTTATATGTAAACCCTAAGGACCTAATCGTAAATATAATAATGCAAGGACTAAATTGTAAAATACACAAAATTACAAATCCCACCGTTTAAGCCTCTCTGCCTTCGTTCTCAAGGAAACAGAGAAGGCAGCTACGTTGAAGAACAGGGAAAGAAAGAAAGAAGAAGAGAAAAAAAAAGAGGAGAAGAAGAAGAAAACAAAATTGGGGCTTTGAGGTTTCTTGCTCAAATCTTCTCATTTAGGGTCAAAATTCTCAAAGGCAAGTGTTCTAACCCCATCCTACAGAAATATTAGTCTCTATACTCATATTAATTCTGAATAATCTGAACAATTTCGGCTTAGAACCTGATATTTCTCTTGTTAGACCCCGAAACTATGGACCTGAAATTTTTCGGTAAACTGACCCTTATAGATTGCTTCAGCCATACGTTTTAGTGTCAAACATGGATTTAAGCAGAATCTTTTTCATTTGAAATTAGACTCATATATCTTTCTTTTGACACTGATTTTGAAAATTTTGGACACCGAATACTTACCCAAAATTCTGTGACAAATGAGCCTATGGATGCTGCAAAACAGGGATCGAAATTTCTGACCTTTGGACACTAAAATACCTATAAGTCCCTGTTGGGAATTCTGATTTGTACCAAACAAACTTCATTTGAAACTAGACTTCTATATCTTTCTTTCGATTTATAGATTGAAAATTTTGGAATTCAAATTCCTATCCTATTATCTATTGAAGCCGACTCTATGTTTTCTGCCAAACAGTGAATTTTGTTTTGACCTGTGGTTACTAAATCAATGGTAACTCCTTGAGGGAAACCTTGTTTCATACAAAACTTATTTCATTAGAAAATAGATTGATATATCATTAAACAGTAAAATTTTTGAGGGTATTGGAGCATAATCGATAATTTAAAGTATTTGTTCAATGTGCCTCTTAAACTTTGTTAGAAATCAAGTTTGGATTTGATCACTCATTTTCTGTTTTCATTCATTTGGGAATGGATTTGCATTCAGTTGCCTTCACTCAATTAAGTTTTAAATTAATGTTGGAATTATGGTTTGTGCTTGCCTATAAGTATTTACATTCTTGAATCATATCATGTAACGTTTATGCTATAACATATTGACTCATATAGGCACATGTATATTCCCTTGTTCCGCATTTGCTTTCGGTATGTGCCTAATCCAGTTTTATCCCTTTGGATATTGAATTCATCTAACCTTCTTATTTGAATTGACCTAAATATGATTGCTTGGGATCCATGTGTACTCTTGCCTTCATTTTCTTTCAAATCTATATATACTTGTGAGAGATTATTGTTTGCATCGTAATGATTCATAAAGGCACATGTACGTTTCGTTGTTCCGCGTGTGCTTCCGATATGTGCTATTTATTGTTTATACTGCCTTTGTACTCTGGTGGTGGTGGGATAATGTGAACCTTTGCCAGAAATGGTAAAGGGAGTTATGCATAGAGCCTGCGATGCTCTGCCGGCCCCCTCTGACTTCACCTAGACGTGGGTGGATGGAGCTCCCAGACGTGGGAGACTTCTGTCTGGTGGTCATTCAGAAATGAATGAATCACATTCTGTCTGTGGTCCCACTACACCTTCTGTATGTTTGATATGATATCCAAAGCTTTGGTTATGTATTTCTGTATGCGCTTTGGATAGGAAAGATATGAATGCAACTGTCAAATACGACGTTTCAGCTTCTATTTCGTATCAGTCTTTGATATGTTCTGAAATGTTCGTATACCATTGATACACCTTGAACTATTCCATATGCTAATGATATGTTCTGGAATGTCCTATTTGCCATTGATATGTTCAAAAATCTTTTATACGTCATTGATAAGCTCCAAAACATTTCATTGGTGATTAATATGCTCCATCTGTTATGAACCAAATATGTGTGATTGAAAAGACATTTGTGATTCTGCACTTAGTGAGATTACGTCTATGAATTCTTTATACTCTGCCTTGTATTTGGAAAATTTTATTTGTTTGGAAGTTGTCCTCGTTTACCATGGATATGTTAGTCACCTGCTGAGCTTTTTATGCTCACTCCGTTGCTATATAAATTTTTCAGGATAGCTTGTCGCTTGCTTAAATGTTAAAATTGGGCTGAGGCAGTGGAAAGCTAGAAGACTTTGGGCAGATCTTTATTAGTATATATGTTTTTGTCGTATAAGCATACTCTGCGAATAATGAAATGTTGATGGTGAATCTAAGCTTGTGGATTTTGTATAAGTTTAAAGAACCTCCCATGTATAGGATTCTGGAATGTTAAGTTTAAATTGTGTAATGATATGAACTTGCGGTAAATGTTGGTTTTGTGATTGTATAAGCTCCCACGCTTGTGAATTTATGTGTGATCATTATTTTGATGAGTTGGGTTCGGATTTTATGAATCATTGAGTGATGTGTTGTATAGTTATAAACTGCACAGGTTTTTCAGAATTATTAGATGTTTCGATGTTTTAGCATTCTCAAATGTTAGTTTGGATCCTGGATTGATTGTGCTGAAATTTCAATATTATCGATATTTTTGAGGGGCGTGACAGAGGTGGTATCAGAGCATGATTTGAGAATCACTAAGGATTTTTTTTTATATACTAGATGGAAAAAGAAATGGAGGTTATTGACTTTCATTTAGAGATTGATCAAAAAATTTCTTTGATGTTTTAGGAAGCAAGGATGACGAGATCATCTGGTTCTCCTGTTGCATCTACTGCTGATCAATTGAGTGGTATCATGCGGACTTTAGAGACTATGGCACAAGTGATGCAACAACAACAACAACATGTCCAGCAAGGAAGAAATGATGGAACAGGGACATCAAACCAGACGGGGTTGGGAATTGAACAGTTTAAGAAGCTTAGTCCTCCCAGTTTTAGTGGTGAGTCTGATCCAATGGCGGCAGAACGATGGATGATGCAGATAGAGAAAATATTTGACGTCTTAAATTACCCTGATGATCAGAAAGTTTCTCTTGCCACCTTTATGCTGCAAGGAGAGGCTGAACATTGGTGGAGAATGATTAAGAGGATTTATGAAGTCAAACATGAGCCAATAACTTGGAAGGTATTCAAAGAAAAGTTTAATGATAAATATTTTCCAGACTGTATAAGAGATCAAAAAGAATTGGAGTTCTTGAATCTTATTCAGGGAAATATGTCGGTTACAAGGTATGAATCTAAATTCACTGAGCTCTCTAGGTTTGCTACACATATGACTGATGATGAATCTCGAAAAGCAAAAAGGTTTGAAAGGGGATTACGACCAGCAATAAGAAGTCGAATGTCTGCTTTAAAACTACAAACATATGCGGATACTGTAGAAAGAGCTTTAAAAATTGAGATAGACATGGAGGAAATTCAAGAAATCATGGGCAAGAACAAAAAGGACAGATTTACTAGTAAAGGCAAGAGGGAAAATGAATATGAAGCTAGTAACAAGAGGGTCAAGACATCTAGATTTGAGAAAGGGAAACCACTGCGGAGGACTCAATCATGTGCAAAATGTGGATTAAATCATGAAACAAGTCAGTGTTTTCGGGTGACTGGAGCCTGTTTTGCTTGTGGAAAGCTGGATCATCAAATAAAAGATTGCCCTCTGAGGAAGAAGAAAGAGCCACTGCCTCCAAAATCAACAGCCCATGCTAGAGTATATGCTATTACTGAACAAGATTCTAAAGCTTCTAAATCAGTGGTTGAAGGTATTCTTCATGTTTCTAAAAGAAATGCAAAAGTTTTGTTTGATCCCGGCTCCAACTTATCTTTTGTTTCACAATACTTTGCTTGTCACTTGGATATTGTACCTAGACCCTTGGATTATATGATATATGTAACAACTGCTGTTGGGGATTCTTTAGCAACAAACTTGGTTTACCCATCTTGTTTGATCTCTATTGGAGAACATGAACTCCTTGCTGATTTGATCCTCCTAGAGATCCAGGGTTTTGATATTATACTTGGCATGGATTGGTTATCTTCTCATCATGCTACTATTGATTGCTACACAAAAATACTTACCTTCTGCATACCAGATCAACCTATATTTTACTTTGAGGGCATTAGGCGTGATTTGCCTCCTTGCTTGATATCAGCACTTCAAGCTTATCGTCTTATGCAGAAGGGTTGTTTTTGTTATATGGTGTGTGTAAAGGAGCATCTTAATCAGGAAACTCAACTAGATGAAATTTCAGTGGTCAAAGAGTTCCCTGATGTATTCCCAGATGACTTGCCTGGTTTACCTCTAGATAGAGAGGGTGAATTTGCTATTGATCTGGTCCCCAGTACAACCCCAATATCTAAGCCTCCTTACAGAATGGCACCACTCGAGCTAGAGGAATTAAAGAAGCAACTACAAGAATTATTAGATAAGGGTTTCATACGACCCAGCGTTTCACCGTGGGGTGCTCCAGTACTATTAGTGAAGAAGAAGGATGGAACATTGAGGCTTTGTATTGATTATAGACAGTTGAATCAGGTGACCATCAAAAACAAGTATCCCATACCCAGAATTGATGATTTGTTTGATCAATTGCAGGGTGCACAAGTATTCTCTAAGATTGACCTGAGGTCAGGTTATTATCAGTTGAAGATCAAGGAGGAGGATATTCCAAAAACAGCTTTTAGAACCCGATATGGTCACTATGAATTTTTGGTGATGCCTTTTGGTTTGACTAATGCCCCTGCAGCTTTTATGGAACTAATGAATAGGATATTCCAACCCCTCTTGGATGACTGTGTAATTGTATTCATTGATGACATATTGGTGTATTCAAGGAGTAATCAGGAGCATGAGGAGCACTTGAGAAATGTATTGTCCATACTCAGAGAAAAGAAGTTGTATGCAAAATTCAGCAAATGTGAATTTTGGTTGAATGAAGTTGCTTTCTTAGGCCATGTGATTTCAGGGAAGGGCATATCTGTTGATCCAAAGAAAGTAGAAGCTGTGGTTAAATGGGAAGTACCAACAAATGTAACAGAAGTTAGAAGCTTCTTGGGCATGGCAGGTTATTACAGGAGATTTGTGGAGGGATTTTCTCGAATCGCTCAACCTCTTACCAAACTCACTAAAAAGAATGTGAAATTTGTATGGGATAAAGATTGTGAGCAAAGTTTTCAAGACTTAAAAAGAAGATTGACTAGTGCCCCTATTCTCACTATTCCAAGTGGTGGTGAGGGATTTGTAGTTTATACTGATGCTTCAAGAAAGGGTTTGGGATGTGTTATGATGCAGGAAGGGAGAGTGATTGCTTATGCATCTAGACAACTAAAAGGTTATGAACTAAATTATCCAACTCATGATTTGGAATTGGCAGCAATTATTTTTGCCCTAAAGATTTGGAGACATTATTTGTATGGGCGGCAATTTGAAATCTTTACTGACCACAAGAGTTTAAAATATATTTTCACTCAGAAAGAGTTAAACATGAGGCAGCGAAGATGGATAGAACTTCTAAAGGATTATGATTGTGCCATCCGTTATCACCCGGGCAAAGCCAATGTTGTGGCTGATGCACTCAGTAGAAAATCTACAAATTTTATGGCTAGTCTGGTCGTGAAGCAATGGAAGTTATTAAAAGAAAATTTTGATTTGAATGCTATGAGGAAGGAGCAAGACTCAATGATATTAATGGCCTCCATTGAAGTGCAATCTGATTTTTCTCAACAAATTAAGGAAGGACAATTACGAGATCCACATTTAATCTACTTGAGGAATGAAGTAGAAAAGGAACTGAAGCCAAAATTTCAAGTTTCAAAAGATGGCCTATTGAGATTTGGGGATAGAATATGTGTACCAAATGGACCAGACATCAAGGACCAAATCCTAAAGGAAAGTCATACTTCAAAGTACACCATGCATCCTGGGAGCACTAAGATGTATAGAGATCTCCGAAGTCATTATTGGTGGGAAGGCATGAAGAAGGAAATTGCAATGTATGTTTCAAAATGTTTGACTTGTCAGCAAATCAAAGGAGAACACCAAAAACCTGGAGGGTTGTTGCAACCTTTAGATATTCCTGAATGGAAATGGGAATGTGTTACCATGGATTTTGTTTCAGGACTACCGAGAACCTCTAGAAAACATGATGCTATTTGGGTTATCATTGATAGGCTAACAAAATCTGCACATTTCCTACCGATTAATATGACTTATTCGCTAGACAGACTTGCAGATTTATATGTCAGTGAAATAGTAAGACTTCATGGTATTCCAAAAGAGATCATCTCTGATAGAGACTCCAGATTTCTCTCTAGATTCTGGAGAAGATTACAGGAATCTATGGGCACTAAAGTCAAGTTTAGCACTGCATACCATCCTCAGACTGATGGTCAGTCAGAAAGAACAATTCAAACACTTGAGGATTTGCTTAGAGCCTATGTTATGGATTGGAAAGGTGAATGGGATAAAGATATTTCACTTATTGAGTTCACTTATAATAATAGTTATCATTCAAGTATTCAAATGGCTCCTTATGAAGCTTTATATGGGCGAAAATGCATAACCCCTATATGTTGGGAGGAAGTTGGTGATAGAAAGTTGTTAGCACCAGACAAGGTACAAGAAACTACCGAGAAAATTCAAGTTATAAAGAAAAGGTTGAAGACTGCTCAGAGTCGTCAGAAAAGTTATGCTGATAATAGAAGACGAGATATAAAGTTTGAAATCGGAGATTTTGTGTTCTTAAAGGTCTCCCCTTCCAAAGGCATTGTAAGATTTGGGAAGAAAGGAAAGTTAAGCCCAAGATTTATTGGACCTTTTGAGGTCCTTGAGAGGGTTGGTTCTGTCGCGTACAGGATTGCCTTGCCACCATCGTTGTGCCATATCCATAATATATTTCATGTTTCGATGATTAGAAAGTATATACCTGATCCTTCTCATATCATTAAGTATGAGTTGATGGAGATCGATAAAGATTTATCTTATGTGGAAGAGCCCATCTAGATTATTGATAAGAAGGAGAAGATCCTAAGAAATCGATTATTCCTCTAGTTAAAGTAATTTGGAGACATCATTCTGGAGAGGAGACAACCTGGGAGCTAGAGGAGGAAATGAAAAAGGCTTATCCTCATCTTTTCATCGATAGAGGTATGATAAATTTAGAGGACTAAATTTTTTTTAAGGGGGGGAGAGTGTGACATCCCTCATTTTTAAATTTTCGTATAAATTTATAGTTGTAGTGTAAGAATCTATTTTAATTTGATAAAAGAGCCAAAGTATAAATCGGAGAACTTATTTATAAAATTTGGGGATCTGTTGAAAAAAAAAAGAGGACTTATATGTAAACCCTAAGGACCTAATCGTAAATATAATAATGCAAGGACTAAATTGTAAAATATACAAAATTACAAATCCCACCGTTTAAGCCTCTCTGCCTTCGTTCTCAAGGAAACAGAGAAGGCAGCTACGTTGAAGAACAGGGAAAGAAAGAAAGAAGAAGAGAAAAAAAAAAGAGGAGAAGAAGAAGAAAACAAAATTGGGGCTTTGAGGTTTCTTGCTCAAATCTTCTCATTTAGGGTCAAAATTCTCAAAGGCAAGTGTTCTAACCCCATCCTACAGAAATATTAGTCTCTATACTCATATTAATTCTGAATAATCTGAACAATTTCGGCTTAGAACCTGATATTTCTCTTGTTAGACCCCGAAACTATGGACCTGAAATTTTTCGGTAAACTGACCCTTATAGATTGCTTCAGCCATACGTTTTAGTGTCAAACATGGATTTAAGCAGAATCTTTTTCATTTGAAATTAGACTCATATATCTTTCTTTTGACACTGATTTTGAAAATTTTGGACACCGAATACTTACCCAAAATTCTGTGACAAATGAGCCTATGGATGCTGCAAAACAGGGATCGAAATTTCTGACCTTTGGACACTAAAATACCTATAAGTCCCTGTTGGGAATTCTGATTTAGTACCAAACAAACTTCATTTGAAACTAGACTTCTATAATCTTTCTTTCGATTTATAGATTGAAAATTTTGGAATTCAAATTCCTATCCTATTATCTATTGAAGCCGACTCTATGTTTTCTGCCAAACAGTGAATTTTGTTTTGACCTGTGGTTACTAAATCAATGGTAACTCCTTGAGGGAAACCTTGTTTCATACAAAACTTATTTCATTAGAAAATAGATTGATATATCATTAAACAGTAAAATTTTTGAGGGTATTGGAGCATAATCGATAATTTAAAGTATTTGTTCAATGTGCCTCTTAAACTTTGTTAGAAATCAAGTTTGGATTTGATCACTCATTTTCTGTTTTCATTCATTTGGGAATGGATTTGCATTCAGTTGCCTTCACTCAATTAAGTTTTAAATTAATGTTGGAATTATGGTTTGTGCTTGCCTATAAGTATTTACATTCTTGAATCATATCATGTAACGTTTATGCTATAACATATTGACTCATATAGGCACATGTATATTCCCTTGTTCCGCATTTGCTTTCGGTATGTGCCTAATCCAGTTTTATCCCTTTGGATATTGAATTCATCTAACCTTCTTATTTGAATTGACCTAAATATGATTGCTTGGGATCCATGTGTACTCTTGCCTTCATTTTCTTTCAAATCTATATATACTTGTGAGAGATTATTGTTTGCATCGTAATGATTCATAAAGGCACATGTACGTTTCGTTGTTCCGCGTGTGCTTCCGATATGTGCTATTTATTGTTTATACTGCCTTTGTACTCTGGTGGTGGTGGGATAATGTGAACCTTTGCCAGAAATGGTAAAGGGAGTTATGCATAGAGCCTGCGATGCTCTGCCGGTCCCCTCCGACTTCACCTAGACGTGGGTGGATGGAGCTCCCAGACGTGGGAGACTTCTGTCTGGTGGTCATTCAGAAATGAATGAATCACATTCTGTCTGTGGTCCCACTACACCTTCTGTATGTTTGATATGATATCCAAAGCTTTGGTAATGTATTTCTGTATGCGCTTTGGATAGGAAAGACATGAATGCAACGTCAAATACGACGTTTCAGCTTCTATTTCGTATCAGTCTTTGATATGTTCTGAAATGTTCGTATACCATTGATACACCTTGAACTATTCCATATGCTAATGATATGTTCTGGAATGTCCTATTTGCCATTGATATGTTCAAAAATCTTTTATACGTCATTGATAAGCTCCAAAACATTTCATTGGTGATTAATATGCTCCATCTGTTATGAACCAAATATGTGTGATTGAAAAGACATTTGTGATTCTGCACTTAGTGAGATTACGTCTATGAATTCTTTATACTCTGCCTTGTATTTGGAAAATTTTATTTGTTTGGAAGTTGTCCTCGTTTACCATTGATATGTTAGTCACCTGCTGAGCTTTTTATGCTCACTCCGTTGCTATATAAATTTTTCAGGATAGCTTGTCGCTTGCTTAAATGTTAAAATTGGGCTGAGGCAGTGGAAAGCTAGAAGACTTTGGGCAGATCTTTATTAGTATATATGTTTTTGTCGTATAAGCATACTCTGCGAATAATGAAATGTTGATGGTGAATCTAAGCTTGTGGATTTTGTATAAGTTTAAAGAACCTCCCATGTATAGGATTCTGGAATGTTAAGTTTAAATTGTGTAATGATATGAACTTGCGGTAAATGTTGGTTTTGTGATTGTATAAGCTCCCACGCTTGTGAATTTATGTGTGATCATTATTTTGATGAGTTGGGTTCGGATTTTATGAATCATTGAGTGATGTGTTGTATAGTTATAAACTGCACAGGTTTTTCAGAATTATTAGATGTTTCGATGTTTTAGCATTCTCAAATGTTAGTTTGGATCCTGGATTGATTGTGCTGAAATTTCAATATTATCGATATTTTTGAGGGGCGTGACACCATAAGGTCGGGCGGTGGCACCGTCGAACTAGGCGATGGCACCACCCAGCATCCGAAAGGTTAGACGGTGGCACCGCCATCGACAGGCGGTGGCATCGCCAGTACACGATCAATGTGACATTGATAGGCGGTAGCACCGCCACCGACAGGCGATGGCACCGCCAGCTCCAGGAACCCAAAGAAATTCAATATTTGGAGCCCAAATTTGAATTCTCTTGGGGTCTATAAATACCCCTCAATTCTCAATGAACAAACCTTTTGAGAAGTTAGAAATTGAGAAAAAGCTTTAGCTAAGTCCTTAGCAAAGCGTTATTTTCAATCGTTTAAGTGTTCACCTCCCTCTTTCTCTTTGAAAATCTGTAAGAGTGTGAACCACTTGTAAAAAGGTTGTAAGAGGGGTATTTGGTCCTTCCCCTTCAAAGTGATTTGCTAGTGGAAGTTGAGAGCCTCATCGAAGAAGGCTTTGTAAGTGGATATAAGTCATTTGACCGAACCACTTTAAATTGGTGTGTTCCTTGAATGTGTGAGTGTTTAACTTTCTGAAACCTTTATTTACATAGCAATAAGCTTTTGGTTTTCATCTCCTTACTTTACTCGAGCTACTTTTACTAAGTCATTTCTTATCGCATCGAAATCTCTACACATTTACGAAATTATTTTCAAACTTACGAGTTTTAATCCGCTGCACTAATTCACCCCACCCCCCGCCCCCCCCTAGTGTCGCTCTGATCCTAACAACTATAATGTGAGTATAATTCTATTAATTTTTGTTTCAAACCTTATCTATAACAATCATAACATAATTCTAATATGTTTAGTAACATTTTCTCTAATTTATTTTTATGTTTAGATGATTCTAGAAATTAATTTTTAAAAAGAATGCAATAATTTTGGGTGATATTATCACGAATGGTACCATAGCTCTAGTTAGCAGAGCACTAGGGATAGGTGCTACCATAAACCTATCATATCTATAACTAAAGTTAAAATTTATTCAAATTAGAACCAAAATTTTTAGAACTACTATGATATGATTCTAAGTTGATTATAATAAATTTTTATTTTATTTATTTTTAGTGTAATTAATAAAATTGATACTTAGTGATTTAAATGTTACATCATAAACCTATCATATCTATAACTAAAGTTAAAATTTATTCAAATTAGAACCAAAATTTTTAGAACTACTATGATATGATTCTAAGTTGATTAGTAGTATTTTTTATTTTTTAATTTTTTTATAATTTTAGTGTAATTAATAAAATTTGACACGTGATGATCGGAATGCTAGATCGTAATCCTATTTTATCTATAACTTGAGTTAAAATTCACCTAAATTAGAACTAAATTATTCATAACAACCATGACATGATTCTAAGTTGATTAGTAGTATTTTTTATTTTTTAATGATTTTAGTATAATTAATAGAGTTTGATACGATAGTGATCCGAATGTTAGATCATAATCCTATCCTACTCGTAACTTTGAGTATAACTCAAGTTAAAATTTATTCAAATTAGAACCAAAATTTTTAGAACTACTATGATATGATTCTAAGTTGATTATAATAAATTTTTATTTTATTTATTTTTAGTGTAATTTTTAATTTTTTTATAATTTTAGTGTAATTAATAAAATTGATACTTAGTGATTTAAATGTTACATCATAAACCTATCATATCTATAACTAAAGTTAAAATTTATTCAAATTAGAACCAAAATTTTTAGAACTACTATGATATGATTCTAAGTTGATTAGTATTAATTTTTGTTTCAAACCTTATCTATAACTAAAGTTAAAATTTATTCAAATTAGAACCAAAATTTTTAGAACTACTATGATATGATTCTAAGTTGATTAGTAGTATTTTTTATTTTTTAATTTTTTTATAATTTTAGTGTAATTAATGGAATTTGACATACAGTGATCTAAATGTCAAATTATAATCCTATTTTATCTATAACTTGAGTTAAAATTCACCTAAATTAGAACTAAATTATTCATAACAACCATGACATGATTCTAAGTTGATTAGTAGTATTTTTTATTTTTTAATGATTTTAGTATAATTAATAGAGTTTGATACGATAGTGATCCGAATGTTAGATCATAATCCTATCCTACTCGTAACTTTGAGTATAACTCAAGTTAAAATTTATTCAAATTAGAACCAAAATTTTTAGAACTACTATGATATGATTCTAAGTTGATTATAATAAATTTTTATTTTATTTATTTTTAGTGTAATTAATAAAAATTGATACTTAGTGATTTAAATGTTACATCATAAACCTATCATATCTATAACTAAAGTTAAAATTACTCAAATTAGAATCAAAGTCTCTAAAACTACCGTAATATGATTCTAAGTTGATTAGTATTAATTTTTTTTGATAATTTTAGTTAATTAATAAAATTTGACACGTGATGATCGGAATGCTAGATCGTAATCCTATTTTATAAGCAAAGTCTTTATTTTTCTATATAAGTTTTTCAAAATTGATGTTGTGGATATGATCTTAATTTTTTCATTTATTCTATAATCATGTGGGCAGCAAGCTTTTTCATGACTAGATCAACAAAATGACAAGCTCTCTAAACTGAGGTACCAAGCATGCTAACTAAGTTAATCTTTTGCAGGAGGGAAGACTGCCATAAAAAGAATTCCAAATCCACTCAGAAGTCTAGCTTAGTAGTGAAGGACTTCAACCATAGTACATCTCTTTTCGAAGAAGCGTGATTTACCCTAGTTATGTCAACAAGTCATAAGGTCCTAACTCATGAAGCATAGACACTTTCAAATGCTCACCATATACACGATGGAAACTACATTTGTAGGACTTCAGCCATGTGGTTACATGATTAACACCATTCCAACCCATCTTTCCTTTTATTTTCAACATATATCTCAGGTTCCAAAGGGTTGCTATGTCAATGATTGGCACATAATTTAACTAAGGCTGTATCAGCTTTCTGTAGGTGTAATCTGCCACCAAAAATCTCCCCAAATTACCATTCCTGACTAACAAATTCATACCCAAACTCAAAAGTAAGAACAAAAAGAACATCTAGCCAGGATATGTAGCCAAGATATAGGCATTTCTTGGCTATAGAAAAAGATCAACCGCTCGAAAGAGAAATAATCCACAAGCTATAATAAATCTAATAACAACAAGAAATCACTTCGCAAATGATCAAACAATTGGAGAAAAATATAACATAATTCTGCTAGTAATAAAAAGCCAACTATGCATAAATTGACTAATGTGGCAGCCAATTGAATCCAAAAAATTCTGCTGTGCATAAAATCAAATGTGTAGTCATAGTCACTAATTACTATATGGATAATTATTGGAGTCAAGATTTCTGACTTTCCTAATTGATTTGAAGCACAAGATAAACCACAAAGAGTAAAATATTGATATCCAAATCTTCTATTATAAGGAAGCTGTCAATGAATTGGATAAAGAAGCAATGATCTCAAGAAAAAAAAAAAAAGATACTCAACCAAAGAATCGAAAAGGCACGAAGCTAATGATAAAGGGATAGGAAGTCGATAGTGATGACACCATCATGGCTCAATGGATCTCTTTCTCTCTTCTTCTACAATGGGGATGGGATAGGAAGGAAGCCGTTGATGATAGTGCCACCATCAAGGTTCAATGAGACCCCTTCATCTCCTCTCTGACTATATCGACTTGTTGTTGTTTTCGCAAGGGATATGACTCATGCTTGTGCAAGGTTAGGATAGCACAAAGATTATGCGACAACAACAGAGACCATGGCGATGGCAACCACTACCAGCATGAATGTTAGTAAATATTACTGTTGCATTGATCGAATGAGGGTAGCGTGAGGTAATCTGGAAAAAAAGGGCAATATATGTAAAAAAAATAAATACTTAAGCTTTTATTAAGCTGATTTGGTATGGCTAACTTTGCACTTATTAACTCAAATTTAAAGGGAAAAATATTGGCATGGCTAACTTTGCACTTACCAGGATACACATGTAATTTTTGCTAATCATAAGGGCAATGAATGAACGATAATACTGTAAGATTACTATCGACAACATCTCTTTACTTCATACAATCATTAAAAAGAAATAATTAAATTAATTTTATTAAATATTATCAAGCATACTTTTATTTTTTTATAACTCTTCAATTGATTGAATATGATATCTTTTAGATTGATGCATACTGACAAAGAAGATAGTATCTTTTGGACTGGAGTAAAAACATCGAGAATATCATAATTAAAAATATCTAGAATATCATAATCCAATCCTATAATCTAATGTCTTAAATCCTAAAGAAATTAAATCGATGCAACAAATATAAAAAAACTATTATAATTTCTTTTTGTTCAATCTTCATCATATCATCTTATTTGATTATCAATAAAAAAAAAAGAAAAAAAAAGTCTCAAAGGAGTAAGAAGAATTTATTGAAACCGATAAAACCCTAAAGTCTTATCGTACGCTCTGATACCAATTGATAAGACTTTAAAATCTTATCGTAGGCTCTGATACCAATTGATAAGAATTTTAAGGTCTTATCTAAAACAACGAAGAGAAATAGATGATCACTTTAAGGGGATCGACCTCCTTGATCACTTTGAGGGGATCAGCCTATTAGGGTTTGTCAAATACTGAATAGTATTTTTAATAGATAACCAAAAAGAGCAATTGTAACCCTATTTATAGAGTTCGACCTAGAGTTCACCAGAATTTAGATTTTTAATAATAAATAAATATTAAATAAATTCTATCCGACTCTAACTAAATTAAACATATTTAATAAATATTATTCAAAAGTTTATAAAATAAAGGGATTCTAACAGAAACGAAGTAATAAGTTTATGATATTTACATACAACGATATCTTAGAAACATTAGAAAAATAAATAGTAAAAGAAATTGATTGGTAATAGACTGTTGCTGTTAGTTGGAAAGTAAATGATGATTTAATGGAAGTTATCCCATTAAATAATACATATAATAAAATAATTATTTTGACGAGCTCGCAGAATTAATTACGTTCGGAGTGCTTGAAGTGTCGAATCTCGTGAAATAAACCATCAAATATTTTTAATTAATTTATAACAATTATATTGGCATTGGCCACACTGCTGATGTTTCCAATTTGAGAAGGAAATTAAAAAGAAGTGCACCACAGAAACAATAAGATATCTGAAACCCCAATGATTGACTTCATCAAACATGATATTAAAAATGTCAAGTAAATCACAGAAACACATAAATGGCTTCAGTCAAACAATTCACAGCTGGTCACACTGGGTTGGAACAAACGACAGCATCTTATTCTTCAGATCATAGAGTATCTGTAGATTCTGCTGCTGGAAGTTGCCGAGGATGGACAAGCCACTCGACGGCATGATCGTTAGGCAAAGCGAACCGTCGCTTGAATCCATGATCATGTAGTTCTCCGCCGGCAGATGCAAATCGGCACCGTCGAAGTGGAACACCAGCTTTGGAACCTCCACCGACGACGATGCCGACGGGGCCGAGAAGCACAAGTCGAGACCGATCTCAGAACCATCGGCAACTGGGAGCTGCATCTGGGACAGGAACGCCTTTTTCAACCTCCTGTACGCACCCACTTCCAGGTAAGTGATGGAGGTGCCGGAGTCTATGATCAAGCCACCGGATCCATCTTCTTGCACCGCGAAGGTCGAGCTCGGAATCTGTAGACGGTTTCCGCCAACCGAGATGTCTTTCAGGGAGAGATAATATAAGGCTGGGTGTTTAGGGTTCTGCACCAGTGATGTGGATTGGATCGCACTTGCAGCTGCACTTGCAGTGAGATCAGCCAGTGAGCCAAACAGAAGGGGGCTCTTCTTTGAATCATCCAAGGAGGTGAGGCAGTAGGAGAACTTCCCCAGGTCGAGTTGTGATATCAACGACAACGGTCCTCGGCCGAGTCCGACGAGACCGGAGCTCTGCGAGAACCCACTGCCTTGGTTGGTGTCGCCGCAGCCAAAGGCGACGTCAGAGACTGCGGTTGAATTCTCAGTCCCAAAGGTAAAGGTTTCGCTTGCGAGAACACCTTGAGTCGACGAGGAGTCGCCATAAGAGTACAGGTATTCGCAGCTGGAAGCACCGCACGTGAAGGTAGGAAGAGCCTGACACAGGTTGCTCGAGCATGGAAGCTTCGTGTAGGTCGACGAGCTCGATGGATCGAACACGGGAGTGGGTTGGCTGAAGCACTCGTCGCAAGGCTTGCACTGCGTCCATATGAGGTCGCTGCCGGTGTCAATGATGGCCGGGAATGCAAGACTCGGAGTGCCGATGGCCAAGTCCATGAGGAACTCGCCATTGCCGGCATGGACCGGAGCTTGGACCTCATTGGCAGATGCCTCGGCTTTCATGGCCCGGGTCGTCAACCGTGCCATCCTGCGGCTGCTCCGAAGTGCTGCTCGTTGGAGCAGCTCAAACTTGGAGTAGTTGCCATTGGAATCCACATGGGTTAGCTCTACTCTGAGGCCGCTCAACGCAGAAGAGGCCCGTGGAACAGCCATAAGGATCATGGCCATGACAAGAGGAAGGAAGACTTGAATGGCTCTCATGTCCAAAGTGGCTGCCGAACGCAATTGGGTGAAAGGTCTTTACAAGGCAAGATTTCAATCATCAAATACTTTTGTTGACCATAGAATGGGAAGACAAGAAGTTGGAATGGATCATAGATCAGGGGAAGATAGAAATGCTCCTCTTATTGGATTTCTTATGTACACTTTTAGGTTTGGATAGGTAGGATATCTGTTTGTCCTCAAAACAAAATAGATGGTTCAGATCAGTGCTTTCATGTGATAAAAATTTCTTGGGTCATTCACTGTACTACAAGATATTAGGGTGTCGTTGACTTGAGAAAATAATGTGTGTAGCAACAAAAGGTTTGGTGAGCAGCTTGTTTCCACTGCAATAGAATAGTGCTGACAGAGCGTGGAAGGTCTTCCGATTTGGTGAGGTTTGGTGACCTATCAATTGTTGGTTCACTAATGTAAACATCATCAACGACCCACTACTGATAGGAGTTTCTTGCCTGTTGGAAAAATGAGATATGGGGTAATATTCATCATCATTCATTCATGAGATAGAAAATGTTGGGTTCAGCCGGCTTAGGATGGTCTCTGATCTATTAAAAAAAAAAAAAAATCTATTAGAGTCATTAGTGGCATGAGAGGCATGGAACGAACGATGAAAAGAGTAGTGATAAGAACTCTAGAATTTTATCATAAAAGAAGAAAAAAAAAAGAAATATTCACTTCGAGGGGATTGACCTCCTTGATCATTTCAATGGGATCAACCTCCTAGGGTTTGCTAAAGGTTGGAATAATATTTTATAGATAATGAAAAAAAATAGATACATCCATATTCACCATTGAGTCCATCAATACTTGGACTTCTAATAAAATTAATAAATATCAAATAAGCTCTTATCCGATTTCTATTGGATTATAAAAATTTAATAGAATATGATTCAAAGCTTGAAAAATAAAAGGGATTCTAACAGAAAAAGAACAAAGAGAGAAGAAAGAAAGCTAGGGTTTTGAAGTTTTTGTTAGACAATTAGGCGATTAAACTTAGTCGGTTTTGGTTCAAATTTTATATCGAGAATTCTTGCAATAAGCTCTATAAGCTTAATGGTGCTAATATGTGATTTGTTCTCTCCGAGGTGTTTTTCTGATATACCTACTTGGTGAGATTTAAATATTTTCTTTGATAAAATCTATCTATGGTAATATATTATTGTTAAACCAAGATATATGTTTTAATGTTATTATGATCATTTAGTTAGTCTGAAAAAGACTTATTATAAATCTATTATCACTATTGGTAATAGTGGAGGTTTGAAGCGGACTACGGTCCTATTGTTTTTCCCGCATTGAATTTTTCATATAAAAATTTGGTATCTTGATTGATTTATTGTTCTATTATTTATACTACTCTAGTTAATATTTACTTTTGATAATAAGTTAATATTTTGATGAGGAACTCATTTTGATGTACAAAGAGAAAAAAGAATTATTCCACCGTAATAGTTTTTCCCAATATAAAATAAAGTGTAACAAAAGATAGGAAAAAGAAAATAAAGGAAAAAATTATATGGATTTATTCATTAAAGGTAAAAAAAAGGAGTTATTCATGAAATGTGTCATGCACAATGTTGGGGGTAAAACCTACTACATTTCTATTAAGAAAATAATAAAATCTTAAAAATAATATATTAAATTAGAAAAAGAATTCCAAGATGCATAATTATTATATTAAGGTAAAATATCATCTTTACGTTGATAGAAATTTTCATCCCAAAATTCAAAATTCATCTAGTATTATCCCTCCTTCTAGCATAATCGTGAAGTGATTTGATTGACTTGACTAACCTCTTTCAATGGATTGAACACCAAAATAAATTGATAAAATTTATTGAGAGAAAGAAATGAAAGAGGAGGAAATATATTAATCTCTAAATATATGTACTAGGTGTTGTTTAGGACTCAACATGGCCCAAAGGTCACCGTAAAAGGATGTTATCCCAAGGCACATGTCCTTTCATTTAAACATTTTTTATAAGTCCCAAAATTATTTTCATAAAATTTTAAGTTTTAAAAAATAAGTCCAACACACAATGTATCAAATATGTGTAATTTTCAGGAACTTTTAGGAAGGAGTAATTTGGTTGCTTATAAACATTAGAAGAAATTTACTTACCTTATTATATTAAGGTTGGTTGTCAAATTTGGGTATTTTTTGATATTAAATAGGTTGTGGTTGATATGTAATTATCCAAAATATTACTTTATTTTTGAAAATAATCTGTCCCATTGTGAGAAAGTCCAATGTAGTATCTTTGATAAAATTCCTAATTAACTTGTTTGTGGGCTACGAAAGAGTAATCTTTCTAGTTCAAAAGATAGGTGGCCTTTGTACTTATTATTATTACAATAGAACTGAAGACATAGTTATCAAACTTGGATCTTGATACAGTATATTCAAAAAGTATACTTATATATAAAAAGATAAAATTTAGATTTGTAATTAACAGTATGTTACAAACTTCCTACAAAAATGTAATTGTGAAATGCCTTTTTGTTACTGAGTGAGTTCATAAAAATAAAATGATCAAAAGATAGAAATCTAAATTCTAATAAGTTAGCTGACCAAGATACAAGTCACCAATACATGAAGTGAGGTGTTAAAAAGAAAAAAAGAAATGATTGTGAAAAAAAGGATAAATAATTATGATGGTGAGAAAAAAAGAAAGAGTTGCCATGGAAAAAAATGGATATATATATATATATATATATATATATATATATATATATATATATATATATATATATATATATATATATATATATATATTGAAATCAACGATGAAAGAGGAATAGAAGAGTTTATTTGGAGATATTTACATGTGTTTTATTAAGTTTTATACACTTGTTGTGTAGATATGTTAATTGTTCATTCCAATTCCTAGTGAAAGCATTCTAATGTCGGTTGGTTATATGAACACCAAGGTATGGTACCTTGGTATTTTGGATTTGGTGTTTTTGAAGTTTGATGGTTTAATTATCAAATTATGTTATTTACAGGATACTTCTATACTTACAGGATAAGTCTCCACCAAGTGTTAGAAGTATCAAGATGAAGTTAAGAAATTACTGAAGATCCTTTGAGATTATAGACTTGGTTGGTTAGGAAAAGAATCGGTACTAATAGCGGGGGGGGGGGGCGAATTAGTGCAGCGATAAAAATTATGTCGGTTTAAAACTTCGTTGCGATTAAATCCGTTTTCGACGAAAAACCGTTTTGTAAAGGTATTAACTTTAAATGCGTATGGAAGAGTGTAGTAGATGTAAAATAAGTAAAGTGGTTTGCAGTAAAGTAAATTGCATAAGAGAAACGCAAACCAGATTTTTATAGTAGTTCGGTCGTCGTGACTTACATCCACTTCGCCGATTCCTCTTCCGTCAAGGCCACCGGTATCCACTATCGGTCTTCTTTCAATAGGCGAAGACCAACTATCCTTTTACACCCCTCTTATCCTTTTCACAGTTTTAGGAGACAACATTTTACAACCCTCTTTTACAAGGTATCCCTCTCACACCTCCCTTAGAACTCTCTCTAAGCTTTGGGGGGAGGAAACTCAATTTTCTAAAGTTTACAACTTTAGAATAATAGAGTTTTGCTTAATATTTCTTGCATATCCATCCAGGAATAGCTGAGGTATTTATATGCCCCAAATAGATTCAAATTTGGAGTCCAAAATTCAAACCCTCAAAATTTCAGGGTACGGGCGGTACCATCACCTGACACTGGGTGGTACCACTGCCTAGAAGACTGTGTTGGGCAATACCACCACTCAGACTAGTGGTACCACCGTTTGATATAATCTCGGAGATCGTGCCATGATGGTTTCACTTGTTTGATCACCATTTGGGCCTTTCTCTTGGCCCAACTAGTCCAAACTTGGGCCCAACTATCCCCTAATTGGGTTGGCCCAATTCTAATCTCAATTATATATTAACTATAAATTTTAAGATATTTACTAAGCTAAATAGAGTCTGTAAGTCAAGTTTTCTTCTAGCGAGCTTCCGACGATCTTTCGGCGAACTTCCGATGATTTCCTAGCAATGTTCCAACGGACTCCCGACAAGCTCTTGGACTTCACGATGTTCTTGGAAAGTTCTGACGAGCTTCTTTGGTAAGCTCCAGGACTTCTCGGTTGGTTCTGGTAGAACTTTCAATGAACGTCTGGACTTCCGACGAACTCTTGAACTCCTAACAAAATCACGTTCTTGACTCCGGAACTTTATTTTGCTTTATACCTTGCTATCGTAGTTAATCCTGCACATGTAAAAACACACTTCAATCTAGACAATTAATACTAAGCATGAATCATGTTGTCCGGCATGTCATTGGTCCATCGACGCTTCATCCGATTCTTCGACGCATCGTCCTCTCTTGCGGCCTATTGCCCAATCGACCAGTTGACTCGACAACTTCGATATTCTTGGTGCAATATCTACTCTTCTTGGCCTGATGCCTAAACTTATGGCCCGAAGTCTTCTGTCAATACGTCGATCGATCCTCCGACTTGACGTCTAATCTTCTGACATGTTCCACCGACCCAACATGATTCTTCTTGCTTTAATTATCTCAACCTGATTGAAGCATCCTGTGTCATTCAAAACGCAAATCAAATTATAAACACTTATCAATTGGTTTCATTATCAAAATACGAGATTCAATAATCTCCCCTTTTTTGATGATGATAACCAATTAATGACGAAATTAACTTTAACTCCCTCTATCAATACGCTATATTGATAGAACCTTGAATTCAAGTTAAATTCAAGTCATTGCAAATTTCATCATGAATATTTATAACACATCATCATGCATAACATGATCATACTTCTCCCCCTTTGTCATCAACAAAAAGGAGAAGTACAACATTCTAAGTGTTTAAGATTTTACAATTTAAATCATTGCATAATAAATCTCAAGTTTAATCAATATGCAAGCTAGTAGATTTTATGAGTTTTGCAAGTTTGTAAATTTTGCTAGATGTGCAAGTTAACATTTTTGCTTCTTGAGATTGTAAGCTAGCAAATCCTGGTGATGTTCAAGATAGCAACTTCTACATCATATTAGAACATGTAAGCTAGCAAATTTATGATATGCAAGTTTTACAAAATACATGCTAGCAAATTTTATATAATTTTGAGAGCATGTAAGCTAGCAATATTTGAGACATGAGGTTAAGTAAGATTTTGCTTCTCTTTATGATATGCAAGCTAGCAAAATTAGAGATGTACAAGTTTAGCATATTTGCTTTTTTCTTGTATTGTGCAAGCTAACATCTTTTATCTCCCCCTTTGTCATTGTCAAAAAGAAGGGAAGACCCTTTATATCAATATTCAAATTATAACAAAGGTAAAGTAACAAAGATGAAAAATCAAGTCATGAATGTCAAAATAATTTTTCATCATAAATATTTCATCATTGCATGCATCAAAATAATATCATGAGTGTTTCATGTATTCATATCATCATATGAAGAATATCAAAAAGAACTTGTGATGAGATATACTTCATGAATTCAAAGAATTTTACATAATAAAATTCAAGTCATAAATCTTAAAAGATGTCATGAGAGAACACATAAACAATCTTGATTCATGTATAATATCTCTCAATTTATTATGAATCATAAAAATTATAATTTCGAAAAATCATGATTTATTTGGACAAAAAGATTATCGATTCATGTATTTGAATAAATATTTTTAAATCATCACTTCAACTCATCATGCATAATTTCAACATGTAAAATCATCAAACATGATATAATCATTTATTTTCAAAATATTAATTATTATTTTCAACTCATTCAATTTGTCAAATCAACACAATATCATGAGTTTTGCATGATTTCATATCATCACATCACATGAAGGGATAGTAAGAAAAATTGGTGATAAGATATACAAATCATGAAGACAAATTATGAATATTAAGAGACATTATGATTCTTTTTAGATAACTCAAATAGTGAAAAGAAAGAATCATAGTAAACAATATTGATTTATAAAAAAATACTCAAGTTATAATTCCGAGAAATCAAGAGAAACCGTGATTCATTTTAACATATCTTCTCTTAAATAAATAACATAAAGAATTTTTGGAGATCATGAAAAATCTTGATTCATATAAAATATTTCATGAGAAATTATGATTTCGATAAAACTCATTCAAATTCATCAAATCATTTTCATAATCCAAGAGATTCACAAAAGCATAATAAACATGGATTCATTAAACTTTTATCGAAAAATCAATAAGATAGAGATGTTCCATCTTAAGTTATTGGTTTCATACAAGTATGCTTTTATCTTTTTATTGCAAATACAAATATGCATCAACTTTTAGGATCGAAAAATAAATTTCATCATAAAAATCATCCATCTTGTTTAAAACTGAAAAAGCAACTTTCGTTGTGATAAAGATCAATAAGCCATAAATCACAAAAATCATTATGCATCATTTTGAAATTGATTTCATCAAACATAAAGCATTTTCCATCAAGATCATTTTGTTTGTTGTAGTCATGGACTTTTCTTTTATAATCGGAAGGTAATATGAAAATCATTACGATACACATTACTACATCTTTAAAACATCTAGCATGATTTCATAAAGTATTTTCAATCAAAATCGGAAAGCATAATTTGATACACATTAATGCTTCTTAAAAACATACATATGATTTATCTTAAGCATTAGATTTAAGTCTAACATTTTGTTTCTTTATCATAAAGCATGCAATTTTCATGATTATTTTTTAAAATCACTAGAAAGGTAAGTATAATCCAATTTTATTTTTACATTTTCATTACTTCATACATAATTAAAAATATATATATAATTTTCTTAAACTAAAAAATAATTCATGAAAATATTATGTAATTTCGAAATAAACTAAAGGCATTTTGATTACCTCCTTGTCGAAAGCCGTTAAGGAGTAGTTTGTCACCTTGCCTTTGTTGATTTTCTCCTCGTCTTCGGATGAGCTCAATTCATCCCAAGGTGCTTCCTTCTTCTTGTGTTCATAGCAAGTAGTTGTGTTCTTTTTAAGTTTATTTTTATTTTTTGATTATTGTTTCATAAACTTTTTAAATTTCATGATTAGTTCAAGTTCACCATCACTTGAGCTTATGCTTGAGTGGTCTTCAATTGTTCTATGTCCCAAATCCTTCATGTTCTTTGGAAGGTTGTTGTTGAGTTCTTTACGTGCATTGTACATCATTTCATAGATCATCAAAGACCCTATAAGTTCTTCAATTGGAAAATAGTTCAAATTTTTAGATTCTTATATTGGCATTACTTTCGATTCCCAATTTTTAGAAAGTGATCTTAAGATCTTGTTAACGAGTTCAAAATCTGAAAAAGTTTTACCAAGAGCTTTTAAACCATTGACGATATCCGTAAAACGGGTGTACATGTCTCCAATGGTTTCACTTGGTTTCATATGAAAAAGTTTAAAATCATGCATCAAAAGATTACCTTTAGACTCTTTAACTCTATTTGTGCCTTCGTGTGTGATTTCAAGGGTGTGCCAAATATCGAAAGTTGTTTCGCAAATAGAAACCCAATTAAATTTGGTTTTATCTAAGGTGTAAAATATAGCATTCATAGCTCTAGCATTTAAAGAAAATGTCTTCTTCTCCAAATCATTCCAATAGATCATTGGAAGAGAAGTCCTTCAAAAACCACTTTCGACAATATTCTATAAAGTCCCTCTTGAAAGTCGAAAAGAACCATTTCTTTTGGGTGTTAAACTAAATGAGAAATACGAGGCTTTGATACCAATTGTTAGGAAAATAGTCGTCATTAATGGGGGGTGAATTAGTGCAATGGTAAAAATTATGTCGATTCAAAACTTCGTTGCGATTAAATCCGTTTCTGATGAAAAATCGTTTCATAAAGGTATTAACTTTGAAAGCATATGGAAGAGTGTAGTGGATGTAAAGCAAGTAAAGTGATTTGCAGTAAAGTAAATTGTATAAGAGAAACGCAAACTAGATTTTTATAGTGGTTCGGTTGTCGTGACCTACATCTACTTTGCTGATTCCTCTTCTGTCGAGGCCACCGACATCCACTATCAGTCTTCTTTCAATGGGCGAAGACCAACTACCCTTTTACACCCCTCTTCTTCTTTTCACAGATTTAGGAGATAACCTATTATAACCCTCTTTTACAAGGTATCTCTCTCATACTTCCTTTAGAACTCTCTTTAAGCTTTGGGAGGAGGGAACTCAATTTTCTAAGGTTTACAACTTTAGAATCACAGGGTTTTGCTCAATATTTCTTGCTTAACCATGCAGGAATAGCTGGGGTATTTATAGGCCCCAAATAGATTCAAATTTGGAGCCCAAAATTTAAACCCCCGAAATTTCAGGATACGGGCGGTACCACCACCTGACACAGTCTTGGAGACTATGCCATGATGGTTTCACCTGTTTGGTCACTATTTGGGCCTTTTTCTTAGCCCAACCCACCCTAGCTTGGGCCCAACTGTCCCCTAATTGGGTTGGCCTAATTCTAATCTCAATTATGTTCTAACTATGAATTTTAAGACATTTACTAAGCTAAACAAAGTCCGTAAGTCAAGTTTTCTTCTGGCGAGCTTCCGGTGATCTTTCGGCGAACTTCCGATGATCACTCGGTAATGTTCCAGCGGATTCCTAACAAGCTCCTAGACTTCACGATGTTCTTCTTAGCGAGTTCCAACGAGCTTCTTTGGCAAGCTCTAGGACTTCTCGGTTGGTTCTGGCAGAACTTCCGACGAACGTCTGGACTTCCGACGAACTCTTAAACTCCCAACCAAATCGCGTTCTTGACTCCGGGACTTTATTTTGCTTTATGCCTTGCTATTGTAGTTAATTATGCACATGTAAAAATACACTTCGATCTAGATAATTAATACTAAGCATGAATCATGTTGTCCGGCATGTCATTGGTCCATCGACGCTTCTTCCGATTCTTCGGCGCATCGTCCTCTCTTGCGGCCTATTGCCCAATCGACCAGTTGACTCCACAACTCCGATATCCTTAGCGCAATATCCGCTTTTCTTGGCCCGATGCCCGAAGCTTTCTGTCGATACGTCGACTGATCCTCCGACTTGACCTCCATTCTTCTAACATGTTTCACCGGCCTAACATGATTCTTCCTATTTTAATTATCTCAACCTGATCAAAGCATCCTATATCACTCAAAACGTAAATCAAATTATAAACACTTATCAATTAGTTTAATCATTAAAATATAAGATTCAACATGGCCATCTTGTCTATCTTAATGTTCGAGAAAGATGATAGATGCAAAGATCATCCAAAGTCATCCGTAGCTCATTCCACTTAACCTAGCATAATGAAGGATGGATTAGGGGATGCACAGTTCTATGTCAATAAATTATATCAGTTGAAAATATATGGAACTTGAAGACATAACTCATATATTTTTTTAGGAAGTGGGAAGAATTACCTAAAGGAAATATGATATTCGACATAAGTGGTAAAATTTGATATTCCTGAGTCATCCCTAGGTAAGATGGATGAATGGAAGAATGTTTAGTAGTATTGGAATCTAAAAGAAAAAAAATAATGATGGCCACTATTCGATTTTATTTCTAATATAAATTGTTTTATTATGTTTGCTAATAATTTCATTTTACTGATTTATGAGAGGATGGGCGCTGATAAATATGAGGCTGCTAATTAGCTTCAAATTCAAAGAATTTATAGTAAGTCTTCAATTATATTAGGTTGTAAAATTAGGTTTGCTATAACTGTTGCAATTATCATTTGTTATTTGTAGTTTAATTATTCAATATTTAATAGGTAGGATAAATTCATTAATGAATACATATCTTTTGGGAAATTACTTAAGCAAGGCAAATTCACTGATGAAGAGGTGATTGATGCTTATGAGTCTATAATTTGTCATGACGTATTGCTAATGGGACATAGATATTAATTATCAATGTTTATGTGGAGTGGTTTTAGATTTGTGATATTTATTTATATTTTGTTCAATAATGATAATTACCTTATGATGAATCAACAACTAATATATTTTTTGGCTTGGATTGTAGGAAGCATAGCGTGCATTTGGGTTGAAGAATTCAAATATAAGTAGCAAAACCACCCTTGATGGCTCCATAAGATATATTTTCGTCCCACTTTTTAGCAAAGATCATCGATATCTATTTCCATTGTAATTCACTTCCCAAAAAATCACATTCAAACATTTTTAGATCTACGGTAAGTGTAACTTGAAATTATTTTCTTCCCACATTAACTATTTATTTGTTTAAAAACATATGCAGATGTTTAAGATAATATTTACTAATGATTTAGACAGTCTTTACCCTGGTATTTCTGATAAGATCCTTAGTAAAGGGTGGAAGACAAAAGTTGTGAGATGCGCATAGACAGACGGATTGTAAGTGTTTGCTTAATTCACTTCGATAATTTATAATGGTGATTTTAACAATTGATTGACATGTTTTGCAAAAATGATTGCACCATATTCATAATTTAATATATGGATCACTTTCTAGTGGACAAAAAAAATGAATTTCATACAATGATGTGTTGTTGTTTTGAATGCAAATAGCAATTGCTATATTAAATGATGTGTGTCAAGTTCAAAGAGAACTGATTGTGATAATGTGACAGTTTTGTTTGGCTTATTGGGTGTGGTATGTGTTGTAACATGTTATTTGGCATTCGAACATTATAATTGATACTATGTGAACCATCTTGTAATAGAATACTGTTGTAACTGTTGTTTTGCTTGTATTTGGTGTTTGGTATGTATACATATGATATGCTATGATGTGAACACATGTTCGTATCGTAAATATTATATATTATTGTTGTGAAAGTTGAATGTTATGTCTTTCGTATGTCGTTATTATGATGTGTACATATGTTATATTGTTATTGTGATCTTAGTAATGATATGTCTTTGGTGATGTCGCTATTGTGATATCCACTGTAATGTTTACTATGATGTATATGTGTGTTTGTATCATATTTGTATGTTGTTGTAAAAGTTGAATGGTATGTTTTGTTGTGTTGCTACTGTGATGTGTGATAAGGATGTTATTAACTATGATTTTGTATTTCAATTTGTCAGATATGTCTTTCATGTAAAAATTATAGTGGATAAGTGTTTGTATTGTATGTAAATATTGGTAATATAATTACTAGCATGTTTTAGGTTAATTATTTATTGAAATTAGGGATTTTTTTTTTTTTTGGATAGAATTGTGATCAGAGTGTTATTTAGTTTAATATTGAGCGTAACCCGATTTTACCAGAGCAACCCAAACTTCCACAAAACGACCTGACCAGGATGGTAATATGATTACTAGTAATTTTTCTATTTCTGATTTTTATATTAATTATCAAAATTAAGAATTTTTTTTGGATAGATTCTCTAATTGAGTTTAACTAAGTTCAATATTTAGCGTAACTCGGTCAACTTCCACTCAAGTAATTGAAACTTTCACAAAACTACTCGCACATGTTTCTAAGATGTTTAGCAGTATTTTTTATTTTAAAAATATTTTAAAATAATTAATTATCAAATAAATTTTTTTGGATAGATTCCATGATTAAGTATAGCTTAGTTTATTATCAAGTGTAACTCCGATCAACATCCACCAAGGCAACCGAAACTTCCACAATACTATCCATACATGATTTTAAGATAATTAATAGTATGGTTTTTAGAATTTTAGTATCAAAATTGGAGATGTTTTGAATATGTTCTTTGATCTAGTATAACTTAGTTCAATTTTGAGTGTAACTCGGTCAACTTCTATTAAAATAATCTAAATTTTCATAGAATTACTATGATATAATTCTAAGATGATTAATATTTTTTTTTACTTACTTGAGAATTTTATGATGACTAATTATCAAAATTAGAAAATTTTGGAATAGATGGTGTGATCGATTGTAACTTAGTTCAATTTCGAGTATGACTTGCTTAAATTTTACTAAATCTATCCAAACTTTTACAAAACTATAAAAATTTGGTTTATTTTTCCTTTGTGTAAATTACCTTATTTCAAACCACTTTACTTTCTTACTACCTTCTAAAATAATTATTACTATTTTTTATTTTTTGATATTTTAGGATGACTAATTATTGAAATAAGAAATTTTGGAATATGTAATATAATTGAGTGGAACTTGGTACAACAAATTTAACTAAACATATCTAAACTTCAACATAACTATAAGGACATGTAAGTAAGATAAGTATCACCTTTTTTTTTTATTTTTAAAGGATTTTAGGATGACTAATTATCGAAATTAGAAACTTTTGGAATAGGATGACTTAATTATCGAAATTAGAAACTTTTGGAATAGGTAGATCGAATGTAAATTTAATTTCGAGTGTTTCTTGGTCAACTTTCACTAAACCCATCAAAATTTTCACAGAATAATTAAGACAAGATTCTATACTTTTTTTTTTATTTTTGAAGGATTTTAAGATGACTAATTATCGAAATTGAAAAATCTTGGAATAGGTAATGTAATCGATTGTAACTTAGTTTAATTTCGAGTGTAACTTGGTAAGCTTCTACTAAACTTATCTAAAATTTCAGAGAATTATTATGATATGATACTAAGATAATTAGTATCATGTTTTATTTTTTGTGATGATTTTGAATAACTAATTATCAAAATTAAAAAATTTTGGAATAGGTTCTATGATCGAATATATCTTGGTCAACTTTCACTAAAGCAATCCAAATTTTCATAGAACTACTTGAACATGATATTAAGATATTTAGTATCATTTTAAAAAAAATTATAGGATAATTAATGGAATTTGGCACATTATTGTGGTAGGAATGTAAAATCTTATTTCCATGGTATCTCAATTAAAACATAATTCTAGCTCAACTAAAATTTACTTTCACAACTTAACTAAAACATGGTCATAACAAGGGTTATAAGATCAATTGTGTAATGATAACTTTATATTCAAAATTAATAATAGTTTACAATTCTTCATAATATTGTGTCACATTTGTCCAAAACTTATATAGGTATACTGTATACAAGAAAATTACCTTTATTGTCAATATAGATAATAAAAAATTATGATCAAAATTAGGTTATACTTAAACACTAAAGATACCACATTGTTTTACAATTGACAATATTGACTTATGCAAAAGATGAAAATTTGCATTAGTGTTAATCGTTGACTAATTGTTGACACCTTGAAATCTTAAGTTCAACTATATTTATGCTTAATATTCTTTAAATTACAGCTTTGACAACCATATTCAAGATATAATCTTGAATTTCTTAAATACTAATTTACTAAATTTTAGTTAGTTCTTTTATTAATATGCAACTAATGACTTATTAGTTAATTTAAATTGATCTTTAAATATTCTAATGCACTAGTTGTATATTGAAATGAAGTCTAAATATAATTATCATAAAACTAAGTCATTTAAACCTTTTTCAATCAATTATCTGAATTATTTATTATATAAATTTTTTAATAATTAAGTTTATGATCCTTTCAACTAATCTGATCAAGGTCTAATACACTCAATGTAAATTGTATATGCTTAACCCATTTATAATAATAAAAAATATCATTATAATAAAATAATATAATATTAATGTTTTGAGTTTTTAATAAATATTGAATTATTGATATAATTTCTATTTCACCTATGGGTGAAATAATGATATATCTAATATTTATACAAAAATATATATGGATAATGATACTATGCTCATGGTATATAACCCTATGTTGGTATGTAACCCTATGTTGAATCTCGGATTTTGATGATGAAGTCAATTGTTATTTGTTATCTAATCCATATGTTGAGATAAGTGTGTAGGATTAACTATGATGAAAGTAAGACATGCAGTAGGAGTTGCATCGAAGTCAAGACTATGATCACGTTGGGGGTTCGAGAGTTCGACGGAAGTCCGGACGGTCATCGGAGGTTCTGCGGGAACAAATCCGAGAAGTCCAGGAGCTTGCCAAAGAAGCTCATCGGAACTCGCCAAATGGATCGTCGCAAGTCCAGGAGTTTGCCGGAAGTCCGCCGGAGCATCGCCGAGGGTTCGTCGGATGATCGCCGGAAGTTCGTCGGAAGCTCGACGGAAGAAACGATTGATGCACCGGAGTAAGTTGTAGTAAATGTCTTGAAAAATATTATAGTTAGCATGATGAGTCGGCGGTGGCACCGCCTGGGTCGGCGGTGGCACCGCCTGGGTCGGCGGTGGCACCGCCTGGGTCGGCGGTGGCACCGCCTGGGTCGGCGGTGGCACCGCCTGGGTCGGCGGTGGCACCGCCTGGGTCGGCGGTGGCACCGCCTGGGCTCAATCTCCGAGTGAGACTGGGCAGTAGTACCACCCCTGTCAGGCGGTGGCACCGCCTGGGTCGGCGGTGGCACCGCCTGGGTCGGCGGTGGCACCGCCTGGGTCGGCGGTGGCACCGCCTGGGTCGGCGGTGGCACCGCCTGGGTCGGCGGTGGCACCGCCTGGGTCGGCGGTGGCACCGCCTGGGTCGGCGGTGGCACCGCCTGGGTCGGCGGTGGCACCGCCTGGGTCGGCGGTGGCACCGCCTGGGTCGGCGGTGGCACCGCCTGGGTCGGCGGTGGCACCGCCTGGGTCGGCGGTGGCACCGCCTGGGTCGGCGGTGGCACCGCCTGGGTCGGCGGTGGCACCGCCTGGGTCGGCGGTGGCACCGCCTGGGTCGGCGGTGGCACCGCCTGGGTCGGCGGTGGCACCGCCTGGGTCGGCGGTGGCACCGCCTGGGTCGGCGGTGGCACCGCCTGGGTCGGCGGTGGCACCGCCTGGGTCGGCGGTGGCACCGCCTGGGTCGGCGGTGGCACCGCCTGGGTCGGCGGTGGCACCGCCTGGGTCGGCGGTGGCACCGCCTGGGTCGGCGGTGGCACCGCCTGGGTCGGCGGTGGCACCGCCTGGGTCGGCGGTGGCACCGCCTGGGTCGGCGGTGGCACCGCCTGGGTCGGCGGTGGCACCGCCTGGGTCGGCGGTGGCACCGCCTGGGTCGGCGGTGGCACCGCCTGGGTCGGCGGTGGCACCGCCTGGGTCGGCGGTGGCACCGCCTGGGTCGGCGGTGGCACCGCCTGGGTCGGCGGTGGCACCGCCTGGGTCGGCGGTGGCACCGCCTGGGTCGGCGGTGGCACCGCCTGGGTCGGCGGTGGCACCGCCTGGGTCGGCGGTGGCACCGCCTGGGTCGGCGGTGGCACCGCCTGGGTCGGCGGTGGCACCGCCTGGGTCGGCGGTGGCACCGCCTGGGTCGGCGGTGGCACCGCCTGGGTCGGCGGTGGCACCGCCTGGGTCGGCGGTGGCACCGCCTGGGTCGGCGGTGGCACCGCCTGGGTCGGCGGTGGCACCGCCTGGGTCGGCGGTGGCACCGCCTGGGTCGGCGGTGGCACCGCCTGGGTCGGCGGTGGCACCGCCTGGGTCGGCGGTGGCACCGCCTGGGTCGGCGGTGGCACCGCCTGGGTCGGCGGTGGCACCGCCTGGGTCGGCGGTGGCACCGCCTGGGTCGGCGGTGGCACCGCCTGGGTCGGCGGTGGCACCGCCTGGGTCGGCGGTGGCACCGCCTGGGTCGGCGGTGGCACCGCCTGGGCTCAATCTCCGAGTGAGACTGGGCAGTAGTACCACCCCTGTCAGGCGGTGGCACCGCCTGGGTCGGCGGTGGCCCGCCTGGGCTCAATCTCCGAGTGAGACTGGGCAGTAGTACCACCCCTGTCAGGCGGTGGTACCGCCCGAGCTAGGTCTCCGAGCTCTGTCAGGCGGTAGTACCGCTAGGACCCCGAAAATATGGGAAATGACATTTTTGAGCTCCAAATTCAAATCAGTTTAGGGCCTATATAAACCCCACCCTTTCATGCATGAAAGGGCACCAAAACTTAGCATTTATTCTGAGATTTTGAGAGCTTAAAAATGTTGTAAAAGGCTAGAAGTTCTTCTCCCTCTTTTCTTGGAAGTTTTGATCATTCAAGAGAGGAGTGAAAAATCTGTAAGGGTTGTCTCTTAAGCCCGTCAAAAGGAGTGAAACTGTAAAAGGGTGGTTGGCCTTCGCCTATTGAAGGAAGGCCTCTAGTGGACGTCGGTGACCTCATCGGAGGAGGAAGCTAAAAGTGGATGTAGGTCAAGATTGACTGAACCACTCTAAATCTCGGTTTGCATTTACATTTTGTGCTCTATCTTAACTGCAACTACTTCCATAGCTTTACTTTAACTGCACTTTACTTGATCTTAAGTTAAAGCAATTTCCGAATCGACTCTCATACCGAAATCGTTCTTATCGTACGAACGTCGTTTTTAATCGTCGAAAGTTTTCCGCTGCACTAATTCACCCCCCCCCTCTTAGTGCTCTTGATCCTAACAATTGGTATCAGAGCGGGGTTAACTCTCAATCGGATTAAAACCCAAGAGAGATGGTATACATCGAAAATCAAGAGGGCCACTCGATTACACGTCCACCCATGTTCATTGGGACGAACGACACCTATTGGAAGACCCAAATGAGGATCTTCCTTATTTCAATGGATTTTGAACTTTGGAATCTTGTCGAAAATGGATTTTCGAAGTCTTCTCTTCCAATGATCGATTGGAATGAATTGGAGAAGAAGACTTTCGCTCTTAATGCAAAGGCTATGAATGCCTAATTTTGTGCGCTTGACAAAAATGAGTTCAATCGTGTTTCGGTTTGTGAAACCGTATTTGATATTTGGCATACACTCGAAGTGACTCACGAAGGCACAAGTAGAGTGAAAGAGTCAAAAATCAATCTTTTGATACATTCTTTTGAACTTTTCCGAATGAAACCGAGCGAGACTATTGGCGATATGTACACCCGTTTCACGGATGTCGTCAATGGTCTAAAAGTACTCGGCAAAAGTTTTTCGGATTTTGAGCTCGTAAATAAGATTCTAAGATCCCTTCCTAAGAGTTGGGACCCTAAAGTCACTGCTATTCAAGAGGCTAAAGATCTAAACAACTTCCCTCTTGAAGAATTAATCGGGTCATTAATGACTTAAAAAATGACTTGCAAAGCTCATGAAGAGCAAGAAGACATCCTTCCAAAGAATAGGAAGGATATGGCACTTAGAACTTTCGAAGGCCACTTGAGAGAAAACTCAAGTGATGAAGACTGTGACGATGACTTGGCACTTCTAACAAGGAAATTCAAAAAATTCATTAAAAGAAACAAGTTTAAAAATGACTCAAAAAATAAATTTGAACCAAAAAAGGATCGAGTTATTTGCTATGAATGCAAGAAGGCGCTCAAAGCAACGTGGGATGACTCGAGCGCGTCCGAAGAAGAGGAGTCCAACACCGAGCAAGTTGCTCATTACGCCCTAATGGCCATCGGAGATGAGGTAACAAATTTAATTGATGCAGATTTATCATTTGATGAATTACTAAATGCCTTCCATGACTTATTTGATGAATGCAAAACTATTAGTAGAAAATACAAATTGCTAAAAAAGGAGCATGATAGTCTTACTTGTAATTTCAATAAATTAGAAATTGAATATCATGATAGTTTAGCTCCATATAAAAAATATCATGATCTAGAAACTCTGCAAAAGGAGAACTTGCTACTTAAGGACACCTTGAAGAAATTCGAGGTTGGTAGCAAGTCTTTGAATATGATCCTTACAAATAAGGGTCATGTTCCTAAAAGAAGTGGAATCGGATTTGTGAGAAGTCCTCACCAAAATCCAACCACCTTCATTAAAGGCCCTATCTTATATGTTCGGCACCAAAGTAAATGCAACTTTTGTTACAAACATGGACATAGAACTTATCATTGTTCATTCAAGAAAGTTAGTCTGAACAAATTGATTTGAGTTCCTAAAGGAACCACGATAAATTCTATGCAACATGATAAACAATTTAGATCAGTGTTTGAGGCACCCAAAAGTAAATGGGTACCTAAAAATCATCCTTTCTTGTAGAAACATACATCATCACAAGCTAGGAGCAAGAGATGGTACCTTGATAGTGGATGCTCAAGGCATATGACAGGAGATCCATCTCAATTCTCTAAGCTCACTAGCATAGACGAAGGCTATGTCACCTTCGGAGACAACAACAAGGGTAAAATCATTGGCAAAGGAACCATAGGTAACAAATCCAACTTCTTTATTGAAGATGTTTTGTTAGTTGATGGTTTAAAACATAACCTCTTGAGCATTAGTCAATTGTGTGATAAAGGATATATTGTCAAATTTGAATCTAATGCTTGCATCATTGAAAAACCACACAAAAACACATCTATGATTGCATTAAATCAAAATAATGTATACACCATTGACATCAATGATCTTTGCAATGAAATGTGTTTCTCAGTTTTGAATGAGGATGCTTGGCTTTGGCATAGGAGATTAGGTCATGCTAGCATGAAACTAATCACTCAAATATCATCCAAAGAACTTGTAAGAGGAATTCCTCATATCAAGTTCATCAAAGATAATGTGTGTGATGCTTGTCAATTAGGAAAATAAATTATGGGTAGTTTCAAATCTAAGAATTAAATAAGCACCTCTATGCCCTTACAATTGATCCATATGGACTTGTTTGGACCTATCTCTACATCAAGTCTAGGAGGTAGCAAATACGCCTTCGTCATTGTAGATGACTATAGTAGATACACATGAACTTATTTCTTAAAACACAAAAATGAATGCTTTAGATATTTTATCAAGTTTTGCAAACTTGTCCAAAATGAAAAGGGTTCTATGATTTCATAAATTAGAAGTGATCATGGTGGTGAATTTCAAAACCGTGATTTTCAAGAATTTTGTGAATTTAATGGATACAATCATAACTTCTCTACTCCAAGAAATCCTCAACAAAATGGAGTAGTAGAAAGAAAAAATAGAAATTTACAAGAAATGGCAAGAACCATGTTGAATGAACATAGCCTACCTAAATATTTTTGGGCCGAAGCCGTAAACACTGCATGCTATATTTTGAATAGAGTTCTAGTAAGACCCTTACTCACCAAAACTCCATATGAGTTATGGAACAACAAAAAACCCAATGTTTCATATTTTAAAGTTTTTGGGTGTAAGTGTTTTATCTTGAATGAAAAAGATGCCTTAGGAAAATTTGATGCTAAATCCGATGAAGGAATTTTCCTTGGTTATTCTTCGGTTTCTAAAACTTTTCGTATCTTCAATAAAAGAACTTTAATTATAGAAGAATCCATTCATGTTATTTTCAATGAGATTTCTGAAATCAAGAAAAATGATTTTGATGATGATGTTAATTTTGATTCTTTGAATTTAAATGAAACCCCTTCTCCAACTAACAACTTGGATGTATCCACTTCTGAAACATCCTTACCCAAGGATTGGAAATATGTAGATGCTCATCCTAAGGAGCTAATCCTAGGAGACACATCTAAGGGGGTTCAAACATGTTCTTCTCTTAAAGAATTTTGTGCCAACGCCGCTTTTCTCTCCCAAATTGAACCTAAATGTATTGACGAAGCCATGAAAGATGATTCATGGATTATCGCAATGCAAGATGAGTTAAATCAATTTGAGAGAAATGAGGTGTGGAAGTTTGTTCCTAGGCCAAATGACCATTTAGTTATTGGTACTAAATGAGTCTTTAGAAACAAGCAAGATGAATATGGTATCGTGGTTAGAAACAAGGATAGATTAGTAGCCAAAGGTTTCAACCAAAAAGAAGGTATCGATTATGAAGAAACCTTCGCTCCTGTGGCTAGATTAGAAGCCATAAGGATGCTCCTTGCCTATGCTCGTAATAATAATTTTAAGTTATTTCAAATGAATGTTAAAAGCGCTTTTCTTAATAGCTTTATTTTCGAAGAAGTTTACGTAGAACAACCTCTCGAATTTGAAAATAATAGCCTCACTAATCATGTGTTTAAATTAACTAAAGCTCTCTATGGTTTAAAACAAGCCCCAAGGGCTTGGTATGAGAGACTTAGTTCTTTTCTTATTAAAAATAATTTCACAAAAGGCAAGGTTGATACTAAATTGTTTATCAAGAATTTTGAAAATAATTTTCTCATTGTTCAGATTTATGTTGATGATATTATCTTTGGTTCTACAAACGAATCTCTTTGTGAATCTTTTGCTAAAACCATGAGTCTTGAATTTGAAATGAGTTTGATGGGAGAATTAACCTTTTTCTTAGGCTTACAAATTAAGCAACTAAGAAATGACATCTTTATTAGTCAAACTAAATATGCTTTAGATTTGCTAAAGAGATTTAATATGGAAAGCTCAAAAGCTATTAACACTCCTATGAGCACATCCACTAAGTTAGAAGTTGATGAAAGTGGAGAAAGCTTCGATCAAAAAACTTATAGGGGTATGATAGGAAGTTTACTTTACCTCACTACAACTAGACCAGATATCATGTTCAGTGTAGGACTTTGTGCTAGGTTTCAATCGAACCCTAAGATATCTCATCTCAAAGCGGTTAAAAGAATACTTAGATATCTTAAAGGTACCACAAATCTAGGACTATGGTATCCAAAAACTGAGAAGTTTGAGTTAATTGCTTATGCTGTTGCAGATTTTACTGGGTACAGATTAGATAGAAAAAGCACATCAGGAACATGTCAATTTTTGGGACATGCTCTTGTTTCTTGGTCATCTAAGAAATAAAACTCGGTTACACTATCAACAACCGAAGCTGAGTATATTGCAGCTAGTGCATGCTGTGCACAAGTTGTGTGGATGAAAAACACCTTAGAAGATTATAAAGTTCATCTTAAAAATATTCCCATTAAATGTGATAACACAAGTGCTATATGTTTAACAAAGAATCTCATTCAACACTCAAGAACAAAACATATTGATATTAGACATCACTTTATACGAGATCATGTCACTAATCATGATGTAGTTATAGAGTTCATTGATACTAAACATCAACTAGCTGATATTTTACAAAGCCTTTAAGTGAAGAACAATTTAATTTCATTAGAAGATTAGGAATGTTACTTGAATTTGAAATGAGTTTGATGGGAGAATTAACCTTTTTCTTAGGCTTACAAATTAAGCAACTAAGAAATGACATCTTTATTAGTCAAACTAAATATGCTTTAGATTTGCTAAAGAGATTTAATATGGAAAGCTCAAAAGCTATTAACACTCCTATGAGCACATCCACTAAGTTAGAAGTTGATGAAAGTGGAGAAAGCTTCGATCAAAAAACTTATAGGGGTATGATAGGAAGTTTACTTTACCTCACTACAACTAGACCAGATATCATGTTCAGTGTAGGACTTTGTGCTAGGTTTCAATCGAACCCTAAGATATCTCATCTCAAAGCGGTTAAAAGAATACTTAGATATCTTAAAGGTACCACAAATCTAGGACTATGGTATCCAAAAACTGAGAAGTTTGAGTTAATTGCTTATGCTGTTGCAGATTTTACTGGGTACAGATTAGATAGAAAAAGCACATCAGGAACATGTCAATTTTTGGGACATGCTCTTGTTTCTTGGTCATCTAAGAAATAAAACTCGGTTACACTATCAACAACCGAAGCTGAGTATATTGCAGCTAGTGCATGCTGTGCACAAGTTGTGTGGATGAAAAACACCTTAGAAGATTATAAAGTTCATCTTAAAAATATTCCCATTAAATGTGATAACACAAGTGCTATATGTTTAACAAAGAATCTCATTCAACACTCAAGAACAAAACATATTGATATTAGACATCACTTTATACGAGATCATGTCACTAATCATGATGTAGTTATAGAGTTCATTGATACTAAACATCAACTAGCTGATATTTTTACAAAGCCTTTAAGTGAAGAACAATTTAATTTCATTAGAAGAGAATTAGGAATGTTAATGTGTCCGAATGCTTGAACTCATTAAATTTATTTTTCAGACTTTTTTGATTCAATGATCAAATCACTTAATTGCTATGATGATTTTACATGATTACATGCCTTAATAATATGTTAGAAATTATGTGTTTTAGATATAAAAATTTCCATGATAATAAGCATGTTTTATCTTCATCATTGTATTGGAAAATCTATAGCAAAACCTTGTCCGAATGCATGAAAGTGTTAAATTTTATTTTCAGATTTTCTTGATACCTTATTCTCTTCCGAACTTAATGTAGCTTTCATAAGCATATGTCATATCGAGTTTGATTCATATCATTGATTTTTGACATATGAAATCAATTAGCAAATACATCTCTCATAGGCTTATAATGTGAAAAATATTTTCGAGAAATGGATTTGATAAAATGATTCCTTCTTGAAAAAGGAAGATTTTTTACTTGCAAGGATATTGATTCATATACATATCTTGATCCTTGTAAAAATGAAGCGTGATTTAATCTTTTCTTGAGATGTTTGTATAATTGGTATCCTATCACTCATTGTTGAAAAATGACCTGAACCTAGTTATGACATGAATCATTACCGCACTTTTGTTTAAAATTTGCTTATATCGTTCTCCTTTTTGTTGATGACAAAGGGGGAGAAATATATGAATTGATGCTATGAGTGCCATATTTGAATTTAAATTAAAAAAGCTTGCATCGAAATATATGGTAAATTGATGATAGAAATGCTATGATTGCTAAACACTTGAAATATTTGCATTATGTTAAGATATCAAGAACTTGCATCGTAATTTTACATGCTGATATCTTACCATATGATGAATTGCTACCATTACTATCATTCACATTTGAAATGTAAAACTTGAAAATGGATGTCAAGCCTTGACATCATTTTCAGAGAGATACATCATGATAGGAATCATGATGGAAGTATTGATAAGGTTAAACAATCTTAACTTATCAATATGTCTCTTGAATTCAAAGGCTTTGAATTCAAGAATGACTTATCTTGAGTATGACATATAGATAGGGGGAGTTAAAGTTAACTCCGTTATCAATTGATTGTCATCATCAAAAAGGGGGAGATTGTTGAATCTCGGATTTTGATGATGAAGTCAATTGTCATTTGTTATCTAATCCATATGTTGAGATAAGTGTGTAGGATTAACTACGATGAAAGTAAGACATGCAGTAGGAGTTACGCCGAAGTCAAGACTATGATCACGTTGGGGGTTTGAGAGTTCAACGGAAGTCCGGACGGTCATCGGAGGTTCTACGGGAACAAATCCGAGAAGTCCAGGAGCTTGCCAAAGAAGCTCATCGGAACTCGCCAAGTGGATCGTCGCAAGTCCAAGAGTTTGCCGGAAGTCCGCTGGAGCATCACCGAGGGTTCGTCGGATGATCGCCGGAAGTTCGCTGGAAGCTCGACGGAAGAAGCAATTAACGCACCGGAGCAAGTTGCAGTAAATGTCTTGAAAAATATTGTAGTTAGCATGATGATTAAGTTAGAAATGGGAGGTGATCCCATTAACTTAATCTTGGGGCAATTGGGCCCTTGACAGATCCAAATTGGGCCAAATGGATCAGCCCATTCGGACCCAGATTTCTTGGCCGGCGGTGGCACCGCCTAGGAGCTGATTCTCCGAGTGTGGTTGGGCGATGGTACTGCCCCTATTAGGCGGTGGCACCGCTTGGGCTCAGTCTCTGAGTGAGACTGGGCGGTAGTACCACCCCTGTCAGGCGATGGTACCGCCCGAGCTCGGTCTCCGAGCTCTGTTAGGCGGTAGTACCGCTAGGACCCCGAAAACATGGGAAATGACGTTTTTGAGCTCCAAATTCAAATCAGTTTGGGGCCTATATAAACCCCACCCTTTTATGCATGAAAGGGCACCGAAACTTAGCATTTATTCTGAGATTTTGAGAGCTTAAAAGTGTTGTAAAAGGCTAGAAGTTCTTCTCCCTCTTTTCTTGGAAGTTTTGATCATTCAAGAGAGGAGTGAAAAATCTGTAAGGGTTGTCTCCTAAGCCCGTCAAAAGGAGTGAAACTGTAAAAGGGTGGTTGGCCTTCGCCTATTGAAGGAAGGCCTCTAGTGGATGTTGGTGACCTCATTGGAGGAGGAAGCCAAAAGTGGATGTAGGTCAAGATTGACCGAACCACTCTAAATCTCGGTTTGCATTTACATTTTGTTCTCTATCTTAACTGCAACTACTTCTATAGCTTTACTTTAACTGCACTTTGCTTGATCTTAAGTTAAAGCAATTTTTGAATCAACTCTCATACCGAAATCGTTCTTATCGTACGAACGTCATTTTTAATCGTCGAAAGTTTTCCGCTGCACTAATTCACCCCCCCCCTTTTAGTGCTCTTGATCCTAACACCCTAAACTACAAGGATATCTAAAACTGTTAAATCTCAAATTTTGAGAATGGAATCAATTGATGAGTTTATGATCTAATCTATAATTTGAGAAAAGTGATGCAAGACTAACTTCGATCATGAAAATGCAAAATGATTAAAGCGAAAGAATCAAACATTAGGTCGGAGTTAGAGATCAGACATTAGGTCGGAGTCAGAGATCGGGCATCGACCCGGAAGAATCGAACATTGCGCTAGGATCGGATATTGTGGAAGTCAACATATTGATGGATTGAGTGATACACCAAAGGTTTGGACGATGCGCCCTAAATTCGTCGGGAGTTTGGATGAACTATTGACATGCCGGGCAACTTAGATTTCTTGTCTTGTAATTGTTTAGGTCTTAATTGGTGTAGTTATATTTTAAATTGAGCTAGTTTTTGGTGTAACCCTACTAACTCAATTAGGAGCCCATTAAACTTGATTTAGGGCTGAGTTAGGCCTATTGGGAGGCCCATTTAGTGATATAGAGTTAGGTCAGGCGGTGGCACCGCTGGACCAGGCGGTGGAACCACTTATGAGCTGGAACGTACGAAGTGTACGTTTTCCGAAAGACCCGACGATGGTATCGCTAGTGTCACAATGATACCGCCTAGATTGGTAGTGGTACCACCAGTACATGATCTCTCATGAAGTTTGTGATAGTACCACCCAGATTAGGCGATGATACCATCGGTAGTTAATGCTGCAGGCGATGGTACCGCCCAGCACAGGTGATGATACCTCTAGGACTCCGGAAACTCGGGATGAGACCTTTTTTGGCTTCATTTTTGAAGCCATTTGGGGCCTATAAATGACCCACTCATTCTTGCTTGAGTAGCAAGAAAAGTAAATGAAAAGACTTGTGATTCTAAGTTGTAAAAGCTTGAAAAGTGTTAAGTATTCCTCTCCTCCTCTTAAAGTTTAGAGTTCATTCTAAGAGAGATGTGAGACTTGTAAATGTTTTCTCCTAAACCTATGAAAAGGAGAAAGAGTTATAAAGAGGGTCATTGGTCTTCGTCAATTGAAAGAAGATCGTTAGTGAATGCCAATGGCCTCGACGGAAGAGGAATAAGGAGTGGATATAGGTCATAACGACCGAACCACAATAAACTCGGTGTGCATTTTCTTTCTACTTTCATTGTCATTACTTATTGATTCAATTGTCTACTACTCTCACTTGCTCTCTAAGTTTAAATGCAATTCCAATATAATTTCATCGTTTGAAAATTTCAAATAATTGTAACTTTATGAAAGTACTAATTTACCCCCCTCCCCCTCTTAGTGCCATTTACGGTTCTAACAATTTCTCTTATTTGGTTTAACACCCAAGAGAGATTAAATGAATTTTTCTAGCAATCAAGAGGGTTACTCTATCACTCATCCTCCTATATTTAATGGGACAGACTACACATATTGGAAAACACGCATGAGGAGTTTTTTGATTTCTATGTACTTTGATTAATAGAATATTATTAAATGTAGTTTTCAAAAATCCTCTAGACTAATGAATGAATGAAAAGATCTAGAGAAAAAAAATTATTTTCCTTAAATGCAAAAGCTATGAATGTTTTATTTTGTGCTGTAGATAAAAATGAGTTTAATCATGTTTTTATATACGAAACTATATATGATATTTGGCACATACTCGAAGTCACACGTGAAGGCATAAGTAGAGTTAAAGAGTCTAAAATTAATCTTCTGCTACATAGTTTTGAATTATTTCGAATGAAGCAAAGAGAAACTATTAGTGACATGTACACTTATTTTATAGATGTTATTAATGGTTTGAAAACACTTGATAAAAGTTATACTAATTTTGAACTCGTTAATAAAATTTTACAATCTCTTTCAGAAAGTTGGGATCCAAAAGTAACTACAATCTAAGAAGCAAATGACTTGAATAACTTTCCTCTTGAAGAACTTATAGAGTCATTAATGACTTATGAAATGACTTATATAGCACATAACGAATATGAGAACAACCTTCCAAAGAACAAGAAGAATATTACACTAAGAACCAAATAAGACCACTTGAGTGAAAACCAATGATGATGATGATGATAATAACTTTGCACTCATCACAAGAAAATTTAAAAAGTTCTTAAAAAGTAGCAAAACAAACTCTATAAAATAAGAATCTAAGAATAAAAATGAACTTAAAAATGATACAATAATTTTTTATGAATGCAAAAGACTAGGATACTTCAAAAGTAAATGTCCACAACTAAAAAAGAAGATGCTTATTAACTCCTTGCATTAAGTGTAAAGAGTTAGATTCACTTAAGAAAGAAAATATAGTATTATAACAAACTTTAGAAAAATTTAAAATTAATAATAAATCATTAAACGGTTAGGAATGAGTCGAAACTAGGGGCGGTGGGGGTGAATTATTATAGCGGATAAAAACATCGATTTTGAAAATCTTCATTTTGATTAAACCTATTTTCGAAAGATATTAAATTTGAAAGCATTTGTAAGAGCGTAATGAGAAATGCAAACTAGATTTGTATAGTAGTTTGGTCATCGTGGCCTATATCCACTCTGTCGATTCCTCTTCCATCGAGGCCACCGACATCCACTAATGATCTTCTTTCAACGGGTGAATATTAACTACCCTTTTACACCCCTCTTTTCTTTTTTATAGGTTTAGGAGACAACATTTTACAAGTACTTACTCCTTTCTAAATAAAATTCTAAACTTAAGCTAGAGGAAGGGATCTCTCAAGTAATTGCTATAGTGTTTTCTCACTTTTAAGTTCTATGTGCTTATGTATGTTAACCAAGGATGAGAGGGTTATTTATAGGCCTTAAGTATATTCAAACTTGGAGCCTAAAAATGTTTTATCCTGGGTCCTCCGGGTATTGGCGGTACCACCACTTGTAACACTGACATTGACACTAACATTGGGCGGTACCACCCAATGTAGCAGTACCATTGCCTAACAGTCTCTCAATGATTGTGTCTGGGTGGTACCACCACCCAAACTGGCAGTACCATCGCTTGACACAGTCTCGGAGTCTTTGCCACGATGATTTTACTTGTTGGGTCACTGTTTGAGCCTTTCACTTGGTCTAACACGGTCCAAACTTAGGCCCAATTGGCCCCTAATTGAGTTGACCCAATTCCAACCTAATTATATGCTAACTATGACTTTTAAGGCATACATTAAGCTAAATAAGTCTGGTAAGTCTAGGTTTCTTCCGACGAGCTTTCGGCGATTTTCCGACGAACTTCCGACGATCACTTGGCAATGTTCCAGTAGACTCCCGGCAAGCTCCTGGACTTCACGACGATCTTTTTGGTGAGTTCTGATGAGCTTCTTTAGCAAGCTCCTAGACTTCTCGGTCTATTCTGGTAGAACTTTCGACGAACGTCCGGACTTTCGACGAACTCTCGAACTCCCAACGAAATCTTGTTCTTGACTCTAGGACCTCATTTTGCTTTATGCCTTGATTGCTATTATAGTTAATCCTACACATTTAAAACCTACTTTAATTTAGACAATTATTATAAAGCTTGAATCAAATGTTGTCCGACATGTCATTGGTTCATCGACGCTTCGTCTGATTCTTCAGTGCATCGTCATCTCTTGTGGCCTATTGCCCAATTGGCTAGTTGACCTCTACAACTTCGATTTCCTTGGTGTAATTTCTGCTCTTCTTGGCTCGATGCTCGAACCCATGGCCTGAAGCCTTCTATCAATATGTCGATCGATCCTTCAGTGCGACGTCCAATCTTCTGACATATTTTTCTCCAACCTAACATAATTCTTTCTGTTTTAATTGTCTCTCCTTGATCAAAGTTTTATGTGTTATTCAAAATGTAGATCAAATCATAAACACTATCAATTGGTTTTATTATCAAAATATGATATTTAATAATCTCCCCCTTTTTGATGATGATAACCAATTGATGACAGAGTTAACCTTAACTCCCCCTATCAATATGGCATATGTGAGATGAACCTGAATTCAAAATGAATTCAAGTCAAGGTAATTTTAATCATTAATCCAAACAACATGTCATCATAAAATCATGCATAATCAAAATATCCAAGTACATCATCTCATGCATGATTGTCATTATATCTTCTCCCTCTTTGTCATCAACAAAAAGGAGAAGTGCAACTAGCAATATTTTTTAAATATGCAAGCTAGTAAGATAGTAAGTTTTACATCATACAAGCTAGCAATTTTTATGATATGCAAGTTAACAAGTTTGCTTTTCTTTGCGATGTGCAAGATAGCATATTTTTGCTTCTTGAAATATGCAAGTTAGCAAACTTTTTTTCATCACTTTACTACATGCATAATCATCAAATCATCATAAATTTTAAAGATGTGCAAGATTGCAAATTTTGCAAGTTTACATTTATGCTTCTTAAGATAGGCAAACTAGCAATTTTTGGTGATGTTTATGATAGCAAGTTCTTTCTTCTCTTTTAAGAAGTGCAATCTAGCAAGTTTTGCTCTATTTGCAATGTGCGGGCTAACAAGTTTTAGCTTCTTCTTGCATATATTATCATGCAAGCTAGATTTTATCTCTCCCTTTGTCATTGTCAAAAAGAAGGGAAGAATACAATTTTGTAATTCTTTTTCCCTTTACATCAAGTTCAAAGCATAACAAAGATAAATAACAAATTTATATCAATATTCTAATCATTAAAAATGAAATATCAAGTCATGATTTTTGACATATCTCTTCTTTTGTATATAGAAGGAATGATAGGGAAATGATCTTGATTCAAAAAGAAGATTCAAGTCTAAAAATTGAGAAATCAAGATCATGATCCGAAAAATGTATAAGAAGAATTTATGCATTTGGGAGATTTAACAATTTGTCTAAATTTAACATTCAAACTAGCAATTTTGGTTCTCTTAATATGCTAGCAATTTTCTTTCTCCTCTTTGTCATTGTAAACAAGGAAGAAGTAGAATGAAAGAATACAATGGTATCATTGCTCTACTTATAACATAAGGTTTACAACCACAAATACAAAGAAATTTGCACATCATGTCATGAAAAATAATATTAAAGATCATGTGAATACTAAAAGACATAATTCATTTTGATAAATATTCTCTTCAATAAAATATAAGAAATCATTCGAGAATAAAAAGTGAGGGATATTGATTTATATAAAGAAATTGTCAAACTTTGATTCCGAGAATTCAAGATTGATGATATAGATAAAGATTTTTCTATAGCAAATAGAGTTATGGGAGAAAACATAAAGGATTTCGATTCATGTATAATAATTCTTATGATTCATATAATAAATCTCCTCTTTAAATAAAATACCAAAAAAAATCATAGGAGTACAAAGAAGAGATCTTGATGAAAAAAATATCTCTAGTAATTCCAAGAAATCAAGATCATGATTTGGATAAAACTCATTCAAATTCAAATCATCAAAATTCATTTCAAGAGATTAAAAAAAAAGAAGGATAGATTCATTAATCTCTCCTGAAAACTCAATGAGATAGGAATTGAGAAGTTTTCAAGAAACAATGTATTTCCTTTTTAGTTCATACAAGCATGCCTTTGTCATTTATGCCAAATCAAAACATGCATCATGTTTAAAACCGAAAAAGTAATTTTCATTATGATAAAGATCAATAAGCCATAAATTACAATAATCATCATGCATAATTTCGAAATATAAACTCATTAAGCATGATCATTAAACCTCTTAACTTTTTCATTAAAATATCAAGCATGGTTTCATTGAAATTAAGGCATGTTCAATCAAAATCGAAAAGCAATACGGAAATCAACATGATTACACATTATTGCTTCTTAAAAACATACATAAGATTAATCTTATTAGGTGTACATGCAATAGATTTATATATAATATTTTATTATTTTTTCATAAAACATGCAATTGTCATTATCATTTTCAAAATTACAAGCATGATTTCAATTTTTTTACATTTTCATTACATCATTAAACATGTAATGTTCAAGAAAAATTTATATATAACTTTTCTAAACTAAATTAAAAATAACACATGAAAAGTATCAAGTAATTTCAAAGTAAACTAAGGGGATTTTGATTACCTTATCATCAAAAGTCGTTAAGGCATAGTTTGCCACCTCGCCTTTGTTGGTTTTTTCTTCATCTTTGGATGAATTCGATTCGTCCCAAGCCACCTTGAGTGTTTTCTTCTTCTTTTGTATCTTCTTCTTCTTCTTAAGTTTATTTTTGTTCTTTGATTCTTATTTTAAGAATTTTTTTAGCTTTATAAGAGTTCAAGGTCATCATCACTTGAGCTTTTTGCTCGAGTGGTTTTCATTTGTTCTAAGTGCCAAATCCTTCCTATTCTTTGGAAGGTTATTCTCAAGCTCTTCATGAGCCATAAAACTTATTTCATAGGTCATCAACGACCCAATCAGTTCTTTTGAAAGTCATTTTCAATAATATTCGATAAATTTAAATCCAAGGAAAGTAAGAAAACTCTCTCATCTGAGTTTTCCAATAAGTGTAGTCCGTCCCATTGAACATGGGAGGACGAACGATAGAAAAGTCCTCTCGAAAGACGAAAAGAGTCATTTCTCTTGAGTGTTAAACCAAACGAGAAATAATGTAGCTCTGATACCAACTATTCGGAATGAGTCGGCACTAAGAGGGGGGTGAATTAGTGCAGCGAATAAAAATGTTGGTTTTGAAAATCTTCGTTTTGATTAAACCTGTTTCGGAAAAATATTAAACTTGAAAGTGTTCGTAAAAGCGTAATGAGAAAGTGAAGCAAGTAAGGAAGTTTACAATAAGATAAATTACATAAATAGAAATACAAATTAGATTTTTATAGTGGTTCGATCGTCGTGAACTACATCCCAATTTTTTTACATTTTCATTATATCATTAAACATGTAATTTTTAATATATATATATATATATATATATATATATATAATATATATATATATATATAATTTTTCTAAACTAAATTAAAAATAACTCATAAAAAGCATCAAGTAATTTCAAAGTAAACTAAGGGGATTTTGATTATCTTGTCATCGAAAGTTGTTAAGGCATAGTTTGCCACCTCGCCTTTGTTGGATTTTTCTTCATCTTTGAATGAACTCGATTTGTCCCAAGCTATCTTGAGTGTTTTCTTCTTCTTTTATAGCTTCTTCCTTTTATATTTATTTTTGTTATTTGATTTTTGGTTTAAGAATTTTTCTAGCTTTATAGTTAAGAGTTCAAGGTCATCATCACTTGAGCTTTTACTCGAGTGGTTTTCATTTGTTCTAAGTACCAAATCCTTCATGTTCTTTGGAAGGTTGTTCTCAAGCTCTTTATGAGCCATACAACTCAATTCATAGGTCACCAATGACTCAATCAGTTCTTCAATGGAAAAATGGTTCAAGTCTTTTAATTCTTGTATTGACATTACTTTCGAATCTCAATTTTTAGAAGTGATCATAAAACTTTATTCATAAGTTTAAAATTCGAAAAACATTTACCAAGAGCTTTTAGACTATTGATGACATCTGTAAAATGGGTGTACATGTCTCCAATAGCCTCGCTTGATTCCATACAAAATAATTCAAAATCACACATCAAAATATTTATTTTAGAGTCTTTAACTCTACTAGCGCCTTCGTGTGTGATTTCGAGTGCGTGCTAAATGTCAAAAGCCGTTTCATAAGTAGAAACCCGATTAAATCATTTTTTGTCCAAGGTGTAAAATAGAGTATTCATAGCTCTAGTATTTAAAGAAAAAGTTTTCTTCTCCAAATCATTCCATTCGCTCATTGGAGTAGAAGACTTTTGAAAGCTATTTTTAATAATATTTCGTAAATTTAAATCTAAGGAAAGCAAGAAAACTCTCATCTGAGCTTTTCAATAAGTGTAGTCCGTCCCATTGAACATGGGAGGACGAACGATAGAAAAGCCCTCTTGAAGGCCGAAAAGAGCCTCTTGGGTGTTAAACCAAACGAGAAATAACATAGCTCTGATACCAACTGTTCGGAATGAGTCGACACTAAGAGGGGGGTGAATTAGTGTAGCGGATAAAAATGTCGATTTTGAAAATCTTCGTTTTGATTAAACTCGTTTCAGAAAGATATTAAACTTGAAAGCATTCATAAAAGCATAATGAGAAAGTAAAGCAAGTAAAGAAGTTTGTAGTAAGATAAATTGCTCAAATAGAAATGCAAACTAGATTTTTATAATGGGTCGATCGTCGTGACCTACATCCCAATTTTTTTACATTTTCATTACATCATCAAACATGTAATTTTTTTAAAAAATTTATATATAATATTTCTAATCTAAATTAAAAATAACTCATGAAAAGCATCAAGTAATTTCAAAGTAAACTAAGGGGATTTTGATTACCTTGTCATCGAAAGTCGTTAAGGCATAGTTTGCCACCTCGTCTTTGTTGGTTTTTTCTTCATCTTTGGATGAATTCGATTCATCCCAAGCCACCTTGAGTGTTTTCTTCTTCTTTTGTAGCTTCTTTTTTTAGGTTTATTTTTGTTCTTTGATTCTTGTTTTAAGAATTTTTTTATTTTTATAGTTAAGAGTTCAAGGTCATCATCACTTGAGCTTTTGCTCGAGTGATTTTCATTTGTTCTAATTGTCAAATCCTTCTTGTTATTTGGAAGATTATTCTCAAGCTCTTCATGAGCTATATAACTCATTTTGTAGGTCATCAATGACATAATCAGTTCTTCAATGGGAAAATGGTTCAAGTCTTTTGATTCTTGTATTGATGTTACTTTCGAATTCCAATTTTTAGAAGTGATCGTAAAACTTTATTCATAAGTTCAAGATTCGAAAAACTTTTACCAAGAACTTTTAGACTATTGATGACATTCATAAAATGAGTGTACATGTCTCCAATAGCCCATTTGATTCCATACAAAATAATTTAAAATCACACGTCAAAATATTTATTTTAGAGTCTTTAACTCGACTAGTGCCTTCGTGTGTGATTTTGAGTGTGTGCCAATTATCAAATGCCATTTCACAAGTAGAAACCTAATTGAATTCATTTTTGTCTAAGGCATAAAATAGAGCATTCATAGCTCTAGCATTTAAAGAAAAAGTTTTCTTCTCCAAATCATTCTATTCGCTCATTTCATTGGAGCAGAAGACTTTTGAAAGTCATTTTCAATAATATTCTATAAATTTAAATCTAAGGAAACCAAGAAAACTCTCATCCGAGTTTTCCAGTAAGTATTGTTTGTCTCATTGAACATGGGAGGACGAATGATAGAAAAGCCCTTTTGAAAGCCGAAGAGAGCCATTTCTCTTGGGTGTTAAACCAAACGAGAAATAATGTGGCTCTGATACCAACTGTTCAGAATGAGTCGGCACTAAGAGGGGGGTGAATTAGTGCAGCAGATAAAAATTTCGATACGTCGACTGATTCTTCGGCACAATGTCCAATCTTCTGACATGTTGTTCTCTGGCCCAACATGATTCTTCTTGCTTTAATTATCTCTCCTTTGTTAGGAATGAGTCGACACTAAGAGAGGAGGAGGGGGGGGTGAGGGGGGTTGAATTAGTGCAGCGGATAAAATTATGTCGGTTTTGAAAATCTTTCGTATGTTGAAAACCGACCAAAAAGATATTAACTTGGAAGCATAAGAGAGAGTAGTAAAAGCAATAAGAAGGCAATTTGCAGTTAAAGTAAATTGCTCAAAAGAAATGCAAACCAGATTTTTATAGTGGTTCGGTCGTTGTGACCTACATTCACTCCACCGATTCCTCTTTTATCGAGGCCACCGACATCCACTATCAATCTTCTTTCAATGGGTGAAGATCAACTACCCTTACAACTCGATTCTCCTTTTGACAGGTTTAGGAGAGAACCTTTACAACCCCCTTCATTCCTCTCTTAAACAAGACTAACACTTAAGTTTTGAGAGGAGTTCACACAAAATTACAATAGCATTTTCTTTTCTTTTTTGCTCTCAGTTGTTTGTATTTTAACTAGGGATGAGAGGGGTATTTATAGGCTTCAAGTGGATTCAAACTTGGAGACTAAAAATGTCTCATCCCGGGTTTCCCGAGTCTTGGCGGTACCACAGCTTGTAGCACTGACACTGGGTGGTACCACCACCTAACATAATCTCAGAGATTGTGCCATGACGGTGCCACTTATTGGGTCACTATTTGGGCCTTCCACTTAGCCCAACCTAGCCTAATCTTGGGCCTAGTTAGCCTCTAATTGAGTTGATTTAATTACATTCTAAACTGACTCAATTAGACTCTAAATTAACTTGATCTAGACATAATTGATTACAAGTGAATCCTTTGTTATCTGGCATGTCATTGGTTCTTCTAGCGCATCATCCAATTTTTCGGCGCATCGTCTTCTCCTTCGACGTATTGCTTAATTAGCATGTTGTCTTCTTGTAACATCTGATCTCCTTGGCGTAATGTTCGATCTTCTTGGCCCGATGCTCGAATTCACGGACTGAAGCCTTCTACCGACATGTCGATCGATCTTCTGGCTCGATGTCCAATCTTCTCACATGTTTGCTCTAGCCCAACGTCTGATTCCTCATACTTTATGGTCATACGTCACTCAAACACACATTAGATAAACACTATCAATTGGTTTCATCATCAAAATCTGAGATTCAACAATCTCACCCTTTTTAATGATGACAACCAATTGATGATGGAGTTTAAACAAACTCCCGAAGTTTAAACAAACTCTCCTTATCAATATGGCATATTGAAGATGAACCTTGAATTTAAATTGAATTCAAGTCAAGGCAAATTTAATCATGAATATTTGCAACATGTTATCATAGAATCATGCATAATCATATTTTCAATACATCATTCCATGCATGATTGTCATCATACCTTCTCTCCCTTTGTCATCAACAAAAAGGAGAAGTGCAACTAGTAAATGTTTAGATATAATTTCAGATCATTGCATAATAAACATAATCTCAAGTTTTATCATCATGCATGTTAGCACGTTTTAGAGATGTACAGAGTTTAGCATGTTTGCTTTTCTTTGCAATGTTTAAGCTAGCAAGTTTTCGAAAAAGAATGCAAGATACATTTTTGCCTCTTGTTGAAGTATGCAAGCTAGCGATTCTTGCTTTCTTTTGCAATGTATAAGTTGCAAGTTTTGCTTCTTGAGATAAGCAAGATAGTAATTTTTCTTCTCTTGAGATTGCAAGATAGTAATTTTTGGTGATGTTCAAGATAGCAAGTTCTACATCATGCAAGCAAGTGAATTTTATAACATTTTAGAACATGCAAGCTAGCAATTTTGAGATGTTCAAGAAAGCAACTTTTGCTTTTTGAAATATGCAAGTTAGCAATCTTTGCTTCTCTTTTGAGTTGGGCAAGTTAGCAAGTTTTAGATATGCAAACTAGTAAGATAACAAGTTTTACACCATGCAAGCTAGCAAATTTTATATCATTTTAGAACATGCAAGCTAGTTCTTTCTCCCTCTTTGTCATTGTCAAAAAGAAGGGAAGAAAATAATTTTGTAATTCTTTTTCCCTTTACAATAATTTTCAAATCATGACAAAAGTAAAGTATCAATCTTATTTCAATATATTTGTGCATCATTATAGTTTCAAATTAAAACATGCACAATTTCAAAACCTTACATTTCATCCTTACTTCATGCATGATACTAAAAATAAATCATCACTATGGGCATATCATACATGATACTGAAGCATTCATAACATATCATTTTAGCAACAAATCATAGTATTGCATTTTATATCATTTTAGAACATGCAAGCTAGCAAATTTTATATCATTTTAGAACATGCAAGCTAGCAAATTTTATATCATTTTAGAACATGCAAGCTAGCAAATTTTATATCATTTTAGAACATGCAAGCTAGCAAATTTTATATCATTTTAGAACATGCAAGCTAGCAAATTTTATATCATTTTAGAACATGCAAGCTAGCAAATTTTATATCATTTTAGAACATGCAAGCTAGCAAGTTTTCGAAAAAGAATGCAAGATACATTTTTGCCTCTTGTTGAAGTATGCAAGCTAGCGATTCTTGCTTTCTTTTGCAATGTATAAGTTGCAAGTTTTGCTTCTTGAGATAAGCAAGATAGTAATTTTTCTTCTCTTGAGATTGCAAGATAGTAATTTTTCTTCTCTTGAGATTGCAAGATAGTAATTTTTCTTCTCTTGAGATTGCAAGATAGTAATTTTTCTTCTCTTGAGATTGCAAGATAGTAATTTTTCTTCTCTTGAGATTGCAAGATAGTAATTTTTCTTCTCTTGAGATTGCAAGATAGTAATTTTTCTTCTCTTGAGATTGCAAGATAGTAATTTTTCTTCTCTTGAGATTGCAAGATAGTAATTTTTCTTCTCTTGAGATTGCAAGATAGTAATTTTTCTTCTCTTGAGATTGCAAGATAGTAATTTTTCTTCTCTTGAGATTGCAAGATAGTAATTTTTCTTCTCTTGAGATTGCAAGATAGTAATTTTTCTTCTCTTGAGATTGCAAGATAGTAATTTTTCTTCTCTTGAGATTGCAAGATAGTAATTTTTCTTCTCTTGAGATTGCAAGATAGTAATTTTTCTTCTCTTGAGATTGCAAGATAGTAATTTTTCTTCTCTTGAGATTGCAAGATAGTAATTTTTCTTCTCTTGAGATTGCAAGATAGTAATTTTTCTTCTCTTGAGATTGCAAGATAGTAATTTTTCTTCTCTTGAGATTGCAAGATAGTAATTTTTCTTCTCTTGAGATTTCAAACATAGTTTCATTGGACATAAAGCATTTTCAATCAAAATTGAAAATCATTAAGAGACATATTATTATTTTTTTAAAAACATACATAGGAGTATCATTAGATTTAAATCTAACATTTTATTCCTTTATCATAAAACATGCAATTTTCATTATCATTTTCAAAATTATTAGCATGGTCCCAATTTTTTAACATTTTCATATATTATTAAACATGTAATTTTTAAGAAAAAATAATTTTTTAAACTACATTAAAATAACTCATGAAAAGCATCATGTAATTTCAAAATAAATTAAGGGGATTTTGTACCTCATCATCCAAAGTCATTAAGGTGTAGTTTGCCATCTCACCTTTATTTATTTGTTCTTCATCTTTGGATGAACTTGATTCGTTCCAAGCCACTTTGAGTATTTTCTTCTTCTTTAGCAACTTCTTCTTTTTAAGTTCATTTTTATTTTTTAATTCTTATTTTAGGAATTTTTTAAGCTTTAATGATAAGAGTTCAAAGTCATCATCACTTGAGCTTTTGCTCGAGTGGTCTTTATTTGTTCTAAGTGTCAAATCCTTATTGTTCTTTGGAAGGTAGTTTTCAAGTTCATTATGTGCCATTTCATAGGTCATCAAAGACTTGATAAATTCTTCAAGTGAAAATTTATTTAAATTCTTTGTCTCTTGTATTACAATTACTTTCGAATCCCAATTTTTAAAAAGAGATCATAAAACTTTATTAACAAGTTCAAGATTCGAAAAACTTTTTTCAAGTGCTTTTAAAACATTGACGACATCCATAAAACAGGTGTACATGTCTCCAATGGTTTTGCTTTGTTTCATATGAAATAATTCAAAATCACACATCAAAAGGTTTATCTTAGAATATTTTACTCTACTAGTACCTTCGCATGTGGTTTCAAGAATATGCCAAATATCAAAAGTCATTTCGAAAGTAGAAACCCGATTAAACTCATTTTTGCTCAAGGCAGAAAATAGAGCGTTCATAGCTCTAGCATTTAAAGAAAAAGTTTTTTTTTCCAAATCATTCTATTCGTTCATTAGAGTAGAAGACTTTTGAAATCCGTTTTCAATGATATTCCATAAGTTTAAATCTATAGAAAGTAAGAAAACTCTAATTCAAGTTTTCCAATAAGTGTAGTCCATCCCATTGAACATAGGAGGATGAACAATAAAAAAGCCCTCTTAAAAGCTGAAAAGAGCCATTTTTCTTGGGTGTTAAATTAAATGAGAAATAACAAGGCTTTGATATCAACTGTTAGGAACGAGTCGGCACTAAAAGGGAGGCGGGGGTGGTGAATTAGTGCAGTGGATAAAATTACATCGGTTTTGAAAATCTTTCATACATTGAAAATCGATCGGAAAGATATTAACTTGGAAGCGTAAGGGAGCATAGTGAAAGCAATAAGAAGGAAGTTTGCAATTAAAGTAAATTGCTCAAAAGAAATGCAAACCAGATTTTTATAGTGGTTTGGTCATCGTGACCTATATCCACTCCACCGATTCCTCTTCCGTCAAGGCCACCATCATCTACTATTGATCTTCCTTCAATGGGTGAAGATCAACTACCCTTACAACTTGATTCTCCTTTTGACAGGTTTAGTAGAGAACCTTTACAACCCCCTTCACTCCTTTCTTAAACAAGACTAACACTTTAAGTTTTGAGGGGAGTTCACACAAAATTACAACAAAGTTTTCTTTCCTTTTTTGCTCTCAGTTGTGTGTATTTTAACTAGGGATGAGAGGGATATTTATAGGCTTCAACTGGATTCAAACTTGGAGCCTAAAAGTGTCTTATCCCGGGTTTTTCGGGTCCTGACGGTACCACCGCCTGCAGCACTAACATTGGATGGTACCACCGTCCAGTTTGGCGGTACCACCACCTAACACCCTGCCATTGGGCGGTACCACCGCCTAACACAATCTCGGAAATTATGCCACAATGGTGCCACTTGTTGGGTCACTGTTTGGGCCTTCCACTTGGCCCAACCTAGCCTAATCTTGGGCCTAGTTGGCCCCTAATTGATTTGGTCTAATTACATTTTAAATCGACTCAATTAGACTCTAAACTAACTCAATCTAGATATAATCGATTACAAGCAAATCATTTATTGTCCAGCATATCATTAGTTCTTCTTATGCTTCGTCCGATCCTTCGGTACATCGTCCTCTCCTTCGGCTTATTGCCCAATCAGCATGTTGTCTTCTCGCAACATCTAATCTCCTTAGCACAATGTCCGATCTTCTTGGCCCGATGCCTGAATTCACGGACCGAAGCCTTCTACCGACACGTCGACCGATCCTTCGGCTCGACGTTCAATCTTTTGACATGTTTGCTCCGGCCCAACATTTGATTCATCATACTTTAATCAATTTTCCTCTTTTGATCAAAGCTAGTCCTATGTCACTCAAATGCACATTAGATAAACACTATCAATTGATTTCATCATCAAAATATGAGATTCAACATCCTTGATCGAAGCTTCTTGCGTCACTCAAAACATAGATCAAATCATAAACATTATCAATTTGTTTCATCATCAAAATCCGAGATTCAACATAAATATGATTTTGCCAATAAAGGTCATGTTCATAAAAAGAAAGGAATCGGCTTTGTGAGTAACACTCAACAAAAGCCAACTACTTTCGTTAAAGAACTAACACTACATGTCCCTCCTAGAATTAAATGTAATTTTTGTGATAGATGTGGTCATTATGCCTATAAATGTTCATTTTAAAAATATTACTCACACAAATTAGTTTGGGTTCATAAAGGAACCATAAATAACTTAATGCCAAAAAATAGTTTTTTTCATAAGGGACCCAAAGTTAAATGAGTACCTAAAGCAAACCTCCATTTCTTGTAGATTTGTCTATAATCAAAAGCTAGGAGCAAGAGATGATACCTTGATAGTGGATGCTCAAGGTGCTAGTCATAGGTGTCATTCAAGTCAATCACGTGAGTGATGACACATGTGACATGACACGTAATCTTTTTGCTTATTATTATAATATTTTCTTACTTTATATTGCTGATTGCATAAATATAGTATGATATCCATGGATATGTGTAATGGGAATCAAATCTTTATGAGATCATGATAATGAGACCGATTCACCTCTAAACATAGACCCTAAATAATTCTGGTTATTGTTGAATCTTGTATTTTGATGATGAAACCACTAGATATGTGTTTATGATTTCATCTGCGGTTTGAGTGATGTAGGATGCTTCGATCAGGATGAGACAATTAAAGCAGGAAAATCATGTTGGGTCGGAGGAACATGTCAGAAGATTGGACGTCAGGCCGGTGGATCGATCGACGTATCGACAGAAGGCTTCGAGTCGTAGATGCAGGCATGGGGCCAAGAAGAGCGGGTATTGCGCCTAGGATATTGGAGTTACGGAGTCAACTAGCTGATTGGGCAATAGGCCGCAAGGGAGGACGATGTGCCGAAGAATCAGACAAAGCGTCGAGGGACCAATGACATGCCAGACAACTTGATTAATTGCTTAGGATTAATTGTCTCGATCGAAGTTTTGTTTTACATATGCAGGATTAACTATGATAGCTTAAAGACATAAAGCAAGTCTGTCGAAGTCAAGTTCGATAGGTATTCGAGAGTCTATTGAAAGTTTGAAGAATCGTCAGAAGTGCTGCCAGAACCAACCGAGAAGAAATTGGGGACTTGCTAAAGTCTTCGGAAGTCCGCCGGAGAGATCTTCAGAGGTTCGCGGAGATTACTAAGAAGGTTCGACTACTTGCCAAAGACTTGCTGAACTCATCACAAGACCGGGAGCCTACTGGGAGTCCGTTGGAAGAAATCCGAGGGTGTATCGGAAGTCCACCGAAAATTCGCCGAAAAGCTCGTTGGAAGGAAACTCGACATTGCCGGTTAAAAACTTGCTTAGGACTATGTCTTAATTTCATAGTTTGTATGTAATTAGGGTTACGATTAAGGCTTAATCCTATAACCCGGTGAGGGGCCAATTGGGCCTGAGTTCGGACTAGTTTGGGCCAAATTTAGAGCCCAACTAGTGAGCTAAAATAGTTTAGGCAGTGGCACCGCCCAGAACCCGAGGAATCAGGCGGTGGTACTACTGGACTGGGCGGTGGCACCACCCAACACCCAAAAGGTCAAGCGGTGGAACCGCCACTGACAAGCGGTGGCACCACCTGTAAACGGTCAATGATATTGACAGGCGGTAGCACCGCCACTGACAGGCGATGGCACCGCCAGCATCGGGAAACCCAAAATAATTCAAATTTGGAGCCCAAATTTGAATCCTCTTGGGGCCTATAAATACCCCTCAATTCTCAGCAGAGAAAACAACCTTTGAGTAGCAATAGATTAAGATAAAAGCCTTAGCAAAGTCTTTAGCAAGTCTTGTTTTTAATTGCTTGAGTGTTCACCTCCTTCTTTCTCATTGAAAATTTATAAGAGTGTGAACCACTTGTAAAAGGTTGTAAGAGGGGTATTTATCCTTCCCCTTCAAAGTGATTTGCTAGTGGAAGTTGGGAGCCTCATCGAAGAAGGCTTCGCAAGTGGATGTAGGTCATTTGATTGAACCACTTTAAATTGGTGTGTTCCTTGAATGTGTGAGTACTTACCTTTCTGAAATCGTTATTTACACAGCAGCAAGCTTATAGTTTTCATCTTCTCACTTTACTCGAGCTACTTTTATCAAGTCATTTATTGTCTAATCGAAATATCTACGCATTTACAAAATCGTTTTTAAACTTACAAGTTTTAATCCGCTGCACTAATTCAACCCCCCCCCCCCCCTCTTAGTGTCGCTCTGATCCTAACAATTGGTATCAGAGGCACAATTTTCTACTTTGGTTTAACACCCAAATAGAAATGACTCTTTTCGGCTTTCATGAGGGTTACTCTCTCATTCGTCCTCCCTTTTTCAATGGGACAGACTACACTTATTGGAAAACTCGAATGAGAGTTTTTTTACTTTCTTTGGATTTGAATTTATGACACATAGTCGAAAATGGATTTGAAATGTCTTCTCTTCCAATAAACCATTGGAATGATTTGGAGAAAAAAATGTTTTCTATAAATGCAAAGGCTATGAATGCTTTATATTGTGCACTTGACAAAAATGAATTTAATCACGTCTCAACTTGTGATTCGGCTTTTGATATTTGGAGAACTCTTGAGGTCACTCATGAAAGCACTAGCCAAGTGAAAGAGTCCAAAATCAACATTTTTGTGCATTTTTACGAACTTTTCCGGATGAAACCAAGTGAGTCCATCGGAGACATGTACACTCGTTTCACGGATGTCATCAATGGACTCAAAGCTCTTGGTAAACGTTTTTCTAACTTTGAATTAGTAACTAAAATTTTAAGATCTCTTCCAAAGATTTGAGATCCAAAAGTTATGACCATTCAAGAGGCTAAGGATCTTAAAATATTTCCATTCGAAGAACTAATTGGGTCTTTAATGACCTACGAAATGAACAATGTAACAAAAAGGGAACTCGAGAACAACCTTCCAAAGGATAGGAAGGATTTGAGGCATAGAATATAGGAAGACCACTCGAGCATAAGCTCAAGTGATGATAAACTTAAACTACAAATGAAACAAAAATTAAAAAGAAAAAAGAATGGAATTACTTATTTTGAACACAAGAAGAAAAACAAAAATTGGGATGAATTTAGCTCCTTCAAAGACGAGAAGAAAATCAAGAAAGGCTAGGTGGCAAACTACACCTTAACGATATTCCATGATGCATTTTCTTTTTTTTGAATAATTATTTTTCTTGAAAATTACATGTTTTATGTTAATGGAATAAAATGTTAGATTTAAATCTAATGATCATATGTATGTTTTTCTTAAGAAGAAAAAATGTGTATCTTGATGATTTTCGATTTTGATTGAAACTATACTTAATATCTTAATGAAAATATTAAGAAGTTTAATATCCTGCTTAATGATGATGCATAGCTTTTGTATGGAAAAGTAAGCATGAAAAGATAGATTCACCTAAAAAGAAAAATGCATGACTACAATAAATGACAAAATTATTTTGGTTGAAAATATCTTATGCTCAATGAAATCATGATTGATGAATTTGCTTTATGATTAATAATTTTTTTGCCTTGTATGTCCTATCAAGATGAGTATTTTGAAAATAAATGAAATCATGTTTGATTTGAAATAATACATAATGATCATGCTTAATGAGTTTTCTTTCGAAATGATGCATGATGATTTTTGTGATTATCGAACTTTGCAATCTTTTGAAAGATCTTTTTTGGTGTTAATAAATGATGCATGGATTTGGCATAAAAGAAAAGAATTATGAAATCAATCAATGAGTTGAAACAAAAAGAGGAAAGCATTTTTCTTGAAAAAAATTCTTTTTTCTCTATCTTATCAATTTTTCACTAAGAGACCAATAAAATTATTTATGTCTTTTTGAATATCTTGAAAGTAAGGTTGAGAGTTTGATAATTTTGATGATTTGAATTTGAAATGAGTTTTATCAAAATCATGATATTGATTTTTTGGAATAACATAAGATTACCTTTGATGATAATTTTGATTATTTTGATTTATGGAATTTTGGATTCATGACTTGATCTTTCATTTGTTTATGAGATGGTTGAAATCTTTGTACCTTTTAATTATTCCCTTCTCCTTTCAATTTTTGAATTTATGCATGTTATATGTTAAATATTTGAAACCATGTTTTAGTATCATGCATATCTAAGAAATGTTGTTTTGACATAAATGAAATAGGCATGCTTATATGAAATAGTGTAAGTGTCATGCTTGACGATTGTATACTTAATGATGCATAAAGTTATAATGAAAATATTAAAATTTTGATACCATGACTTGATGATTTTATGCATGAGATTTTAAAGTTATACATGATGATTTTTGTGGTTTATTGATCTTGATGGTTTTTATGATGAAATTTATTTTTCGATCCTAAACGATTGATGATATATATATTTTTTGGCACAAAAAGGATAAAGGCATGCTTGTATGAAACAACTAAATAGAGAAAAGTATTTTTCTTGAAAATTCTTTTTCTCTATCTTATTGACTTTGATGAATCTATTTTATCATCTTGAAAATAATTTTGATTTGATGATTTGAATTTGAATGAGCTTTATCTTGATTTTTTGAGATTTATAACTTGAGATTTACTCTATAAAAATCGAGATCTTTTACCATCAATGTCTCTTTTTACCATCTACCATCCAAATGAATCATGATTGGTCTCATTACTATATTTCTTCTTCTTATCGTGTACTTAAAAGGAGATTTGTTAAAATGAATCATGGTTTCTCTTGATTTCTCAGAATTATAGCTTGAGTATTCTTTTTGTAAATCAAGATTGTTAATCATGATTCTCTTGTTTTATCAAAGAGAACATTTTTTAAAATGAATAATTAAGCTATTTTCTCTTGATTTTTTGATTCCCACAATTTGAGAAAATGTACCTTGATGCTTGGAACATTTTATGCATAAATTGATTTTCTTTATGATTCAATACTCCTTTGTAATTATGATATGTTTATCGCATGATATGATTGAATCACTGTTATAAAAGAAAAAGGAAATTGTTAGCTTGCTAATTGCAAAATTATATGCTAGCTTGAATGATAAAACATGAGATTGTCTATAGTGCAAATTTATTGTTCTCGTGATGTGTAGATTGAAATATTGATGTAATTATAAATGATGATTTGGTATTATGCATGAAATACTCTTGATATTATTTTGATGCAATTCGACAAATTAATACTATCTTGATTTGAAATATTTATGATTTGGAATGATGCATGCAATACTTATGTTTTTTATTATGATGATGTATATGATGTATTACATATAATGTGTATCATGAATGCTCTAAATGATGAATGCTTGGTATCATGATCAAAATATTGATAAATGCTATGATTTGTTACCAAAATGATATATCATGTATGATATGCCCATAGTGATTAATTTATTTGTATAATGCATGAAGTAAGGATACAAATGTAAAGTTTTGAAATTGTGCATATTTTAATTTGAAAACATAATAATGCACAAATAAGATTGATACTTACCTTTATCATGATTTAGAAATTGATGTAAAGGGTCTTCCTTTCTTTTTGACAATAACAAAGGGGGAGAAAGAGTTGCTAGTGTGCTATCTTGAATTGATGTAAATCGTCATCTTAAGGAGAAATTAGCTAGCTTGCACAAGTCAAGAAGATGCAAAAACTTGTTTGCTAGCTTGTCTATCTTAAGCAGCAAAGAATGCTAACTTGATTATTTCAAGAAGCAAAAGTTGACTTCTTGAACATCAATATCTTGCCTATCTCAAGAAGCAAAACTTGCAACTTGCACATTGCAATAGGAAGCAAGAATCATGAGCTTACACAAGAAAGCTATCTTGCATTTGCTTTCAAAATTTTTGCTAGTTTGTATGCAGTAAAACTTGCATATCGTAAAAATTGCTAGCTTGTAGTCTAAAGAGAAGCAAACAGTTGCTATTTCAAGATGCTAAACATGCTAAACTTGCACATTGTAAAGGAAGTAAAATTTGATAGCTTGCAACTTGCATATTTCAAGAAGCAAGAGCTGCTTTTTGAACATCTTAAAACTGTTAGCTTGCATGTTCTAAAATGTTGTGAAGAAGGACATGCTATCTTACTATCTTGCATATCTAAAACTTGATAGCTTGCATATTCTAATGTGATATAGCAATTGCTAAATTTTTTCTAGCTTGCATGATGTAGCATTTGCTAAATTTTCAAGCTTACAAATTGCATGATGATAAAACTTGATATTATGTTTTTCATGCAATAAGTTGAATTCATATCTCAAATATATAGAAAGTGACACTTCTCCTTTTTGTTGATGACAAAGGGGGAGAAGTATAATCATGTTATGCATGATGATGTGTTGCAAATATTCATGATGAATATTTGCAATGACTTGAATTCAAGGTTCTATCAATATGGCATATTGATAGGGGGAGTTTGTTTAAACTCCGAGAGTTAGTTAACTCTGTCATCAAGTGGTTGTCATCATCAAAAAAGGGGAGATTGTTGAATCTCGTATTTTGATGATGAAACCACTTGATATGTGTTTATAATTTTATTTACAGTTTGAGTGATACAGGATGCTTCGATCAGGATGAGACAATTAAAGTAGGAAAATCATGTTGGGCCGGAGGAAAATGTCAGAAGATTGGACGTCAGGCCGGTGGATTGGTCGACGTATCGATAGAAGGCTTCGGGCCGTAGATGCGGGCATCGGGCCAAGAAGGGTAGGTATTGCATCTAGGATATCGGAGTTGCGGAGTCAACTGGCCGATTGGGCAATAGGCCACAAGAGAGGACGATGCGCCGAAGAATTGGACGAAGCATCGAGGGACCAATGACATGCCGGACAACTTGATTAATTACTTAGGATTAATTGTCTTGATCGAAGTTTTGTTTTACATGTGCAGGATTAACTACGATAGCTTGAAGACATAAAGCAAGTCTATCGGAGTCAAGTTCGATGAGTGTTTGAGAGTCCATTGAAAGTCCGAAGAATCATCGGAAGTGTTGCCGGAACCAACCGAGAAGAAATTGGGGACTTGCCAAAGTCTTCAGAATTCCGTTGGAGAGATCGTCAGAGGTTCGCAGAGATCACTGAGAAGGTTCGGCTACTTGCTAAAGACTCGCTGAACTCGCCACAAGACCGGGAGCCTGCTGGGAGTCCATCGGAAGAAATCCGAGGGTGTATCGGAAGTCCACCGAAAGTTCGCTGAAAAGCTCGTTGGAAGGAAACTCGACATTGCCGGTTAAAAACTTGCTTAGGACTATGTCTTAATTTTGTAGTTTACATGTAATTAGGGTTAGGATTAAGAGTTAATCCTATAACCTGGTTAGGGGCCAATTGGGCCCGAGTTCGGACTGGTTTGGGCTAAGTTTAGAGCCCAACTAGTGAGCTAAAATAGTCTAGGCGGTGGCATCATCCAAAACCCGAGGGATCAGGTGGTGGTATCGCCGGACTGGGCGGTGGCACCGCCCAGCACCCGAAAGGTCGGGTAGTGGCACCGCCTGTAAATGGTCAATGACACTGACAGGCGGTAGCACCGCCACTAACAGGTGGTGGCACCGCCAGCATCGGGAAACCCAAAAGAATTCAAATTTGGAGCCCAAATTTGAATCCTCTTAGGGCCTATAAATACCCCTCAATTCTCAGCAGAGAAAACAACCTTTGAGTAGCAATAGATTGAGATAAAAGCCTTAGCAAAGTCTTTAGCAAGTCTTATTTTCAATTGCTTGAGTGTTCACCTCCTTCTTTCTCATTGAAAATTTGTAAAAGTGTGAACCACTTGTAAAAGGTTGTAAGAGGGGTATTTGTCCTTCTCCTTCAAAGTGATTTGCTAGTGGAAGTTAGGAGCCTCATCGAAGAAGGCTTCGCAAGTGGATGTAGGTCATTTGATCGAACCACTTTAAATTTATGTGTTCCTTGAATGTGTGAGTACTTACCTTTCTGAAATCGTTATTTACACAGCAGCAAGCTTACGGTTTTCATCTTCTCACTTTATTCGAGCTACTTTTATCAAGTCATTCATTGTCTAATCGAAATATCTACGCATTTATGAAATCATTTTCAAACTTACAAATTTTAATCTGCTGCACTAATTCACCCCCCCCTCTTAGTGCCGCTCCGATCCTAACAGTTATAGGTTACTCGAGAGGGACATCGAGATAATCAGACAGATTGGTATGCTTTATACACATCCATATGATGGAGGTGACTGATCTTATAGTTGCTCGTGTGGGGACACTAGGGCTACAGTGCAGGTGCTCATTGGAGAATGAGTTCACTGATTGATTCGCTCACGGAATGCTAGATGGTTGATGATATCTCTTTGTCAGACAGTGATTCCATCATCCTAATTTTGTACTTGGTTCTTAGACTTAAGATACTAAGGATGTCTTGTATAAGTACTCCACTCTTTGATATCAAACTTATAGGTTTGGAAGTTTCAGATCTAATACAACAGGTCATCGGGAATGGTAGCAAACCTTACGAGGGCTATTGAGTGTCGATAGAGGATCATCCACTCTCGGTATTATGAGAGGAATATCTCATGTGTTCTTGCTCAAACAAATCCTTAGCCAAGGTCATTCAGATTGAGAGAGAAAGAGTTCTTTGGGAGAATCCGATTAGTGTGACTCGAGGAGAAATTGTATAGGCTTGACAGCACCATACCCAGTATACGGTCTCTAGGATATTAGATGGATGAGAGACTATAAGTACATGGTAACTAAGAACAGATAGGTCCAAAGGATTGTATTTCCCTATATCGTTTAGGGGCTATAGCATAGTGGCCTAGTACATCCGCAGTCGATGAGTCGAGTGAATTATTATGAAGATAATAATTCACTGAGCCAGAAGGAGTTCTGACAGGTATGACTCACGGGTAGCTCGATATTGAGCCTAGAGGGTCACACACATATGGTAGGTATTGTGACGAGTAGATGTTCGAATATGAGATATCTGTTGGAGCCCCTATCTTATTGGATATCCAATAAGCCCTTGAATTATTGAATCCTATAGATGAGATCCAGTAAGAGCCAATAAGAGATTATTAGATAGAGATCTACTAATCTAAGATGCTTGAGTAGTTGGATGGAGATCCAATACCCAATAGGGTAAGAACCATTGGGGTTAAGTTGATAGAGGACCTCTATAAATAGGAGCGAACCAAAGGATCATAGGATAGTCTTCTTGGTTGCCACCTCCTATTCTCCTCTCCCCTTCTTCTCCTCAAATAGTAGGTGTTGATATTTAGGTAGCGATTTTAGAAGCATCTTTGCGACGCTTGCCATGTGGATCATTGCTAGAGAGGAGGATGCTTAACCTCCATCATCCTCTCCTGCAGATCTATAGGAATTTAGGGATATACAATCTCTCTTGGTAGCACAACTATCTCACACGTGGTTTTTAGTTTCGTGGGTTTTTACACACCAATTTTCGCACGACGATGAAACCTTTTTTAATTGGAAATATGGGATTTTTCTTTTTGTTCTTCTACTGCGCATATCATGTTGCCCATAGATTTTCCTACACTAGTATCAGAGCCAAGTTATTCATGCGAAAGATTGGTTTTGAATTGCGTGTATTGTGTTTTAGAAAAGCTTTTGACATCAAAATTGTTGATGAAATTCGTAGGCTAGCCAAAGGCAGCTTGTAGCCTTAGTCGAGGGAGCTCTCAACTTGGCCACCTGTGTGCAGGCAATAGGCCACCTACGACCGATAGCTTGCGAGCTGCAAGCAGGTAGCCGCACGAGCAACTCCTACGGGCACTACGCCCAAGGGCAAACCTGCCCCAGTGGTGCCTGCCCGCGGGGGCAACGCCACTTGTTGGTGCTACACCCATGGGCAGAACCACCCACAGGCATACCGCCCACGGGCAAAGGCGACGTCCCGGCCTCCCCATAGTGGTCGCCGCTAGTAGGGTGGCAGCGGCCATAAAGCAACAAAGGGGAGGGATTAGGTTTTTAGTAAAAAAGATAATTTTGCCTCTCAGAATTTGAGAATTTCAAGTGCTATCATTTCCATCCAAATTACCTAAATACCCCTTATAATTATGAAAATTCTTTGCATGTCCAAAATTTTAAAAAATATTAGTTAATTAAAAAGTTTAATTAACTATTATTATTTATCTAGTAGGCCTATATATGATATGTATATATGATGTATGATGTGGATGAATAATTATGAACCGTGTGATGTGATTATTATTATTATTGGGGCTTGTAAGCCTCCAATTTTTCTCTCATTTATTGTTGAGCCTCCATGTTTGTGATTATATTGTAATTATATAAGGAAGCACAATAGGAGCATGGAGGTGATAGCGGGACCCACGAGATCGAGACAGACGATCGCGACACGTGGAGATGCGCTGAGATGCTGACGGAACCGACGAGGATGAGATAGATGATTATAGGGCATAGAGATGCGCTGATGCACACATAGATCATGATGTCAGTGAGTAGGCCCACTAGCTCGGGTTTAATTGCATTAGGATGTGGTCTATGATCATCTGGTGTGATTGCTCATGTGATGTGTGATTGCTTATACACCTACTAGATATGTATATATATTTATATGCGATGTAGATATATATTAAATATGTATATGTGTGATATGTCATAAGAGATCAAATTAAAATCCCCTCTCTCGATAATATTAAGTCGGTAAATGTGAGATAATTAGATTAACCCACATGACCTTTCATCGTTATAGGTAGGAACTGATTCTCGACGTAGGCTGAGTTAGTCGAGTCTCTCGAGGCTCACCTATATCACGATTCACTATCTTGCCTACGATATAAAGATGTCACTAGTGACCTGAGGATATTGTATGCTTGGTTGAGTCCCTTGAGGGTATATCATTGGATTAAACTCATCTTGTAATAATTGTGATGACTTAACTGAACACTATGGTTGGTCGAGTCCCTCAAGGCTATGGTGGTTCGGAGGTTGAATAGGGCGGGAGTCATAAAGAGTTGTGATTGCAAGAGTTGCATACCTTTACGGGCTTAGCATGATTGATCGAGTCCCTTAAGGTTATGTTAAGATGCTGATTGGATCTTGATCCCCACTAGAGATCCGCTGGGGGGTCTCCGATTCACATACTAGAGGGAGTTGTGTATTTGACGAGAAAATATTAGGAGCAGGTTAAGATAGAAGTCATTATATTAATTATTTATTTTTACGAAATCAGCGTGTTATTTATTTCTGTTGTATCTTTATTTTCATAAATATGTCAGTTTCAAATCCCTTACATAGCATACTTGATGTTAATCGCCTCATTGGTTCAAATTATACAGATTGGACCTACAACCTGAGAAGTGTTCTCATGCAGAGAAAATCATATACGTTCTTGATATAGTGATGCCTACACCCAAGGAAGAGGTAAGCGAGGATGAGATCGCCCGTTGTATGAAGTACATAGATGACTCCACTCTTGCTCAGTGTTACATGTTGGGCTCTATGACTCTTGAGTTATAGGGACAACATGAAAAAATGGATACAAGATCCATTCTTCTACATCTCCACAAATTGTTTGAGGAATAGGGAAGGATCAATGATATGAGATATCCAAGATTCTCTTCCATACCAAGATCACTGAGGGGACACTAGTTCAGAACCATATTCTAAAGATGATTAAGTAGATAGAGAAACTAATAGGTCTAAGGATGGCCCTAGAGGATGACTCGTGTGTGGGCCTTGTGCTTTAGTTTATACCAGATTTTTTTTCTCAGTTTATAATGAATTTTAATACGAATAAGCTTGAGATGACTCTCCCTGAGCTCTTCAATATGTTTTGGGAGGCAAAGAGCACTATAAAAAAAGAGAAGCTAGTTCTCTATGCTAGTGAGACCAAAAACAAAAGGAAGATAGAAAAGTCCCATAAGAAGGGCAAGAGCAAGGCCAGACCGGATAAAGCGGCGAAGGACAAAGGCTAGTACTTCTACTACGACAAAGATAGGCACTAGAATAGGAACTTTAAAGAGTACTTTATAGAGAGAGGGAAATAGAAATTTGGAGAAGCTTTAGGTACATTCATGATCAATCTCTAGTTGTTAGATCTTTTGTAATAGTGCATGGGTATTGAATACCGCTACTGCTTATCATATTTGTAATTCGTTATAGGTTCCGACAAAGCCTAGGAGATTGGCGAGAGGCAAGATAGACCTCAAGATAGGTAATGGAGTAAGAGTTGCTGTTGTTGCTATCGGCGAGGTCACTTTATATATGCTTGGTGGAGCTATTATTGTTTTGGATGCATGTTATTTTGTTCCTTCTATTAAGAAAAATATTATTTTCATTTCATGTTTGACATTGTATGGTTATATAGTAGTTTTTGAGAACAATAGTTGTTCAATTATTAGATGATAAGATCATCATGAAAGAAACATTACATAATGGTTTGTTTATGCTAGAAACTACTTCACATATCATGAATGTAAGTGAGTCTAAGAGGTAATATGTTAGGACTCTAGCTAGGAGAGTCCTAATTAAGAGGGACATTCATGTAAAACCTACCTAAGCCGACCCCTATTAAAGAGGTGAAGAGGCCGGCTAGAGTTAAGAGATTGTTTCATAGAGAAGAATTAGGAGTTATAAAGGAATATGAGTCTTAGATAGGAGTCATATTAGGAGTTGGTTAGAAGTAAGAATCTTGAGTAGGAGTCTTATTAGAAGTTGGGGTTTAGAAGTCCTATAAATAGCCATGTATTCATCCTCTTTTTTCAAGCAATAGATGAATCTTTTCTACAGCCTTTGAGCAATAATTTGGAGGAAGGAACCCCTATAAAGTTCCAAGGAGGCCAATCCCCTAAAGAGATAAACCCCAAGCTTAGAATCTGCAAGGGTTCTGTTAGGATCAAGAGCACTAAGAGGGGGGGGGGGGGGGGGGGGGTGAATTTATGCAGCGAAAAACTTTCATCGGTTAAAAAGACTTTTGTATGAAAACCATTTCAAAAAGATCTTTAAAGTTAAGAGTAAGCAGAAGTGTAGTTGATGTAAATCAATGATTTATTTTGTATTTACTTTATACTTTTTATTTACATTATAAAGTTTTTATTTATAAAACTTGAATACATTATAAAATCAATTATCTAGTTTGTATTTACTTTATACTTTTTATTTACATTATAAACTGATTTCTTACTCTCACTACTCTTGCTACGATTAAGAATGTGTTTTCAAGTTAACATATTTTCAATATGGCCTTTATTGAATAAAGTTTTTGAATCGGCATAATTTTTATGAAAACACTAATTTACCACCCCCCCAAGTGTCGAAACGATCCGATCCTAACTGTTGCTATCAGAGCCACGTTTCTCTCCATTGATTTAACACCTAAGAGAGATGGCTTTTTTCAGTAATCTAGAGGGTTACTCTATCATTCGTCCTCCTATATTCAATGGGACAAACTATACTTATTGGAAAACTCAATGAGAGTTTTCTTACTTTCTATGGATTTGAATTTATAGAATATTGTCAAAAGTTATTTTTAAAAGTTTCTAATCTAATGAATGAGTGGAATGATTTAGAGAAGAAAACTTTTTCTTTAAATGCTAGAGCAATGAACACTCTATTTTTTCAATTTGTGAAACTGCATATGACATTTGGCAAACACTAGAAGTAACTCATGAAGACACAAATAGAGTAAAGAGTCAAATAAATCTTTTGATGAATAATTTTGAACTGTTTCAAATAAAGATAAATGAAACCATTATTGACATGGATACCCGTTTTACGAATATCACCAATGGTTTAAAAATTCTTAGAAAATATTTTTGAATATTAAACTTTAAATAAGATTCTAAGATCCCTTCTAAAATTTGAAAAATTAAAAAATGAGCATGATAATTGCATGTTAACTCCTCGCACTAAGTGTGAAGAGTTAGACTCACTTAAAAAGGAAATTTTATTTTTACAAAAAATATTAGATAAATTTAAAATTAGTAGTAAATCTTTAAATATGATTCTTACCAAATAATAGTCATGTTCGTAGAAAAGAAGAAATCGACTTTGTGAGTAAAACTCAATAAAAGCCAACCACTTTTGTTAAAGGACTCATATTATATATTTCTCTTAAAAATAAATATAATTTTTATAGTAGACATAGTTGTTTTGCATATAAATGTCCATTTAAAAAATATGACTTGCATAAATTAGTTTGGGTTCCTAAAGGAACCATAAATGACCTTATGTTAAAAACTAAAATAGGTAGATCTAACCACGAGGGATTCAAAGCTAAATGGTTACCTAGAACAAACTCATATTTTTTGTGGACATCTCTATAATTGAAAGCTAGGAGCAAAAATAAAATTTTGATAGATGAAGAGTAAACCATGAAAGGCGAAGTGGCAAACTACACCTTAATGGCTTTCGACGATGAGCTAAATGACTCAATTGAATATTATTTATCTTACAATGAATTGCTTGATACTTTTTCATGATATATTTGATGAATATAAGCTAGTTGGTAAAAAATATAAGTTGTTAAAAAAGGATCATGCTTCTCTTGCTAGTAAATTTGAAAAATTAAAAAATGAGCATGATAATTGCATGTTAACTCCTCGCACTAAGTGTGAAGAGTTAGACTCACTTAAAAAGGAAATTTTATTTTTACAAAAAATATTAGATAAATTTAAAATTAGTAGTAAATCTTTAAATATGATTCTTACCAAATAATAGTCATGTTCGTAGAAAAGAAGAAATCGACTTTGTGAGTAAAACTCAATAAAAGCCAACCACTTTTGTTAAAGGACTCATATTATATATTTCTCTTAAAAATAAATATAATTTTTATAGTAGACATAGTTGTTTTGCATATAAATGTCCATTTAAAAAATATGACTTGCATAAATTAGTTTGGGTTCCTAAAGGAACCATAAATGACCTTATGTTAAAAACTAAAATAGGTAGATCTAACCACGAGGGATTCAAAGCTAAATGGTTACCTAGAACAAACTCATATTTTTTGTGGACATCTCTATAATTGAAAGCTAGGAGCAAAAATAAAATTTTGATAGTAGATGCTCAAGGCTTATGACTAGAGATCCAATACACTTCACGAAGCTTACTAGTCGAAACAAAATGATTTTGATTGAAAAATGCTTTATGAAATCACGCTTGATGATTTAAAGTAATGATGATTTTTATGATTTATGATTTATTTATCTTGATGACTCTTGTGATAAGTTTTGTCTTTCAGTTTTAAACGATGATGCATGTTTTTATTTGGTGTAAAAGACAAAGACATGCTTGTATGAAATAAATCACATAAATTGAAACACATAAAAAGGGAATGCATTTTTCTTGAAAATTTCTCTATTTCTATCTTATCAATTTTTCAATAGGAGATTGATAAATCTATTTATGTCATTTTGAATCTCTTGAAAGTGATTTTGATGATTTGATGATTTGAATTTGAATGAGTTTTATCAAAATCATGATCTTGAATTCTCATAATTATAACTTGAGATTCTCTTTATATGAATCAAGATCCCTTACTCTTTATTCTTTTATGTTCCTTTTTGCTATTTACTAAAGAGAATATCTTTTTCAAAATTCATGACTTAAGATTTCCCTTACTATTCAGTATCCTAATATTTTTCTTTTCATTTTTTTTAAAAGGCGATCAAAATGAATAATGTCTTTTGGTATTCACATGATCTTTGATATTATCTTTCATGACATGATTTTTATTATGTATAATTCCTTTGTATTTATGGTTGTAAACCTTATGTTATGAGTAGAGTATTAATGTAAAAAAAATTATACCATTGTATTCTTCCACTTTTCTTCTTTCTTGTTTACAATGACAAAGGGGAGAAAGAAAATTGCTAGCATATCAAGAGAACCAAAATTGCTAGCTTGAATGTCAAACTTAGGCATGTTAAATCTCCCAAATGCATAAATTCTTCTTATACATTTTTTGGATCATGATCTTGATTTCTCGATTTTGATGATTTAAGATTTCTTATGCATGACTCAAATTCTCTTATATTTCATATGACCGGAGATCCATCTCAATTCTCTAAACTCACTAGCATAGACGAAGGCTATGTCACCTTCGGAGACAACAACAAGGGTAAAATCATTGGCAAAGGAACCATATGTAACAAATCCAACTTCTTTATTGAAGATGTTTTGTTAGTTGATGGTTTAAAACATAACCTCTTGAGCATTAGTCAATTGTGTGATAAAGGATATATTGTTAAATTTGAATCTAATGCTTGCATCATTGAAAAACCACACAAAAACACATCTATGATTGCATTATAACAAATAACGTATACACCATTGACATTAATGATCTTTGCAATGAAAAGTGTTTCTCGGTTTTGAATGAGGATGCTTGGCTTTGGCATAGGAGATTAGGTCATGCTAGCATGAAACTAATCACTCAAATATCATCTAAAGAACTTGTAAGAGGAATTCCTCATATCAAGTTCATCAAAGATAATGTGTGTGATGCTTGTCAATTAAGAAAACAAATTAAGGGTAGTTTCAAATCTAAGAATCAAATAAGCACCTCTAGGCCCTTACAATTGATCCATATGGACTTGTTTGGACCTATCTCTACATCAAGTCTAGGAGGTAGCAAATACGCCTTCGTCATTGTAGATGACTATAGTAGATACACATGGACTTATTTCTTAAAACACAAAAATGAATGCTTTAGATATTTTACCAAGTTTTGCAAACTTGTCCAAAATGAAAAGGGTTCTATGATTGCGTCAATTAGAAGTGATCATGGTGGTGAATTTCAAAACCGTGATTTTCAAGAATTTTGTGAATTTAATGGATACAATCATAACTTCTCTACTCCAAGAAATCCTCAACAAAATGGAGTAGTAGAAAGAAAAAATAAAAATTTACAAGAAATGGCAAGAACCATGTTGAATGAACATAGCCTACCCAAATATTTTTCGGCCGAAGCCGTAAACACTGCATGCTATATTTTGAATAGAGTTCTAGTAAGACCCTTACTCACCAAAACTCCCTATGAGTTGTGGAACAACAAAAAACCCAATGTTTCATATTTTAAAGTTTTTGGGTGCAAGTGTTTTATCTTGAATGAAAAAGATGCCTTAGGAAAATTTGATGCTAAATCCGATGAAGGAATTTTCCTTGGTTATTCTTCGGTTTCTAAAGCTTTTCGTATATTCAATAAAAGAACTTTAATTATAGAAGAATCCATTCATGTTGTTTTCAATGAGATTTCTGAAATCAAGAAAAATGATTTTGATGATGATGTTAATTTTGATTCTTTGAATTTAAATGAAACCCCTTCTCCAACTAGCAACTTGAATGCATCCAGTTCCGAAACATCCTTACCCAAGGATTGGAAATATGTAGATGCTCATCCTAAGGAGCTAATTCTAGGAGACACATCTAAGGGGGTTCAAACACGTTCTTCTCTTAAAGAATTTTGTGCCAACGCTGCTTTTCTCTCCCAAATTGAACCTAAATGTATTGACGAAGCTATGAAAGATGATTCATGGATTATCGCAATGCAAGATGAGTTAAATCAATTTGAGAGAAATGAGGTGTGGAAGCTTGTTCCTAGGCCAAATGACCATTTAGTTATTGGTACTAAATGGGTCTTTAGAAACAAGCAAGATGAATATGGTATCGTGGTTAGAAACAAGGCTAGATTAGTAGCCAAACGTTTCAACCAAGAAGAAGGTATCGATTACGAAGAAACCTTCGCTCCTATGGCTGGATTAGAAGCCATAAGGATGCTCCTTGCCTATGCTAGTAATAATAATTTTAAGTTATTTCAAATGGATGTTAAAAGCGCTTTTCTTAATGGCTTTATTTCCGAAGAAGTTTATGTTGAACAACCTCCCGGATTTGAAAATAATAGCCTCACTAATCATGTGTTTAAATTAACTAAAGCTCTCTATGGTTTAAAACAAGCCCCAAGGGCTTAGTATGAGAGACTTAGTTCTTTTCTTATTAAAAATAATTTTACAAAAGGCAAGTTTGATACTACATTGTTTATCAAGAATTTTGAAAATAATTTTCTCATTGTTCAGATTTATGTTGATGATATTATCTTTGGTTCTACAAATGAATCTCTTCGTGAATCCTTTGCTAAAACCATAAGTCTAGAATTTGAAATGAGTTTGATGGGAGAATTAACCATTTTCTTAGGCTTACAAATTAAGCAACTAAGAAATGGTATCTTTATTAGTCAAACTAAATATGCTTTAGACTTGCTAAAGAGATTTAATATGGTAAGCTCAAAAGCTATTAACACTCCTATGAGCACATCCACTAAGTTAGAAGTTGATGAAAGTGGAGAAAACTTCGATCAAAAAACTTATAGGGGTATGATAGGAAGTTTACTTTACCTCACTGCAACTAGACCAGATATCATGTTCAGTGTAGGACTTTGTGCTAGGTTTCAATCGAACCCTAAGATATCTCATCTCAAAGCGGTTAAAAGAATACTTAGATATCTTAAAGGTACCACAAATCTAGGATTATGGTATCCGAAAATCGAGAAGTTTGAATTAATTGCTTATGCTGATGCAAATTTTGCTGGATGTAGATTAGATAGAAAAAGTACATCAGGAACATGTCAATTTTTGGGATATGCTCTTATTTCCTGGTCATCTAAGAAACAAAACTCGGGTGCACTATCAACAACCGAAGCTGAGTATATAGCAGCTAGTGCATACTGTGCACAAGTTGTGTGGATGAAAAACACCTTAGAAGATTATAATGTTCATCTTAAAAATATTCCCATTAAATGTGATAACACAAGTGCTATATGTTTAACAAAGAATCCCATTCAACACTCAAGAACAAAACATATTGATATTAGACATCACTTTATACGAAATCATGTCACTAATCATGATATAGTTATAGAGTTCATTGATACTAAACATCAACTAGATGATATTTTTACAAATCCTTTAAGTGAAGAACAATTTAATTTCATTAGAAGAGAATTAGGAATGTTAATGTGTCCGAATGCTTGAACTCATTAAATCTATTTTTCGAACTTTCTTGATTCAATAATCAAATCACTCAATTGCTATGATGATTTTACATGATTACATGCCTTAATAATATGTTGAAAATTATGTATTTTGGATATAAAAATTTCCATGATAATGAGCATGTTTTATCTTCATGATTGTATTGGAAAATCTATAGCTAAACTTTGTCCGCATGCATGAAAGTGTTAAAATTTTATTTTCGGATTTTCTTGATACCTTATTCTCTTTCGAACTTAATGTAGCTCTCATAAGCATATGTCATATCAAGTTTGATTCATTGATTTTTGACATGTGAAATCAATTAGCAAATGCATCTTTCATAGGCTTATAATGTGAAAAATATTTTCGAGAAATGGATTTGATAAAATGATTCCTTCTTCTAATTTCCTTCTTAAAAAAAAAAAAAGAAGATTTTTTACTTGCAAGGATATTGATTCACATACATATCTTGATTCTTGTAAAAATGAAGCGTGATTTAATCTTTTCTTGAGATGTTTAGTATCCTATCACTCATTGTTGAAAAATTACCTATCACTCACTTGTGTTTAAAATTTGCTTATATCGTTCTCCTTTTTGTTGATGACAAAGGGGGAGAAATATATGAATTGATGCTATGAGTGCCATATTTGAATTTGAACTATGTTAAAAAAACTTGCATCGAAATATATGGTAAAATGATGATAGAAATGCTATGATTGCTAAACACTTGAAATATTTGTATTATGTTAAGATATCAAGAACTTGCATCATAATGTCACATGTTGATATCTTATCATATGATGAATTGCTACCATTACTATCATTCACATTTGAAATGTAAAACTTGAAAAAGGATGTCAAGCCTTGACATCATTTTCAGAGAGATACATCATGATAGGAATCATGATGAAAGTATTGATAAGGTTAAACAATCTTAACTTATCAATATGTCTCTTGAATTCAAAGGATTTGAATTCAAGAATAACTTATCTTGAGTATGACATATAGATAGGGGGAGTTAAAGTTAACTCTGTTATCAATTGATTGTCATCATAAAAAAGGGGGAGATTGTTGAATCTCGGATTTTGATGATGAAGTCAATTGTCATTTGTTATCTAATCCATATGTTGAGATAAGTGTGCAGGATTAACTACGATGAAAGTAAGACATGCAGCAGGAGTTGCACGAAAGTCAAGACTATGATCACGTTGGGGGTTCGAGAGTTCGACGGAAGTCCGGACGATCATCGGAGGTTCTGTAGGAACAAATCCGAGAAGTCCAGGAGCTTGCCAAAGAAGCTCATCGGAACTCGCCAAGTGGATCGTCGCAAGTCCAGGAGTTTGCTGGAAGTCCGCCGGAGCATCGCCGAGGGTTCGTCGGATGATCGCCGGAAGTTCGCCGGAAGCTCGACGGAAGAAGTGATTGACGCACCGGAGCAAGTTGCAGTAAATGTCTTGAAAAATATTATAGTTAGCATGATGATTAAGTTAGAAATGGGAGGTGATACCATTAACTTAATCTTGGGGCAATTGGGCCCTTGACAGACCCAAATTGGGCCGAATGGATCAGCCCATTCGGACCCAGATTCCCTGGCTGGCGGTGGCACCGCCCAGCAGCCGAGTCTCGGAGTGAGGCTGGGCGGTGGTACCGCCCCTGCCAGGCGGTGGCACCGCCTAGGCTCAGTCTCCGAGTGAGACTGGGCGGTAGCGCTGCCCCTGTCAGGCGGTGGCACCGCCTGGGCTCAGTCTCCGAGTGAGACTGGGTGGGCGGTAGCACCGCCCCTGTCAGGTGGTGCCACCGCCTGGGCTCAGTGTCCGAGTGAGACTAGGCGGTAGTACCGCCCTTGTCAGGCGGTGGTACCGCCCGAGCTCGGTCTCCGAGCTCTGTCAAGCGGTAGTACTGCCCATTTATGGCGGTAGTACCACCAGGACCCCGAAAACATGGGAAATGACATTTTTGAGCTCCAAATTCAAATCAGTTTAGGGCCTATATAAACCCCACCCTTTCATGCATGAAAGGGCACCAAAACTTAGCATTTATTTTGAGATTTTGAGAGCTTAAAAGTGTTGTAAAAGGCTAGAAGTTCTTCTCCCTCTTTTCTTCGAAGTTTTGATCATTCAAGAGAGGAGTGAAAAATCTGTAAGGGTTATCTCCTAAGCCTGTCAAAAGGAGTGAAACTATAAAAGGGTGGTTGTCCTTCGCCTATTGAAGGAAGGCCTCTAGTGGACGTCGGTGACCTCATCGGACGAGGAAGCCAAAAGTGGATGTAGGTCAAGATTGACCGAACTACTCTAAATCTCGATTTGCATTTACATTTTGTTCTCTATCTTAACTGCAACTACTTCCATAGCTTTACTTTAACTGCACTTTACTTGATCTTAAGTTAAAGCAATTTTCGATTCGACTTTCATACTGAAATCGTTCTTATCATACGAACACCATTTTAAATCGTCGAAAGTTTTCCGCTGCACTAATTCACCCCCCCCCCCTCTTAGTGCTGTTGATCCTAACACCAATGTAGCGGGTCTTGATTCAATCATCAGAGGTGAGAGAGTGGATCTGCCTTAGCGACTTTTACCGTAGCGGGTCTTGATTCGACCGTTGGGGGTGGGAGAGTAGATCCGCCTTAGTAGCTTCCACCATAGTAGGTCTTGATTAAATCGCCGAGAGCGGGAGAGTGGATCTGCCTTTGTGGTTTTCACCGTAGTGGGTCTTAACTCAATCATCATGGGCAGAAGAGTGGATCTGCCTTAGCAGCTTCCGTTGTAGTGGGTCTTGATTTGACTACCATAGATGAGAGAGTGGATCTGCCTTAGGCAAATGCTATGATAGGCTACATCATTCTTGTCATGGCATTTTGCCATTGGTGAGGCATCGAAGGGCAGAGAACTATTTTGGGATTTCTATCATCTGTTGTCTTTTTAATGATGGCTGGGATCCTTTACTAGCTCGATGCTTGAAACGCTTAGGGATTCAAGTGGCTTTTTTTAGTTTCTAGAGGTCTTGTTGTCATGTTGAGGGGTGGTGGCGTAGTTTCCATTGCAAGCATTCTTGAGCAGTGATGTAGGATCTCATGTTATCCCAAATGGGTGCGTGTAGATGTCATATTGCAAAAGGCGAGCCGATGCCCATTGGTCTAGCAAGGGCCTTTATATAGCACCCTTGTCTTTCTTCCTTCTCATTGGCTAAGCTTGCTTTCTATTGAAGACTACTATCGACTGCCAAGTTCCTCTAGCATGTGCCAGGATATCTTCTTCTTCTACTCCTTCTTCCTCTTGCTCTCGCCTCTCGTGTTGGAGGGGTATCGGGGCTTCAGCTTCCTCTCAGAGGGTGGTACAAGTTGGTTCCTCATCTTTCAGGGGTGTGCCTTGTGGCCTCAAGGGTTTTGTGAGAGTTGGGTTCAATGGAGGGCGCCCATGATTGTGAATATGTCATGACCGCCCCTGAACTAGAGCAACTACGTTATCGTTTCAATATTTTGGCAGAGTTTAATCTATCGGTCCCTAAGGCCAAGGATTGCCCATTCCATCTAAACCCTAGGGGTTTTTGCCTTACGGTTGATGCCCTTAAGGCGAGGTTGCGCCTCCCCTTCCATCTTGTAATCGTCTCCTATCTAGAGTAGTGGCTGATTTCGCCCTCTAAGATGGTGCCCAAGTCATGGTGCTACATGATGATCTTCATTGACACATGTATTGGTGCGAGGGTGGCACCATCTTGTGACCTATTTTGCTTGTGCTTCCACTTGAGCCAAGGGCTTACACTTGAGCCGGGGGCCGAGTAGCTATTACCTATCCCCTCACAGGGGCATCAAGATAAGTGTGATTGGCTCTAACAAAGGGGGGTGGTGAATTAGTGCTTTCGATAAAATCATCGGTTTTGGAGAACTTTCGTTCGATGAAAAAATCGTATCGGAAATACACTTGACTTGGAGTAAGTGAACTAAGCAATTAACTCAGAGAGTAATAGCAATAAAAAGCATAATGTAAATGCAAACTAAGTTTATACTGGTTCGATCATCGTGACCTATGTCCACTCCCGATTCCTCTTCCGTTAAGGCCATCGACGTTCACTAATGATCTTCTTTCAATGGGTGAACACTAATTACCCTCTTACAACTCTTTCTCTTTTCATAGGTTTAGGAAACACCCTTTACAAGTCTAACCCCTCCCATAGAATGATTAAAAAACTTAACAAAGAGTAGGAGGACACTTAGCACTTTTTTAAGACTTTTGCAGCTCAAAATCTCAAGACTTTTATTCAATTTTTCATGCTATGTATGCAGAAAAGATTGGGGTATTTATAGGCCTCAAATGGCTTAAAAAATGGAGCCAAAGAGTGTCTCATCTCGGATTTTTGTGGTACTGGTGGTACCATCGACATTATTGGGTGATATGACCATTTATTATACTGACAACTGGTGGTATCATCGCTTGTCAATCTGATACTAGGCGATACCACTGCTTGACACAATTTGGAAGACTAATCTAATAAGCTTTGGTAATTGGATGGAGATCTAGTACCCAATAGGGTAGGATCTATTAGAGTTAACTGGGGGCTTCTATAAACAGGAGAGTACTAAAGGCCCATAGGCTGGGGCTTCTTAGTAGCCACCTTCTATTCTCTTCTCCCCTTCTCCTCCTTAGATAATAGGCCTGGAGATTTGAGAAGTGTTATAGCATGCCTATTATGTGGATCACCGCTAGAGAAGAGAACGCTTGACCTCCTTTATCCATTCCTATAGATCTATAGGGATTCAGGGATATACGATCTCCCTAGATAACACAACTATCTCATGCGTGATTTTCAGTTTCGTGAATTTTGTGCACCAATCTTCGCACAACGATGAATACCTTTTGGGAAATTTAGGATTTTTGTTTTCTATTCTTCTATTGCGTATGTGATGTTACCCTTAGATTTCCCAATAGTGGTATCAAAGCCAAGTTGTTCGTGCGAAAGATTGGTTTTGAACTGCATGTGTTATGTTTTAGGAAGACTTTTGTCATCAAAATCGTTGATGAAAAAGTGAGAAAGGGTAGCAACTATTGCTGCTCTTGCTGCCCTTGTAGATGGTAGCACTGCCATTTGCATGCAGGCCCCTAACCAACGGCCGACGGGTTGTTGTAGTGGCAACCACATGCACATGGGCACTGTGCATGCAAATACAATTGCCTACAGTGGTGCTCATAGGTAGGGCCATAGGCATGACGATCGCTTGGGCACGAGCATTGCACTCGCGCTCAAGGGCGACGTATGTTGTCACTAGGCCCGTGCATGAGCCACCAACCACAATGGCAGTAAGCCCCAACGAGCATAGCTGATGGCCTGCTGATGTGGCATTGCTCATGGGCACTACGCTCGCGGGTAGAGGTGCCACGCGATAGCGATGCCTGTGGGTGCTATGACTACGAGCATACTCACTTGTGGGGATGCCCACCTACGGGGTGGTGCCCCCGCCCCCCGCCACAGAGGGCACCACCGTCGGTAGGGTGGCGGTGGTTGTAGAAAGCATCAGGAGATGGGGGTGTTAGGGTTTTGGGCAAAAAGATAGTTTTGCCCTTGTGAATTTGAGAAATTTCATTTTTATCCTTTTGTCCAAATTATGAAAATACCCCTCTAATTCAAATAATTCACTACATGTCCTTGGTTTCAAAAAATATTAATTAATTAAAATATTTAATGATTATTAAACGAGCATAGCTGCCTGCTGATGTGGCATTGCTCATGGGCACTACGCTCGCGGGTAGAGGTGCCCCGCGATAGAGATGCCTGTGGGTGCTATGACTACGAGCATACTCACTTGTGGGGATGCCACCTACGGGGTGGTGCCCCCGCCCCCGCCACAGAGGGCACCACAGTCGCTATTATTATTATTATTATTATTATTATTATTATTATTATTATTATTATCTAATAGTCCTACATGATGATGATGTATATATGTGATGTGTGAGTTGTGAACAGATGATCATAGACCGTGTGATGTGCGTACTTGTGATTATTATTATTGGGGCCTGCGAGCCTCTAATTTATTTCTTGTTTATTGTTGGGCCTACATGTCTGTGATAAAGTTGTAATTACACGAGGAGGTGTAGCGGGAGCATGAAAGTGATAGTGGGACCCACAAGGTCGAGATGGATGATCGCGATGCATGAAGATGCATCGAGATGCCAATGGAACCGACAATGACAAGATGGACGATCATAGGGCATGGAGATGCACCACCGCACACATAGATCTTGATGTGAGTAATTAGGCCTACTGGCTCAGGCTTAATCACATTAGGGTGTGGTCCATGATCATCTAGGTGTGATTACTCATGTGATGTGTGATTACTTATACACACACTAGATATGTATATATATTTGCATGTGATATAGATATATATTAAATATGTATGTTTGTGATACATTATATTAGGAGACCAAATAAAAAAATCCCCTCTTTTTATAATCTTGAGTTGGTAAATGTGAGGCAATTAAATTGACCCGTGTGGCTTTCCATCGTTATAGGTAGGGACCGATTCCTGATGTAGGTTGAGTTAGTCGAGTCACTCGAGGCTCACCTATTTCATGATTTGTTATCTTGCCTATAACAAAAAGATGTCATTGGTGACCTGAGAACATGATATGCTTGGTCGAGTCACTCAAGGGTATATTGTCGAATCAGACTCACCTTGTAACGATTGTGATGACTTAACCGAACATCATGGTTGGTCGAGTCACTTGAGGCCATGGTAATTCAAAGGTTGAACATGACAAGAATCACAAGGAGTTGTGATTGGCAAGAGTTGCCTACCTTTACGAGCTTAGCGTAATTGGTTGAGTCACTCGAGGTTACGTTAAGATGTCGATTGGATCCTAATCCCCACTAGAGATCTGCCAGGGTCTCCGATTCACATACCGGAGGGAGTTGTGTGATTCGCAAGAAAATAGTGGGAGTAGATTAAGATATAAGTTATTTTCTTAATTATTTATTTTTTTATAAAATCTACATATTATTTATTTATGCTACATCTTCATTTTAAGAAATATATCACATTCAAATCCCTTACATAACATACATGATATTAACATCCTCACTGGTCCAAATTACACCGATTGGCTCCGCAACATAAGAATCGTTCTCACAGTAAAGAAAATCGCGTATGTCCTTGATACATTGTTGCCTATGCTCGAGAAAGGGGCAAGCGAGGATGAGATCGCTCCCTACATGAAGTATATAGATGACTCCACTCTTGCTCAGTGTTACATGTTGGGCTCCATGACTCCTGAGTTACAAAGACAACATGAAAAGATGGATGCCAGATCCATTATCCTACATCTCTAAAAATTGTTTGAGGAACAGGGAAGGACTTAGTGATATGAGATATCCAAGAGTCTCTTCCATGCTAGGATGACTAAGGAGACACCGGTTCAGAACCATATCCTAAACATGATTGAGTGGATAAAGAAACTCATAGGCCTATAAATGGTCTTAGAGGATAATCTATGTAGACCTTGTACTTTGGTCCCTATCAGATTCCTTTACTTAGTTCATAATGAATTTTAATATGAACAAGCTTGAGGTGACTCTCCTTAAGCTCCTTAATATATTAAGGGAGGTAGAGAGCATGATCAAGAAAGAGAAGCTCGTTCTCTATGCTGGTGAGACTAGAAAGAAAAGGAAGGTAAAAAAGTCCCTTAAGAAGGGTAAGGGTAAGGGCAAATTGGGTAAAGCAAAGGTTGCTCAGAAAGATCCAACAAAGGACAAAGGTCGGTGCTTTCACTATAGTAAAGATGGGCATCGGAAGAGGAACTGATAAAAGTACCTTGTAGAGAGGGCGAAACAAAAGTTTGGAGAAGCTTCAGGTACATTCATGATTAGTCTCTAGTTGTTAGATTTTTGTGATAGTGTACAGGTATTGAATATTGGTAGTGCTTATCACATTTGTAATTTATTGTAGATTCTAACAAAGCCTAGGAGATTGGCATAAGGAACATTATATAATGATTTGTTTATGCTAGATATTGCTCCATATATCATGAATGTAAATGCGTCTAAGAGGAAATGAGATGAGATGAATAGTGTGGCACTATAGACTAGGCTACATCCATGAGAGAATGATTCAAAAGTTACTAAAGGATAGATATTTAGATCCATTCGACTATGAGTCATATGCAACTTATGAGCCTTGTCTTCGTAGAAAGATGACAAACTCTTCAGTTAGTAAAACTAGAGAGAGAGCCACTAAGTTGTTAGAACTCATACATAGTGATGTATCTAGTCCCATATCAACTCATGCCTTAAATGGTTACTCCTACTTCATTACTTTTACTAATGATTTCTCAAGGTATGGACATGTATACTTGATAAAGTACAAGTCCGAGGCCTTCGAGAAATTCAGGGAGTATAAGAATGAAGTGGAGAATCAAACTGGAAAGAGTATCAAGACTCTTCGATCAGATCGAGGAGGTGAATACTTGAGTATAGATTTCACCCAATATCTCAAAGACCATGAGATTCTGTCCTAGTGGACACCTCCTTATATACCCCAACTCAATGGTGTATCCGAAAAGAAGAATCACATACTGTTAGATATAGTACGGTCCATGATGAGTTTCGTCAACCTCCCCGTCTCATTCTAGGGATACGCCCTAGAGACCACAGCTTACCTTCTGAATAGAATTCCAACTAAGTCGATAGTGTCTACTCCATATGAGATATAGAAAGGGAAGAAGCCCAATCATAAGGTTAAGATTTAGGGCTGCCCTGCCCACGTTAAAAGACACAATCCTGATAAGTTGTAATTGAGGATGGAGCAATGCAAGTTCGTAGGATACCCTAAGGAAACTTGTGGGTATTATTTCTATCATCCTAAGGACTAAAAGGTCTTTGTAGCCAAGAGAGTGATGTTCCTTGAGAAGGAACACATTCTTGGTAGAGACAGTGGGAGCATGATAGAGTTGAGTGAGGTTAGAGTGCCTAGCTCAAGCACCACTCCACAACCCGAGTCTGTTTAGGTAACTAACACACAAGTTCCAACTTTACGTTGGTTTGGCAAAGAATCCTATCCTCTTGAGAGATGTATAGGACATATTAGAGAAGAAGATGTTGAGGATATTAATCCTCAAACCTATGAGAAGGCTATTTACGGGTATAGACTTCGGGAAGTGGTAAGAAGCCATGAATTCTAAGATGGATTCCATGCACTCCAATAAGGGTTGGAACCTAGTTGATGCACCTGAGGGTATTATACCCATTAGTTGTAAGTGGATCTTCAAGAAGAAGATTAGAGTAGATGGAAAGGTAGAGACCTATAAAGCAAGGCTAATGGCTACGGGGTTTTGTCAAAGGCATGGTATTGACTATGACGAAACCTTCTCACTTGTAGCCATGCTAAAATTTATTCGAATTCTGTTGGCTATTGCAGTATACTATGATTATGAGATATGGTAGATGGATGTGAAAATTATATTTCTCAATGGCAACCTCAAGGAGGAGGTGTATATGATACAACTTGAGGGATTCGTGTCTAAGGACTACCTAAATAAGGTGTATAGGTTGTTTAGGTCCATTTATAGACTAAAGTAAGTTTCCCTAAGTTGGAACATAAAATTTGATGAGGCAATCGGATCTTATGACTTCGTTAAGAACGAAGATAAGCCTTTTGTATATAGGAAGGTAAGTAGGAGCGCTATCACCTTTTTGATATTATATGTGGATAACATCCTGATCATTAGGAATGATGTAGGAATGCTATCTATAGTGAATGCTTGGTTATCTAGACACTTCTCTATGAAGGACTTAGGGGAAGTATCCTATATCTTGGGGATTCAGATCTATAGAGATAGATTTAAGAGAATGCTTAGCTAATCCTAGTCCAGGTACATAGACACCATTGTCAAAAGGTTTGACATAAAAAATTCCAAGAGAGGTCTCATACCGATGAGATATGGAATATTATTTTCTAGGAGTATGTCTCCAAAGACTCCTGAAGAAAGGGCGAACTGTTAGGATTGAGTCGGTACTAAGGGGTGAAGTAGTGCAGCGAATAAAAATAAAACTTTAATTTAAAATTCTTCATACATTAGAAAACCAATCTCGAAAAGTGCTTAACTTTAGAGTAAGTGAACTAGCAATTAACTTAGAAAGTAATGGCAGTAATGAAAAGCACAATGGAAATAAGCATACCGGAATTTATAGTGGTTAGATCGTTGTGACCTACATCCACTTCTGATTCCTCCTCCGTCAAGGTCACTAGCATCTACTAATGGTCTTTTTCAATAAGCGAAGACCAACCACCTCTTTATAGTGCTTTTTTCTTTTCATGGGTTTAGGAGATAACCCTTACAAGCCTCACACCTCTCTTGAATGATAAGACATAGAATAAGAGGAGGACTCTTAGCAATTTTATAACACTTTTAACACCCCAAGACTTCAATATTTTGTTCACACTTTTATACCCTTTCATGCAGAGTATTTATAGGCCTCAATGACTTCAGAATTGGAGCCAAAAAGTATCACATCTCTAAATTTTTGGGTACTAGCGATATCATCGCCATTATTGGGCAGTACTACGACTTACAGACTGATACTAGGCGGTATCACCGCTCAGTCTAGGTGGTACGATCGCTTGACAAAGCTTCAGAGATCGAGCTCTGGTGGTACCATCGCCTGATAGGATGGTATCACCACTTGACAATATTAACTGCCGGCGGTACCACAACCCAGAGCACTTGGGAGACCAAATCCTAGGCGGTGCCATCGTCGGTTTTGGCAGTGCCACCATCGACCGTGACTTTAGGTGCTGAATGGGCTATTCAATTGGCCCAATTTAGCCCTATTTTAAGGCCCAATTGCCCCCTAACTGAATTAGTGGGATTACCTCCCAATCTCAACTCAACTTATGTTCTAACTATAATTAAGGCAAGCAATCTCTGTCCGGTATGTTGATTTTTCTCTCTGCGAACATCCGGCGAACTTCTCGGCCAGTCTTCTGATGAACTCTCGACGAACTCTCAGCAAACTCTCGATGAACTCTTGGTGAACTTCCGACGAACTCTCGACGAGCTCCTGACGAACGTTTGGCAAGCTTCCGGTAAATTTCTAATACATCATCCAAATCTTCAACTCCGGCCCATCATCTACTTTATGCCTTATCGCTATCGTAGTTAATCCTGCACACTTATCTCAACATATAGATTAGATCAAACAATTTACTAATTGATTTGATCATTAAAATTCGAAATTCAGCAATCTCCCCCTTTTTGATGATGATAACCAATTGGTGACGGAGTTAACCTTAACTCCCCCTATCTATATACCATACTTGAGAGAATAAAAACTTGAATTCACAACCTTGAATTCGAGTTTTAATCGATTTTAATTAGAAATCACATGCATTGTGCATCATGATAGTTTTAAGTCATCAAGATATTAAATGCACAATTTCATCACTTCATGCATGATAAAATACTTCGGGCATTGCCATACATCACTACTTGCATGATACATCATCATGATATAACTTTTAAGATACTTTCATTATTGCATGGTAACATTCAAAAGTTCACAATATTAAGAATCCAATAATGCATCATTGTATGGTAACATTCAAAAGTTCACAATATTAAAAAGATTGACAACATAAAAAATTCTCAACATGAAAATGATCACAACATCAAAAGTTCTTAACATTAAAGAGATCACAACATCAAAGGTTCTCAACATTAAAGAGATTACAACATTAAAGTGAACACAACATCAAAAATTCTCAACATTAAAGAGATCACAACATCAAAGGTTTTCAACATTAAATTCTCAACATTAAAGAGATCATAACATCAAAGTGAACACAGCATCAAAATTTCTCAACATTAAGGAGATCACAGCATCAAAGCTTCTTAACATTAAAGAGATCACAACATCAAAGTGAACACAGCATCAAAAGTTCTCAACATTAAGGAGATAGATCTCGTCAACTTCTCCCCCTTTGTTATCAGCAAAAGATATATATTAGCTATTCAGGTGGTGGTAAGTCAAAATGTCTAAACAGAGTATTAAGTTGTCAATAAATTTGCTGTAACTCAATTAAAATTTGATCTTGACGTTGTTCAAATCGATCCATTCGAGTCCTTATGTCATTGGCAGATGAGGAGGGTGCTTGTTCTGTTGGAGGTGTTACCTCAAAGGGACCAGTAGGAGGAGATTGATTTTCCCTAAATATTAATGTTTCAAGTTCTGGATTAGGTGGGAGGGGGTCAATCCTTTTAGGTAATCTAGTCCAAATCCCATTTCTGACTATATATCTTAATCTTCTTAGTAAGTTTCTATTTATGATATGGAACCTATCTAGTTTCAAGATTTCTTCATTAGGTGGAATGACTATGTCATATGCATAGATTAGTCTAGTGATCAAACCACCATATGGAAGCATCATGTCTTTTTTTAACAGTTCAATCGTGTTTTGTTGTATTAGGTAACCAAAACAATTGTCATGTCCCTTCATAATCCAATATATCGTTCCTAATTCCATTTGACTAACTTCATCATAATGATATTATTTTGGGAGTATAATACTTATCAAGATGTGATGAAACAATTTGATGTTGAAGGGTAGTAAATGTTCACAGCTTTTTGGAAGGATAGACAAGTTTGAATAACCAAAAATTGTACCTAAGGCATCAGAATAAATGGTCCCAACTGATTCTTCGTCCCATTGTCCTCTAAAGTAACAATGGTAGGAACCCTTTTATGAGTTTTTGAATAATGTTTATTGAGTTTATTTATAGCTATTTATTGAGTCTGTTTGGTTCAGTTAGAGTCAGGTAGAGGTTTATTTAATATTTATTTATTATTGAGTCCAAATCTTGATGGACCTTGGGTGGAACTCTATAAATAGGGTTGTAACTACTTCTTTTCGGTTATCTATAAAAAATATTATTTAGTCTTTTGACAAACCCTAGGAGGCCGATCCCCTCGAAGTGATCAAGGAGGTCGATCCCCTCGAAGTGATCATTCATTTCTCTTCTTTGTTTTACGATAAGTCCTTAGGGTCTTACCATTTGGTATTAGAGTGGCGATCCTTGGCGTCTCGCTACAATGGTTGACGTAGCTATCATGAAAAAAAAAAAAATTTGTGAGAAAGGGTGAAGGTGGCAGCCACGCATGCTGTTCCTTCTCAATCGAGAAGGAATCTTTGCTTCCCGGTGCCGATCACCATTGCCTCTTCTTCACCGCTGGCGCTGTTTCCCGACTGGTGACCACCGCCACCGCTGCTCCCCGGCTAGTGCCCACTGCCACTGTTGTGCCCCGGCTAGCAACCTTCTCTCCTCGCTTCCCCATCTCGCTCGAGCAAGAAGGCCGCGGCCGTTTTTTCGCAGCTAGCGGACCACCCCTTGTAGCCGCCCGTTGGCGACGCTGCCCTAGCCGCACCATCGCTATCTGCCACCACCGATCGTGATCGTTCGACATCGCCAGTGGCTTCCCCCATGGTGTGGCAGAAACAGAGTATCCTCTGCTACCGTAGTCGCCAGTCTCCCCTACCATTGTGAGTGTCGGTTGCCCCCGCTGCCACTGCTTCCCAGCCACTTCAACCCCACCCCCCTCCTCCCAACCGACCCACCACCACTGCCAGCCACCATGCGACGATCACCACTCACCTCCCAACTGCCGCTCCTCCTTGCTCTACATCCTTTGTGACCGAAGCAAGGCAATCACCTCTACTACCGTAGTAGCTGATCCCTTTGTTGCTGCGAATGCCAATTGCCACCACCGTCGCCGCTACTGCCCAACTAGTGATGACGCCGCTCGCCACCCAAGCATAATTCTCATAGCCTCCCCCTTGCTCTGGTGATAGAAACAGGGCAAATCACCAATTGCCCTTGTTCCCCGCAGTGCCTCCTCGTAGCGACCACAGCACTGCCCTTGACGTTCGTTCCCTCAACAGCTTCGCAGCCATAGTGCGGATGCCCTTGACCAGACATCAAAAACAATAACTGGGGATTATCAATTTGTAGTCATACGCAATGGTTACTGATAACTCAGTGAAAGCATAAATGGTAGCATTGGGAATTAGAATTGAGAATCGGCTAATGGAAGCGTTGGAAACCAGAATTGAGATTTAGTTACAAGAAACCCTTCATGATTTCAAAAAGAGCCTATTGGAGCACTTTAGCAGGTTTCAACAAGATAGGAGCTCAAGTTCTATGTTGAATAGATTGAGAGATACCGGAAAAGGGGCCTAGGATGGTGATGCACACTACCCACGCATTAGGGTAGAATTTCCACGATGGGAAGATGGGGATCCGACCAGTTGGATCTCTAGGGTGAAAATTTTTTTTCGTTTTCATAGAACCCTAGAAGAATCCAAGGTAGAAGTGGCCTCAATTCAGCTTGATGGAGACACAATCCAGTGGTACGATTTGTATGAAACTTGTCATGGAGTTCTTTCGTGGGAGCAGTTCAAAAGCAGGCTTCTTGTTCGCTTTGGCCCATTCGAATATAAGAATATTGATGGCCAGCTCGTCAAAATTTGTCAAACCTCTATAGTGTTGGAATATCAGAGTAGGTTTAAAAGATTGTCAAACTAAGCTAGAAATTGGTTAGAACGACAACTTCTGGGTACATTTATTGAAGGGCTTATTCTAGAGATCCGATGTGACATTAAGGCTCGTCAACCCCCGCACTATGATAGCTACAATTTCATTTGCATGCCTGCATGAGGAAAAAATCAGTGTGGAATATCGTCAAAACAGAGGTGCCAATAAATAGGTGATTAGCAAGCAACCCACCTCATCTACTCCTAGTCGAAATCATAACACTCACAAACTAACCCGAGAAGAATTCAAAGAAAGGTCAGTGAAGGGTTTGTGCTTGCATTGCAATGAAAAGTGGAGTAAGGAGCACCAATGCAAACAAGGAAGACTTTTGATGATTGAATCGATCGAGGAGGAACTAGAAGCAGAAGTGTTGGATTTCGATCATGAAGATGTGGAAACTAATGAAGATGTTGAAGCCATCACATATGCAGTGCATGCATTGGCTGGCTACTCTAATCCACAAACTATGAAAATTGGGAGAACTCTAAAACACCAGCCTGTCACTATTTTGATTGATACGGGTAGCACTAATAATTTTATGGGTAGGAAAGTTACAACTCGATTAGCTTACCACATCGAATGTTATAATAAATTTGAAGTCAAGGTCGCCGATGGACAAATTTTAACCTATGACAGCAAGTGCTCAAAGATAAAACTGGCTTTGCAAGACCAAGAATTACTTGTGGATTTCTTTTTATTACCCTTGGAAGACTATGAAGTGGTGCTCAGAATTGAATGACTATCAACCCTAGGTGATGTCTCTTGGAATTTTTCTAAACTAATTATGAAGTTCTTTATTCATGGAAAGCAGGTGACTCTCAAAGGAAGACGTGGAGATAAGGTTACAACTATCACTGGCCATCGGATGGAGCGGATCCTCTAGAAGACACACACCGGATTCTTGGTGTAATTGCAGAACATTGAAATAGAAACAACAATGAACATCCCGATTGAAAATATTGAATCATTGCTAACAGAGTTTGTAGATATATTTGCAGAGCCACACGGACTTCCACCTCTTAGATGTCATGATCATCATATCCCACTATTACCCGGGAAGGCACCAACCAATGTCCGGCCTTATAGATATCCACATTTCCAAAAGGTAGAGATAGAGAGATGTCATAGAGATGCTTAAAACAGGTGTTATACGAGCTAGTGTTAGCCCATATTCCTCCCCAGTTTTACTGGTCAGAAAGAAGGATGGCTCATTGGAGGATGTGTGTCAACTATCGAGCACTCAACAACATTACAGTGAAAGATAAATATCCTATTCTAGTAGTGGATAAACTATTGGACAAATTGGGAGGAACTCAGGTCTTCACTAAATTGGACCTATGATCGGGCTATCATCAAATCAAAGTACATGAAAGTGATGTTTAGAAAACTACCTTCAGGACACATAACGGCCATTATGAGTTTCTAGTAATGCCTTTTGGGTTAACCAATACACCCTCTACCTTCCAGAATTTAATGAATGATGTATTTTGGGCTCATCTCCATAAGTTTATCCTGGTTTTCTTTGATGATATTTTAATATATAGTCCTTCCCTAGAAAGACATTTATTACACTTACGAATTATCTTTTATATTCTTCGTGAGCATGGACTTTTTATCAAGAAATCCAAGTGCAGTTTTGGGCAACCTGAGGTTGAGTATCTCGGCCATATCATATCTCAAAAGGGTGTTGTAGTTGATCCTTCAAAAATCCAAGTGATGACAGATTGGCTAATTCCAAAGTCAATCAAAGCTTTAAGGGGGTTCTTGGGACTAACCGAATATTATAGAAAGTTTGTGAAGAATTATGGCTAAATCAGTGCCCCCTTGACGTCACTTCTGAAGAAAGATGCATTTAGATGGTTAGAAGAGGCAACTCAGGTATTTTATTTCTTAAAAATTATAATGACTACTACACCAGTGCTTGCTCTACTAGATTTTAATAAGTTATTTATGATTGAATTTGATGCTTCTGGAGTTGGAATAGGAGCTGTATTAATGCAGGAAGGTCGACCTATCGCTTACGCTAGTAAGGCTCTTTCCCCTTCCCATTTGAGTTTATCCATTTACGACAAGAAAATGCTAGCCATAATACATGCAGTCACAAAATGGAGACCCTACCTAATTGGTCGGAGGTTTCAAATATGCACTGATCACAAAAGCCTCAAATATTTTCTAGAGCAAAAGATTTCTTTTTTAGAGCAGCAAAAATGGGTCACAAAGTTATTGGGATTCGATTATGAGATCGTTTATTAAAAGGGGAGCAAGAATTTAGTAGTAGATGCCCTCTCACGCTTTCTAGAACAAGCTGAACTAATAGCTATTTCAATTCCTATTTGCGAGACTTTAGAAGTTATTAGAAGAGAATGGTCAGATAATCTTGAGATCCAAAATATCACAAAAAAATTAGAAGAAGCCCTAAGTTCTGTCCCAAATTATAGTTGGGATTTGGTGTACTTGTACTATAAAGGCCGAATAATGGTTGCCCCACATTCTTCTTGCCAAGCAATAATTTTGAAGAAGTTCCATTCATCACTAATTGCTGGTCACTCAGGATTTCTCCGCACTTATAAGCGAGTTTGACAACTTTTTTACTGGAAAGGTATGAAAAATTTCATTAAGAAATTTGTTGCAGAATATGATGTTTGCCAGCGTCACAAAAGTGAGATAGTAGCCACCCTAGGCTTAGTACAGCCTCTCCCTATTCTTGATGCTACTTGGATCGACATATCTATAGATTTCATTGACGGACTCCCACCATCTCAAGGAAAAAGTACTATACTTGTAGTCGTGATTAGGCTTACAAAGTATGCTCATTTTTGTGCTTTACAACATCCTTATACCACTGCAAGTGTTGCTCATATTTTTGTGGAAAACATAGCTAAATTGCATGGGAGTCATCGTTCCATTGTTAGTGATAGAGACAAGGTTTTTACTAGCTCCTTCTGGACAGAGCTTTTCCATTTACAGGGTACTCAGCTGAATATGAGCACTGCTTATCATCCACAAATAGATGAGCAAACTAAAGTGGTAAACAAGTGCCTAGAAAATTACCTCTGATGCTTTCCTAGCGACAAGCCGAAGGAATGGATTAAATGGCTTCCTTGGGCAGAGTGGTGGTATAATACCTCTTACCATTCTTCTATTAAAATGACTCCATTTGAAGCAGTTTATGGTCAACCCTTGCCTACAATTACAAAATATATACCTGGTTCTTCTAAAGTTGATCAAGTGGACAAGGAATTGATGGATAGAAACAAGATTATTCAGCTTTTAAAGGATAACCTCACAGCCGCACAAGCATGAATGAAACAAGCTGATAAACACCAAAGTGAATGAGAATTTACTATGGGTGATTAGGTTTTCCTTCTATCTTCAACCCTACAAACAAACTTCCATAAAGGTCTGATCTTCCATGAAGTTGTCCCCTCAATTTTTTTGGCCTTATAAAGTATTAGAATGCATTGGACCAGTTGCCTACCACTTGGATTTGCCTGCTAGCTCTAAAATGCATCGAGTCTTTCATGTTTCATGCCTTAAGAGGAAGTTGGGTGAAGATGCGATAGTGCAGCGCCATTTGCCGAACACTTCTACTACTGGGAAAGTTCAAGTTCAACCAAAAGTAGGGAGTCATATGTTTTATCTAATCTCCTTTTTCCTTTGTCCCTTGAGGATCTTCTAGAAGTCATGGAGACTATATTTATTAAGAGAAAATGAGAGGCATAAACAAGTAATGCAAAGAAGGAAACAATTTGGTTTAGGGATTACCTTAGTAGTTTAACCTTCTTGTGATCACCAAAGATGCGTTTGAGATTGATCCTTGATTTTGTAGAGGATGAGGGTTCTTTTAAGTTACTAGAGGGAGAGCAAGAGGAATTAGGGATTTGGGTTTGTTTGGAGTGGTATAGAATGAGTTGGGGTTGGTTCTATCGCCAGCCCTAACTTATCTTTATATAGGGCAAGTTGTGGGTAGTGGCACCGCTAGTTGGGTGGTTCAACCGCCTACAAGCAATGACCATTGGCGGTGCTACCGCTAGCTAGGCGGTGCCACTACCTACAAGCAGTGAGTGCTGGCTTCAATTGTTGAATCCCGGATTTTGATGTTGAAACCAATTAATAGTGTTTATGATTTGATTTGTGTTTTAAATGATGTAGGAAGCTTCGATCAAGGAGAGATCATTTAAACATGAAGAATCATGTTGGGCCATAGAGAAATATATCAGATGATTGGACATTGAGTCAAAGGATTAGTCAATGTATCGATAGAAGGCTTCGGGCCATTGGTTTGGGCATCGAGCTAAGAAGAGTGAAAATTACGCTAAGTAAATCGAAGTTGCGAAGGTTAACTGGCTGATTGGGCAATAGGCCACAAGAGAGGATGATGCACCGAAGATTTAGACAAAGCTCTGATGAACCAATGACATGCCGGATAATATTTGATTTACTTTATAATAATTATCTAGATCGAAGTAGGTTTTAAGTGTGCAGGATTAACTACAATAGCAATCAAGGCATAAAGAAAAATGAAGTCCCGGAGTCAAGAACGAGATTTCGTTGAGAGTACGAGAGTTCATTGGAAGTCCGGATGTTCATCAAAAGTTCTGCCGGAATTGACCGAGAAATCTAGGAGCTTGCCAAAGAAGCTCATTAGAACTCGCCAAGAAGATTATCGTAAAGTCCAGGAGCTTGTCGGGAGTCCGCTGGAACATTGCCAAGAGATTGTCGAAAGTTCATTGAAAGGACCCTCGACTTACGGACTTATTTAGCTTAGTGTATGCCTTAAAATTCATCGTTAGCACATAATTGGGTTGGAATTGGGCCAACTCAATCAGGGGTCAATTGGGCCCAACTTTGGGCTGTGTTGGGCTAATTACAAGGCTCAAACAGTGACCAAACAGGTGGCACCATAGTGGCACAGTCTCCGAGACTATATTAGGCGGTAGTACTACCAGACTAGGCGGTGGTACCACCCAATGGCAAGTCAAGCGGTGGTACCACTAGTCTGGGCGATAGTACCACCTAGTTTCAGTGCTATAGGCGGTGTCACCTAGCATAGGCGGTGGTATCACCTAGCATAGGCGGTGGTATCACCTAGCATAGGCGGTGGTATCACCTAGCATAGGCGGTGGTATCACCTAGCATAGGCGGTGGTATCACCTAGCATAGGCGGTGGTATCACCTAGCATAGGCGGTGGTATCACCTAGCATAGGCGGTGGTATCACCTAGCATAGGCGGTGGTATCACCTAGCATAGGCGGTGGTATCACCTAGCATAGGCGGTGGTATCACCTAGCATAGGCGGTGGTATCACCTAGCATAGGCGGTGGTATCACCTAGCATAGGCGGTGGTATCACCTAGCATAGGCGGTGGTATCACCTAGCATAGGCGGTGGTATCACCTAGCATAGGCGGTGGTATCACCTAGCATAGGCGGTGGTATCACCTAGCATAGGCGGTGGTATCACCTAGCATAGGCGGTGGTATCACCTAGCATAGGCGGTGGTATCACCTAGCATAGGCGGTGGTATCACCTAGCATAGGCGTTACAAGGCTCAAACAGTGACCAACAGGTGGCACCATAGTGGCACAGTCTCCGAGACTATATTAGGCGGTAGTACTACCAGACTCGGCGGTGGTACCACCCAATGGCAAGTCAAGCGGTGGTACCACTAGTCTGGGCGATAGTACCACCTAGTTTCAGTGCGTGGTATCACCTAGCATAGGCGGTGGTATCACCAGTACTCCAAAAATAGGGGATGAGATATTTTTAGGCTCCAAGTTTGAATCTGCTTGAGGCCTATAAATACCCCTCTCATCCTTAGTTAACATACACACAACTAAGAACAAAGAGAAGAAAACGCTATTGTAATCTTGTGTGAACTCCTCTAAAAGCTCTAAGTGTTAATATAGTTTAAGAGAGGAGTAAGTGGGGGTATAAAGGTTGTCTTCTAAACCTATGAAAAAGAGAAGTGGGGTGCAAAAGAGTAGTTGATCTTCACCCATTGAAAGAAGATCGTTAGTGGATCCCCATTGTCACGGACTTAGCTGGTTTTGCCTAAGTTATGCGACGCCCTTGCGTGTCCGTCCGCAAAGGTCAGCCTCCCCGAAACCTCCCATGGTCCCTTAGGACCTACAAAAGAGAAAACGGGTTAGAGAAAATGCCTCACTCGGGATCCACAAGCAATCATCTCCATAAACACTTCTTAGCTAATGTAAATTACAAACAAACTTTACAAGCTCTGAACAGTTGCACAACAAAGGGGTAAAATGGTCCACTATGAGTACCAAATTCTTCGAGTTAGCAATTCCCCTCACCTTTGTGAGCTTTGCACAACTCTTTTGATCGCTGAGCAACTCATTCCACCTTACGTGGTCTCATCCTTTACCAAGTACTTCGCTTGCCTTGAGCACCATCAAGTATGGTTGTCAACGTTAAGCCATAGCTCAAACTCAGCCATCCCAACCTTTGTGCGCTCCACATTCTTCCAAGCTTACTTGTTCTCGTGGTGCCTCTTGTGCGAAAGGTTGGCCATTCCTCTAAATGCCAATCTCAGATGCTCGCTCCTCTGAGCGACTCCTTTTCTCTACATCTCCATGCCCGTTTTCCCCCAAACGGTCGTGTGTGCTAGCTATCCTCAATGCAGCCCTGCTAGGTCCCCCACGTTTGCATGCCAAGTGTTTCTATGAGTGCTTGTCTTGCTTTGATACCATCTGTCACGGACTTAGCTGGTTTTGCCTAAGTCATGCAGCGCCCTTGCGTATCTGTCCGCAAAGGTCAGCCTCCCCGAAACCTCCCATGGTCCCTTAGGACCTACAAAAGAGAAAACAAGTTAGAGAAAATGCCTCACTCGGGATCCACAAGCAATCATCTCCATAAACACTTCTTAGCTAATGTAAATTACAAACAAACTTTACAAGCTCTGAACAGTTGCACAACAAAGGGGTAAAATGGTCCACTATGAGTACCAAATTCTTCGAGTTAGCAATTCCCCTCACCTTTGTGAGCTTTGCACAACTCTTTTGATCGCTGAGCAACTCATTCCACCTTACGTGGTCTCATCCTTTACCAAGTACTTCGCTTGCCTTGAGCACCATCAAGTATGGTTGTCAACGTTAAGCCATAGCTCAAACTCAGCCATCCCAACCTTTGTGCGCTCCACATTCTTCCAAGCTTACTTGTTCTCGTGGTGCCTCTTGTGCGAAAGGTTGGCCATTCCTCTAAATGCCAATCTCAGATGCTCGCTCCTCTGAGCGACTCCTTTTCTCTACATCTCCATGCCCGTTTTCCCCCAAACGGTCGTGTGTGCTAGCTATCCTCAATGCAGCCCTGCTAGGTCCCCCACGTTTGCATGCCAAGTGTTTCTATGAGTGCTTGTCTTGCTTTGATACCATCTGTCACGGACTTAGCTGGTTTTGCCTAAGTCATGCAGCGCCCTTGCGTATCTGTCCGCAAAGGTCAGCCTCCCCGAAACCTCCCATGGTCCCTTAGGACCTACAAAAGAGAAAACAAGTTAGAGAAAATGCCTCACTCGGGATCCACAAGCAATCATCTCCATAAACACTTCTTAGCTAATGTAAATTACAAACAAACTTTACAAGCTCTGAACAGTTGCACAACAAAGGGGTAAAATGGTCCACTATGAGTACCAAATTCTTCGAGTTAGCAATTCCCCTCACCTTTGTGAGCTTTGCACAACTCTTTTGATCGCTGAGCAACTCATTCCACCTTACGTGGTCTCATCCTTTACCAAGTACTTCGCTTGCCTTGAGCACCATCAAGTATGGTTGTCAACGTTAAGCCATAGCTCAAACTCAGCCATCCCAACCTTTGTGCGCTCCACATTCTTCCAAGCTTACTTGTTCTCGTGGTGCCTCTTGTGCGAAAGGTTGGCCATTCCTCTAAATGCCAATCTCAGATGCTCGCTCCTCTGAGCGACTCCTTTTCTCTACATCTCCATGCCCGTTTTCCCCCAAACGGTCGTGTGTGCTAGCTATCCTCAATGCAGCCCTGCTAGGTCCCCCACGTTTGCATGCCAAGTGTTTCTATGAGTGCTTGTCTTGCTTTGATACCATCTGTCACGGACTTAGCTGGTTTTGCCTAAGTCATGCAGCGCCCTTGCGTATCTGTCCGCAAAGGTCAGCCTCCCCGAAACCTCCCATGGTCCCTTAGGACCTACAAAAGAGAAAACAAGTTAGAGAAAATGCCTCACTCGGGATCCACAAGCAATCATCTTCGTAAACACTTCTTAGCTAATGTAAATTACAAACAAACTTTACAAGCTCTAAACGGTTGCACAACAAAGGGGTAAAATAGTCCATTATAGACCAAAAATCTCTCACAAGTGTCCACATGACACAATGTTAGGACTCTAACTAGGAGATTCCTAATTGATTGGGGCATTCATGTAAAACCTACCTAAGCCGACCCTTATTAAAGAGGTGAAGAGGCCGACTAGGGTATGGAGGTTATTTCTTAAAGAAGAATTAGGAGTTGTAAAGGAATAGGAGTATTGAGTAGATTAGGAGTCTTGAGTAGAAGTCTTAATTGAGTAAGAGTCTTGAGTAGGAGTCCTATTAGGAGTTAGGGTTTAGACACCCTATAAATAGTCATGTATTCATCCTCTTTTGATAAGCAATAGATGAATCTTTTCTGCAGCCTTTGAGCAACAACTTGGAGGAAGGAACCCCTATAGAGTTCCAGGAGGCCGATCCCCTAAAGAGATCAACCCCAAGCTTAGAATCTGCAAGGGTTCTATCACTTGGTATCAAAGCAGCGTTCTTGGCGTCTCGCTACCCTTTCCACAGCCATCCATCTTCCCTCCATAGCCGCCCAAAGCAATTCCCACAATTGCTTAAAAGATCGTCACCAAATCCCGCCGTCATCTCCACCACCGCAGATCATCTTTTGATCTCCCCGTGAATTGTAACAGTCAATTCCCCCCTCAAATCTCTCAAGTTTTTGGTGGAAATTTTATCGAGAAACCGCTGTTTCTTCGACGATAATTCTGCTCTTACAAGACAACACAATTCTGCAGCAAACTTCCACTGATTTCTATCAAACCTTTGCTGCCATCTACCACAGATTTAAAACTTTCATCCACAGCCCTAAAACTCCACCAAACCACACCCTCAAACTGCACCCAAAACAGCCACAAAATAAGCCTAAATCGCAGCTTACATCCACCAATCCACCAACCCTTACGACCATCACTTCTCTTAACCTATACATGCCTTTAACCCGACAACAAAAAAGAGATCTTAATATCACAGGTTTGGAGGCATATAGTATGGCATCTGAAGAGGCAATCAATGCTAAATTTGAAGCCTTCGAGGCGCGAATAGAGGATAAGATTCGGACTCTCTTTACCGAACTCAATTTGGGCCGACCACTAAGCCCGAAGAAATCACATCAAGGAGAGAGCTCTAACCAATCGCACCAAGCCCGAAGAGATGACTTCCAAGAGAGAGGAGGTTCTATGACTAACCTCAACTATCCACGCATGAGGGTGGACTTCCCTAGATGGGAAGAAGGAGATCCGATTGGTTGGATCTCGCGTGCAGAGCGATATTTTCGGTACCACAAAACCGTGGACGCATCTATGGTGGAAATTGTAGCTATACATCTTGAAGGGGATGCTATACAGTGGTTTGACTAGTTTGAACACACTCATGGAGTACTCTCATGGCGACAATTCAAAGAAGGACTGCTAATCCGCTTCGGACCAACCGATTACGAGAACATTGATGGACAACTAGCAAAGATCCGACAAACCTCCACCATTCAGGAATACCAAACCAGGTTTGAAAGATTATCTAATCAAACTCGTGATTGGTCCGAAAAACAACTATTGGGGACCTTCATTGAGGGCTTGAAGCCGGAGATCCGGGGAGAAGTTAAAGCGCGACAACCATACACGCTTATGGCAGCCATCTCTTTCGCACGACTTCAAGAGGAGCGATTGAACCATGAAGCCCGGAGGACTAGGATCGCTCCTCGACCTGCAATACTAAAGCCCTCAGCTCCCCCTACTATTAACCGAGCACCTACACCAAAAAGGTTGACAAGAGAAGAGCTTCGGGAGCGATCTGCGAAGGGGTTATGTTGGCATTGCGATGAGCCGTGGAGCCGCGAGCATCGCTGTAGAAAAGGGAGGCTTCTTATGATTGAACCAGTAGAAGAAGAGGTCATTGAACATCCAGAAGAGAGCTTTGAACATAATGAAGAAGATGTGGAAGAAGAGCCACAATCAACCGACGTTACGGTACACGCATTAGCTGGCTACTCCAACCCGCAAACAATGAAAGTTGGAGGCCTTCTCAAACAACAACCGATCACTGTTCTCATCGACACGGGCAGCACTAATAACTTCCTAAACAGTAAGGTTGCTGCTCGGATGGCACTACATATAGAAGGTTGCAGCAAGTTCGATGTAAAGGTTGCTGACGGCAGAATCCTAAAGTGCGACCAAAGATGCCCGCAGGTGAAACTATTGCTGCAAGACCAAGAAATTATGACCGACTTCTTCCTCCTACCAATTGATGACTATGAGGCCGTGCTTGGCATAGAATGGCTGACTACACTAGGTGATGTCTCTTGGAACTTTTCCAAATTAATTATGAAATTCTACTGCAAAGGCAAACAGATCATCCTACACGGGAAGCACGGAAGCAACGTAACCACCGTTTCAACCCAACGAATGGAGAAAGTTTTGCACAAGGTAAATGGTGGCTTTTTGATGCATCTCCAGCAGCAACCAGAGGGGAAGAAAATAGAGATTAAAGATCAAAATCTTGCCCAATTGCTTGCTGAATTTGCTGACATTTTTACTGAACCACGCGGTCTTCCTCCTTCTCGGCAACATGACCATCGGATTCCAATCCTTCCGGGCAAGCCACCAGCGAACACTCGACCATACCGATATCCTCACCTCCAGAAGGATGAAATTGAAAAGATCGTAAAGGAGATGCTTGAAACAGGAGTGATTCGGCCAAGTTGTAGCCCCTATTCCTCACCAGTGCTACTTGTACGCAAGAAGGATGGAACTTGGCGGATGTGCATTGACTATCGAGCTTTAAATGGCATCACTGTCAAGGACAAGTACCCAATACCAGTGGTGGATGAACTTCTTGATGAATTAAAAGGAGCCCGAGTCTTCACGAAGTTAGACCTCCGATCCGGTTACCACCAAATTCGAGTATGTGAAGACGACATTCCAAAAACTGCATTCCGCACACATGATGGACATTATGAATTCTTGGTAATGCCTTTTGGACTCACTAATGCTCCTTCAACCTTTCAAAGTCTCATGAACGATATTTTTCGGAGCTTTCTTCGCAAATTTGTGTTGGTATTTTTCGATGATATTCTCATTTATAGCCCTTCTCTTGAGAGTCACTTTCAGCATTTACGGATTGTTTTGACAATCCTTCGGGAGAATACTCTTTTTGTTAAACAATCAAAGTGCAGCTTTCTCTAGCAAAAAGTAGAGTACCTTGGGCACATAATATCAGAAGAAGGGGTGGCGGTAGACCCAACAAAAATTGAGGCAATGCAAGGCTGGCCAAAACCTACAAACGTGAAATTACTGCGTGGGTTCCTTGGACTAACGGGCTACTACCGAAAATTTGTTAAGGACTATGGGAAGATCAGCGCACCCCTCACATCTCTACTGAAAAAAGATGCCTTCTAATGGTCAGACAAAGCCTCCGCTGCCTTCGACAAACTCAAGGCAGCCATGACAACGACGCCGGTGCTAGCACTACCAGATTTCAGCCGACCCTTCATCATTGAGGCCGACGCATCTGGAGTCGGAATTGGAGCCGTTCTCATGCAAGATGGTCGACCACTCGCATACACTAGTAAGGCATTGTCTCCCTCCCATCAAAATATGTCAGTATATGATAAGGAGATGCTAGCCATTGTGCACGCAGTAACGAGGTGGAGACCATACCTGATTGGCCGACGATTTCAAATTAAAACCGACCATAGAAGTCTCAAATACTTTTTGGAGCAAAAGATATCATCCCCTGAGCAGCAAAAATGGGTAACCAAACTTCTTGGATTCGATTATGAAATTATTTATAAAAAGGGGAAAGAAAACGTTGTTGCAGATGCACTCTCACGACTACCTGAGCAAGCTAAGGTTTCAGCCATCTCCCTTCCTACCACCAGCCTTCTTGAAGACATTAGAGAAGAATGGAAGAAGGATCCAGAGATTAGCAACACCATAAAAAAATTGGAGGAGGACCCAAATGCAATAGCCCACTACACTTGGGATTCGAGGGATCTACGCTACAAAGGTCGTATTGTGCTTATACCTGACTCCCCTTGCATCACAATTATCCTGCATGAAATGCACTTCACACCTTTAGCAGGGCACTCCGGATTTCTGAGAACCTACAAAAGAGTGAAGCAAAATTTTTATTGGAGAGGGATGAAAAACATTATTGCTGAATATGTGGCACAATGTGATGTATGTCAACAGCACAAGGGTGAAACAGTGGCAAATCCAGGGAAGCTACAACCACTACCTATACCGGACTCAGTGTGGACTGACATATCCATGGACTTCATCGAAGGGCTGCCACCTTCCAAAGGTAAAAGCACAATTCTCGTGGTGGTTGATCGACTTACGAAATATGCTCATTTTTGTGCTGTGAGAAATCCCTACACTACTGCTAGTATTGCCTAGATTTTTATAGAAAATATTGTTAAACTACATGGGATGCCAAGGTCCATTGTAAGTGATTGTGACAAGATCTTCACCAGTAAATTTTGGACCGAGTTATTTCAGTTACAAGGCATCAAACTCAAGATGAGCACAGCATATCATCCACAAACTGACGGCCAAACAAAGGTGGTAAACAGGTGTTTAGAGACGTACCTTCAGTGTTACACTAGTGATTGACCAAAAGAATGGGCGAAATGGCTTCCCTGGGCCGAATGGTGGTATAATACTACATATCATTCATCTACAAAATGTACCCCTTATGAAGCATTGTATGGTCGGCCAGCCCCTGTGATTCCAAAGTATGTAATTGGCTCGGCCAAGGTAGATCAGGTTGACCAAGAATTGATTGATAGAGACAAACTCCTACAGCTATTAAAGGATAATCTCTCTACCACTCAAGCCAGAATGAAGCAGCAAGCCGGCACACGATGAAGCGAAAGGGAATTTTCAGTAGGAGATTGGGTTTATCTTCGCCTACAGCCATACAAGCAACTCTCAATCAAAACTCGAGCCTCCATGAAGCTATCCCCACATTTTTATGGGCCCTATAAGATCATAGAGCGTATTGGAGCCGTGGCGTACAGACTTAAATTGCCTGAGGATGCCAAAATTCATCCTGTCTTCCACGTGTCATGCCTGAAGCCCAAGTTGGGAGAACACGAGTCACCCCAAATCCAACTGCCCAACACCACTGAGGATGGAGTTATTCAAGCCCAACCACAAGTCATCCTTGATCGCAAGATCGTGATGCGTCGCCGACGTCCCTCTACTGAAGTACTAGTGCATTGGAATAATTTACCGCTTGAAGATGCGACATGGGAACCATATGATGAGCTGAAGACCCGATTTCCTGAGTTCATGGAATCTCAGCCTTGAGGGCAAGACTGATTTGAAGAGGGCGGGTCTGTTAGGACTTTAGCTAGGAGATTCCTAATTGATTGGGGCATTCATGTAAAACCTACCTAAGCCGACCCTTATTAAAGAGGTGAAGAGGTCGGCTAGGGTTTGGAGGTTATTTCTTAAAGAAGAATTAGGAGTTGTAAAGGAATAGGAGTCTTGAGTAGATTAGGAGTCTTGAGTAGAAGTCTTAATTGAGTAAGAGTCTTGAGTAGGAGTCCTATTAGGAGTTAGGGTTTAGACACCCTATAAATAGTCATGTATTCATCCTCTTTTGATAAGCAATAGATGAATCTTTTCTGCAGCCTTTGAACAGCAACTTGGAGGAAGGAACCCCTATAGAGTTCCAAGAGGCTGATCCCCTAAAGAGATCAACCCCAAGCTTAGAATCTGCAAGGGTTCTATCACACAACCTTTATTTACAAGCCTAAAATGGGACTATTAAGCCTTCGGCCGTCCCTCTACATGCTGTGTAAAGCATGAACATACCAAAAGACATGGACATACATAAGCATTACATCCAACATCATGTTTAGAAGTTTGTCCGTGACACGATAGCCTCGACAAAAGAGGAATTGGTAGAGTGGATGTAGATCACGACGACGACTAAACCACTATGAAAATCTGGTTTATATTTCTTTTGAGCAATTTATTTTAACTGCAAACTGCTTTACCTTCTTATTATTTTCATTATGCTCCCTTATGTTGATCTCAGATTTTGATGATGAAACTAATTGATTGTGTTTAGATATTTAACTACATTTTGAGTGATCCAGGTCTACTCAATCAGGATTAGACAGTTGACGCAGGAGGAATTAACGTTGCGCCGAAGGAGATCATGTCAGGATATTGGACGGCAGAACGCTTCGGACGTCGGGCATCAGGCTAAGGAGAGCAGAATTGCACTAAGGATATTGGGGTTGCGGAGGTCAACCGTCGATTGGGCAACAAGCTGCAAGAGAGAACGATGTGCTGAAGAATCGGACGAAGCGCCAACCAATGACGTGCCGGGCAACATAATGTCAATTCGCGTTCTAATAATTGTCTAGATCGGAGTAGAGTTTTGGCTTGTGTGTGCAGGATTAACTACGATAACGATGAAGACATAAAGCAAAACAAAGTACCAGAGTCAAGCGTGAAGGATTCATTGGGAGTTTGAGAGTCCGTCAGAAGTCCGAAGGTTCATCGGGAATGCTGCCGGAACTAGCTGAGAATGAGTAGGGAGCTTGCCGAAGGGCTTTCAGAAGCTCACCGGAAGGTACGTCAGAAGTTCGCGGAGCTCACCAAGAAAGATCGTAGCTTGCCGAAGAAGCTTGTTGGAACTCGCCAAGATCAAATCGTGAAGTCTAGGAGCTTGCCGAGAGTCCGCAGAATGGTTTCTGAGAGTTTATCAAAAGACTACCGGAAGTTTGCCAGATGAACCTTCGGACAAACTATAAGAGACTTTTATCGTGGCTATTGAATCTTGAATTTTGATGATAAAATCATTTAATGAGTATTAAAATGTATTTTGAGTGATGTAGGACTAACTTCAATCAAAAAAGGTAAATCGATTAAAATAGGAGGAATTAGATGTTGGGCCGGAGTGGAACATGTCAGAAGATTGGACGTTAGGCCGGAGGATCGATCGACATGCCGACAGAAGGACTTCGTGCTATGAGTTTAGGCATCGGGTCAAAGGATCGAATATTATGCTAAGGAGATCAATAGTTACGGGAGGTCAACATACCGATTGGGCAATATGTCGAAGAAAATGACGATGCGCCGGATGAACCAATGACATGCCGGACAACATAAAACTCTAGTCTTGTAATCAGTTATCTTAATTGATTGTAGTTAGGTTGTAATTGAGTTGGTTTTGGCTTGTGCAAGCTAACTAATTTCTCTTTGAGATGACCCTTTACATCAATTCAAGATAGCACATTAGCAACTCTTTCTCTCCCTTTGTCATTGGCAAAAAGAAAGGAAGATTCAAGTCATGAATATCAAAATAATAATTTTATCATGAATATTTCATCATTGCGTGCATCATTATTGCATGCATAATACCAAATCATCATATATATTTTCAAAACATATAAACTCATCATTATATGCATGATTCCAAATCATCATTCATATCATTTCAATCATTGTTTCAATCATCACTATAACTCATCATGCACAAAATGTAAAATCATCTAACATGATACAAACATTTATTTTTAAAATATTTATCACTATTTTCATGTATGATAATAAAGTATTCATGATACCGAATATTAAGTCAATAATGATTCATTTTATCAAATCTCTTCTTTTATAAATAACAAAAATTGTAGGTATACAAAGAAGAGATTGTGATTAAAAAAAATCACAAGTAGTAAATCCAAGAAGCCAAGATCATAATTCGAATACAAACTCATTCAAATTCAAATCATCAAATTCATCAAAATCTCAACATTACTTTCAAGAGATTCAAAATGGTATACATAGATTTATCATAAAGCAAATTAATTTTCAATCATCACACAAGACATTTAAAGAATTTTTGAAACATAGGAGAATGATTAATTTAAGCATACAATGTTTCAATCAAATTCAAGTCATGAATATACTTTCATATTGTGAGTATCAATTCATGAATACCAAAAGATATTATTTGTGACTCCAATTTTGTAAGATCAAGATTATGATTTAGATAAAACTCATTCAAATCAAATCGTTAACTTGAAATTCATAATCAAATTCATAATCAAGTAATCAAAATAAATTTTGAGATTTACAAAATATCATGAAATCATTAATATCGATCAGATGGGAAAAGCATTTTTTAAGTGATTATTTTCATCTAAGTATGCCTTAGTCATTATATGCCAAATCAAGATAAGCATGAAAGTTCAAGACGTAAAGGCAAAATCTTATAAAACAACTCATCAAGCAAGATTTTAAACATCTATTTTCAAGCCAGAGTAAGTCAAGGATTCAATTATCTCACATCATGAATTCCAAGAGGCATATCAAATTATCAACATCACATTAAAAAGATATTTCAAAAAGACATATCGATAAGTGATTTATTTGTATCATTTCATTCATTCGGAAGATTATCCTCTTTAGTAAATAAATCTAGGAGAACAAAATAAATTAAGAGAGATATAACATGATTGAAGCATTGAACATGATTCATATTTAAAATGTGTCTCATGTCATAAGTATGAATCAAGCATTTGTGAAATCTAAAATCATCCTCATAGTCACATTTAATAAATTTATACTTGACAAGCATAGATTTATTGAAAAGTCGATAAGATAGAGGATTGCATTTCGTTTTTATAAATTTCTATTTATGTGATTTGCTTCTTATAAGCATGCCTTTACCTTTAATAAAACAAGTGTCAACATTTAAGACGGAAAGGTAAATTTCGTAAAACAAATCATCAAGCATGATTCCATAAAAACGTCGTTATAATATCTTGATATTCATCATCAAGTATGATTTCAAAAAGTATGTTCAAGAGAAATCATTAAGACCAAATGCATGATACACTCATTTATTTTCAAAATATTCATCATGTTTATTTTCATGAGATTCAGAAGATTGGTAAAATAAATTTATTAATCTCAATAGGATAGAAAATTCATTTCCATTTCATACAAATGATTTCATGTGAGGGTATTCAAGTCTTTTGTGAAAACATGTATCATCATTTAAAATCGAAACATAAGTTTCGTCATGAAGTCGTCAAGACCAAACACATCATGATATCACATCTATCATCAAAAGACTATCAAGAAATTCATACATAGATGTACATGCACTATGTCATCTTAATATGTCATGAGAATGTCATCTTAATTCATCATAAAAATGATTAGACCAAAAACATGTTAATCTAAAATGAGAGTTTCAAATCAACATTTACTTCAAAAACTCATGCATGATATAAAATCATCAAGATACACATGCATGGATTAATCCTAAGCATTATCACATATCATATAATTATCATCCCTAATGTTGCATACATTATTCAACATTTCAAAACATAAAATGCATGAAACCTTAGCAATATACTTTTCATGATCAAATTTTTTAATTTTTCAAAGATGCTAAAAAGAAAAACATGATATAATTTTTGAAAAACAATTTTTTATTTCCTATTCCTACTATCTAAATTAAACATTCATGAAAAACTTCAAGTAATTTCAAAATAATTCAAGAGAGTTGAGTTACTTACCTTGTAGTCGAAGCCCATCAAAGCCCAATTCGCCGTTTCACCTTTGGAAGTTCTTGATTCATCCTTGGTTGCCTTCCTCTTCTTTGGCCTCTTCCTCCGTTCAAGTTCATTGTTTATTTTATATTTTTATTTAATGAACTTATTAAGATTTAGTGTTCGAAGTTCAAGTTCATCATTGTCCTCATCATTTGAGTCATCGCTCAAGTAGTATTCATTTGTCTGGAGTTCTAAATCCTTCATATTCTTTGGAAGGTGGTTCAAGTGCTCATCGGGTTCAAAATGTTCCAAAAGTATCATTTCATAGGTCATTAATGACCCGATTAATTCTTCTAATGGAAAATCATTTAAATTTTTTATCTCTTATATTGCGGTTATTTTAGGATCCCACCTTTTTGGAAGGGATTTTAAGATCTTACTTACGAGATCAAAATTTGAAAAAGATTTACCAAGAACTCTTAGATTATTGACGACATCCGTGAAACGGGTGTACATGTCGCCTATAGTCTCACTTGGTTGCATTCAAAAAAGCTCAAAATCATACAATAAAATGTTAACTTTCGAGTCTTTGACTCTACTAGTTCCCTCGTGTGTGATTTCAAGTGTTCGCCAAATATCAAAAGTCATTTCGCACATAGAAATCCGATTGAACTCATTTTTGTCCAAAGCGCAAAATAAGACATTCATAGCCTTTGAGTTTAAAGAAAAATACTTCTCCAAATTCGACCATTTGTTCATCGGTTTAGAGGGAAGTTGAAAACTGTTTTCAACAATATTCCATAAATCTAAATTCGTAGAAATCAAGAAAACTCTCATTTGAGTTTTCCAATAAGTGTAGTCCAATCCGTTAAACAATAGTGGACGAACAACCGATAAGCCTTCTTGAAAGCCATGAAGAGTCATTTCTCTCGGGTGTAAATCTGAAATGAGAAATACTGGGCTCTGATACCAATTGTTAGGATCGGAGCGGCACTAAGAGGGGGGGGGGTGAATTATTGCAACGGATTAAAACTTGTAAATTTGAAAACAATTTTGTAAATATGAGGAGATTTCGTTTCGATAGTAACTTGAGTAGATAAAAACCAAAAGCTTGTAGTAGTGTAAATAACAATTTCAGGAAAGTAAGAACTCACACATTCAAGGAACATGCCAATTTAAAGTGGTTTGGTCCAAATGACCTACATCCACTTGCGAAGCCTTCTTCAAAGAGGCTCCCAACTTCTACTAGCAAATCACTTTCAAGGGGAAGGACAAATACCCCTCTTACAACCTCTTACAAGTGGTTCACACTCTTACAAGTTTTCAACGAGAAAGAAGGAGGTGAAGACTCAACCAATTGAAAAACAAGACTTGCTAAAGACTTTGCTAAGGCTTTATCTCAATTTCTTACTCCTCAAAAGGTTGTATTCTCTGCTGAGAATTAAGGGGTATTTATAGGCCCCAAGAGGATTTAAATTTGGGCTCCAAATTTTGAATTCTCTTAGGTTTTCGAGGCTGGTGGTGTTACCGCCTATCGGTGGCGGTGCCACCGCCTGTCAATGTGATACTGACCGGTGACTGGCGGTGCCACTGCTTGTCAATGGCAATGCTACTATCTGTCAATTTCCACATTGACAGTGTTCTGGCGGTGCCACCGCCGGACCTCTCGAGTTCTGAGCGGTGCCACTGCCCGAACTCTCGGGTGCTGGGCGCTTCCACCGCCCAGTCCGGTGGTACCACCACCTGATACTTTAGGCTCTAGGCGGTGCCACCACCTAGTCTGGTGGTGCCACCGCCTATACTATTTCAGCTTACTGTTTGGGCTCCAAACTTGGCCCAAACCAGTCTGAACTCGGGCCCAATTGGCCCCTAACCGGGTTATAGGATTAACCCTTAATCCTAACCCTAATTATATGCAAACTACATAATTAAAAACATAGTCCTAAGCATGTTTTTAACCGGCAATGTCGACTTTCCTTCCGGCGAGCTTTTCGGCGAACTTCCGGTGGACTTCCGATACACCCTCGGATTTCTTCCGGCGGACTCCCAATAGGCTCCCGGTCTTGTGGCGAGTTCAGTGAGTCTTTGGCAAGTAGTCGAACCTTCTCGATGATCTCTGCGAACCTCCGACGATCTCTTCGGCGGACTTCCAAAAAACTTCGGCAAGTCCCCGATTTCTTCTCGGTTGGTTCCGGCAGCACTTCCGACGAATCTTCGGACTCTCGGCGGACTCTCGAACACCCATCAACTTGACTCTGGTAGACTTGCTTTATGTTTTCAGGCTATCATAGTTAATCCTGCATACTTAAAATAAAACTTCGATCGAGACAATTAATACAAAGCAATAATCAAGTTATCAGGCATGTCATTGGTCTTACGACGCTTCGTCCAACTCTTCGACGCATCAGCCTCTCTTGCGGCCTATTTCCCAATCGGCCAGTTGACTCCCAACTCTGATATCCTTGGCGCAATACCTGCTCTTCTTGGCCTGATGTCTGAATCCACGGCCTGAAGCCTTCTGTCGATACATCGACCGATCCACCGGCCCAACATCCAATCTTCTGACATGTTCCTCCGGCCCAACATGATTTTCCTGCTTTAATTGTCTTATCTTGATCAAAGCATCCTGCGTCACTCAAAACGCAAATAAAATCATAAACACATATCAAGTGGTTTCATCATCAAAATATGAGATTCAATAATGATATGCCTAAGATATTCCACCTTCTATTGAAGAAAGTTGCACTTCAATTTTTGATAAAAAGAATATGTTCTCACAAAATCATCAAAACAAGTTGTAAGTGCTAAAAATGACTTTCAAGAAAAAGGCTATAAATATGGATATCATCGAAGAAAACTAGCACAAACCTATGAAGATAATTCTAGAAAATATCATTCATAAGGCTCTGGAAGGTGGAGGGAACATTGGTGAGACCGAAGGGCATTACCAAAAATTCGTAGTGGCGTTGTGTGTTCGAAAGGTGGTTTTTGGTTTGTCTTCTTCGCACACTTGTATTTGATGATACTTGAATCGAAGGTCCAGCTTTGTAAAGACTCGTGCTCCCTTTAATTCATCCAGCAATTCATCTACCACTAGAATTGGATATTTTCTTGATGGTTATGTCATTGAGAGCTCGGTAATCAACGCATATTCACCATATTTCATCATTCTTTCGTATGAGGAGCACCAATGAAGAGTAGGGGCTCTAACTTGGCCGAATAACTTCTATTTCAAGTAAATCTTTTATAATCTTTTCTATTTCATCATTCTAGAGATGTGGATATTAATATGATTGAGTATTTGCTGGAGGTTTACCCAAAAGAATCGGTATACAATGATCATGCCGATGAGTAGGAGGTAGATTGCACGATTCGTCAAATATACCTAAAAATTCAGCAAGCAAAGGATGTAGGTTTGGATCTTCAAATTCTATTGGCTCTCCCTTAGTTTATTACTCAAATTGTACCAAAAAGTCGCTACATACTTTGTGCAAAATCTTTTCCATTCGTTGTGTGCAAATCATCGTTACGTTATCCCTACGTTTCTCATGCAGTATCACATATTTCCCCTTATTATAAAATTTCATAATTAGTTTCATAAAGTTTCAGTAAATATCACCTAATATTGTTAGCAATTCGATGTCGAGCATGGCCTCATAATCATCAAGAGGGAGGAGGAAGAATCTGCAATTATCTCTTGGTCTTGCAGCAATAGTTTCACCTATAGGCACCTATGATTATACTTCAAGATTTATCCGTCGGTGACTTTAACGTCAAACCTGCTGCAATTCTTAATAGGTAAGGCCATCCGAATAGCAACCTTACTATTTATAAAACTATTAGTACTCCTGGTGTTAATAAGAATAGTGATAGGTTGTTGCTTCAGAAGTCTTCCCACTTTCATCATTTGTGGGTTCACGTAACCAGTAAGGGCATACATCGTAATATCAACCGGCTGCTATTCTTCATCCGTAACCTCTTCCTCATGCTCCTAGACCTCCTCCTCCATATGTTCAAGAGGTTCAATTAATAGGAGGCAGCCCCTTTTGCAGTGATGATCATGGTTCCACAGCTCGTCGCAATGCCAACAAAGACCCTTTGCTGAATGGTCACGTAGTTCTTCTCTTGTCAATTTTTTTGGCAGCAAAGGATGGCTAGGAGTAGAAAGAGGTTTATATGCCATAGGACTAGGAGAGGTTCTCATCCTCTGAGTATCTAGGTTGAGCCATTCTTCTTGTATTTGGGCGATAGAAATTGCATCTATTGTGGTATGGGGCTGCCATGCCTTAACTTCCCCTTTTATCTCTAGCTTGAGTCCTTTGATGAATGTTCCTAATAATTAACAGTTAGTCCAAGCACAAGCAAGGTAGGAAAGCTTCTCAAACCTAGTTTAGTACTTTTGAATCGTAGAGGTTTGTCGAATCTTTGCGAGTTGGCCATCGATATTTTCATACTTCGTAGGTCCGAAACGATTCAGTAATGCATTCTTAAATTGATTCCACGTCGGAGCCCCTTGATTGTATTCTAGCCAATTGTACCATTGAATAGCATCTCCTTTAAGGTGGATAATAGTAATTTCCACCATAGCATCATGCGACATTCGGTAATAATAAAAATAACGTTTGGCGCATGAAATCCACCCTATCGAGTCTCCTTCCCATCACGGGAAGTCCACCCTCATGCATGGCTGAAGCATGGTCCTGTTGGAAAATTTTGGGGGCAATATCACATGCATAGTGGAAGAACAAGAAAACCAAAATCCCTAATTTTCCAAAAAGATGTTCGTTGTCGTGCGAAGATTGGTGCACAAAAATCCGCGAAACAAACTGCGTATAGAATAGATTGTATTACCTAGGGAGATCGTATATCCCTGTTTCCTTGTAGATCTCTAGGAGAGGGTGAAGGAGGTCAAGCATCCTCTTCTCTAGTGGTGATCCATACAACAGGGCTGCGATGATGCTCCTCAAAACTCCAGGCCTACTCTGAGGTGGAGAGGGGAGGAGAATAGGAGAGGCAAACAAAGGCACTAGCCTATGAGGCTCTGAATCCCTCCTATTTATAGAGGCCCCCTGTCAAACCCTAATGGATCCTCCCCTAGTGGGTATTGGATCTGCATCCAATTACCCAAGTCTTTTAGATTAGTGGATCTCTATCTAATAATCTCTCATGGGCTCTTATTGGATCTCGTCCATGGGATCCAATAATTCAGGGGCTTATTGGATATCCAATAAGATAGGGGCTCCGGCGGATATCTCATATCCGAACCTCTACTCATCGCAATGCCTATCATATGTGTGTGACCCTCTAGGCCCAATATCGAGCTGGCCATGAGTCATAGTTGTCAAAACTCCTTCTGGCTCAATGAATTATTATCTTTGTAATAATTTACTCGACTCATCGACTACGGACGTACTAGGCCACTACGCCGTAGTCCTAAGACGATACAAGGGAATCCAATCCATTAGACCTGTCTATCCTCAGTTACCGTGTACCTATAGTCTCTCATCCGTCTAATATCCCAGAGATCGTATATCGGGTATGGTGCTGTCAGACCCATACAGTTTCTACTCGAGTCTTGCTCCAATCGGATTCTCCCAAAGAACTCTTTCCTCTCAACCTGAATGACCCTGGCTAGGGATTTGTTTGAGTAAGAATACATGAGATATTCCTCTTATGACGCCGAGAGTGGATGATCCTCTATCGACAGTCAATAACCCTCGTAAGGTCGATTGTCACTCCCAATGACCAGCTATACTAGATCTGGGACATCCAAACCTATAAGTCTGGTATCAAAGAGTGGAGCACTCATACAGGATATCATTGGTGTCTCAAGTCTAAGGACCAGATACACCACTAGAACTACGGAATCACTATATAACAATAAGGCATCATCAACCATCCAGTATTCTATAAATGATCAATCAGTGAACTCATTCTCCAATGAGTACTTGTAATGGTATCCCTAATGTCCCCACACGAGTAGTTATGAGATTAGCTATATATATATATATGTATATATATATATATATGTATATATATATATATATGTATATATATATATATATATATATGTATATATATATATGTATATATATATATGTATATATATATATGTATATATATATATATATATATATATATATATATGTATATATATATATATGTATATATATATATATGTATATATATATATATATATATGTATATATATATATGTATATATATATATATGTATATATATATATATGTATGTATATATATATATATATGTATATATATATATATATATATATGTATATATATATATTATATATATATATGTATATATATATATGTATATATATATATGTATATATATATATATGTATATATATATATGTATATATATATATATATATATGTATATATATATATATATGTATATATATATATATATATGTATATATATATATATATATGTATATATATATATGTATATATATATATATGTATATATATATATTATATATATATATGTATATATATATATATATGTATATATATATATATGTATATATATATATATGTATATATATATATGTATATATATATATGTATATATATATATATATATGTATATATATATATATGTATATATATATATATATGTATATATATATATATGTATATATATATATATGTATATATATATATATGTATATATATATATATATGTATATATATATATATATGTATATATATATATATATGTATGTATATATATATATATATATATGTATGTATATATATATATGTATGTATATATATATATATATATATATGTATATATATATATATATATATATGTATATATATATATATATATGTATATATATATATGTATGTATATATATATATGTATATATATATATATATATGTATGTATATATATATATATATTATATATATATATATGTATGTATATATATATATTATATATATATATATATATGTATGATATATATATATATGTATGTAATATATATATATTCTAAATATAATATGTATATATATATATGTATATATATATATATAGATATATATATATATATATATATATATATATATATATATATGCATATATGCAATAGACAATATAAAGTGATAAATGCAAAAATATAATAAGTAAAAAGATTCTGTGTCAAGTCACACATGTTATCGCTCACGTGATTGGCTTGTTGGGCACCTATGGTTAGCATGTCCGAGGGTTGTCCCTCCTTCTTTGGAGGCTTCTCTGAACTCTCTCCTCACTGGAATTTTGTTAGACTTGGCGGTTGTCTAATTTTGAATCCTACAAACAAAGCACGTAATTTGTTCTCCAAGCACGATTCTGTTGAATCTCGGATTTTGATGATGAAACTAATTGATTGTGTTTAGATGTTTAACTGCATTTTGAGTGATGCAGGTCTACTCGATCAGGATTAGACAGTTGACGCAGAAGGAATTGACGTTGCGCCGGAGGAGATCACGTTAGGATATTGTACGGTAGGACGCTTCGGACGTCGGGCATCGGGCCAAGGAGAGCGGAATTGCACCAAGGATATCGGGGTTGCGGAGGTCAACTGCCGATTGGGCAACAAGCCGCAAGAGAGAACGATGCGCTGAAGAATCGGACGAAGTGCCAACCAATGACGTGCCGGGCAACAGAATGTCAATTCGCGTTGTAATAATTGTCTAGATCAGAGTAGAGTTTTGGCTTGTGTGTGCAGGATTAACTACGATAACGATGAAGACATAAAGCGAAACAAAGTGCCGGAGTCAAGCGCGAAGGATTCGTTAGGAGTTCGAGAGTTCGACGGAAGTCTGAAGGTTCGTCGAGAATGCTGTCGGAACTAGCCGAGAATGAGTAGGGAGCTTGCTGAAGGGTTTTTCGGAAGCTCGCCAAAAGGTTCGTCGGAAGTTCACGGAGCTCACCGAGAAAGATCGGAGCTTGCCGAAGAAGCTCGTCGGAACTCGCCAAGATCAAATCGTGAAGTCTAGGAGCTTGCCGGGAGTCCGCAGAATGGTTTCCGAGAGTTTATCGGAAGACCGCCGGAAGTTCGCCGAAAGCTCGCTGGAAGAAGTCTTGACTTATGGACTTTGTAATAGCTTAGAAAATGTCTTTAAATTTGTAGTTAGTATGTTAATTAGGGCTAGGATTAGGTGTTAATCCTATGACCCAAGTAGGGGCCAATTCGGCCCAAGTTCGGACTGGTTTGGGCCAATTTTGGAGCCCAACCAGTGAGCTGAAATAGTGTAGGCGGTGGCACCGCCTAGACTAGGCGGTGGCACCGCCCAGAGGCCGAGAGCTGGGCGGTGGCACCACCTAGGCTGGGCGGTTGCACCGCCCAGCACCCGAGAGCTGGGCGGTGGCACCGCCTGGCTGGGCGGTGGCACCGCCAGCATCGGGAACATAAGAGAATTCAAATTTTTGGAGCGCAAATTTGAATCCTCTTGAGGCCTATAAATACCCCTCAATTCTCAGCAGAGAGAAGAACTTTTTGAGCAGCAAGTGATTGAGAGAAAGGTCTTAGAAAAGTCTTAGCAATCCTTGGTTTTCAATTTGCTAGTGTTCACCTCCTTCTTTCTTGAAAATCTGTAAGAGTGTGAACTGCTTGTAAAGAGTTGTAAGAGGGGTATTTACCCTTCCATTTCAAGAGATTTGCTAGTGGAAGGTGGGAGCCTCGTCGAAGAGGGGCCTCGCAAGTGGATGTAGGTCATTTGACCGAACCACTTTAAAAACGGCGTAATCTCTGGTTTGCATTTCATTGTTGCTATTCACATTACTGCAAACTTTCTTACTTGCTTTATTTACTCATTACCTTAGCTGCTCTACTATACGAATACGCTTTCAAGTTCAATTTTTACCGTACGAAAGATTTATCAAAACCGATGTTTTAATCCGCTACACTAATTCACCCCCCCCCCTCTTAGTGCTCTTGATCCTAACAATTGGTATCAGAGCCCGGTATTTCTCATTTCGGATTTACACCCGAGAGAAATGGCTCTTCATGGCTTTCAAGAGGGCTTTTCGGTTTTTCGTCCATCGTTGTTTAACGGATTGGACTACACTTATTGGAAAACTCGAATGAGTGTTTTCTTGATTTCTATGAACTTGGATTTATGGAATATTATTGAAAACGGTTTTCAACTTCCCTCGAAACCGATGAACGAATGGTCGGATTTGGAGAAGAAGCATTTTTCTTTAAACGCAAAGGCTATGAATGCCTTATTTTGCGCTTTGGACAAAAATGAGTTCAATCGGATTTCTATGTGCGAAACGGCTTTTGATATTTGGCGAACACTTGAAATCACACACGAGGGAACTAGTAGAGTCAAAGACTCGAAAGTTAACATTTTGTTGCATGATTTTGAGCTTTTTCGAATGCAACCAAGCGAGACTATAGGCGACATGTACACCCGTTTCACGGATGTCGTCAATAATCTAAGAGTTCTTGGTAAATCTTTTTCGAATTTTGACCTCGTAAGTAAGATCTTAAGATCCCTTCCAAAAAGGTGGGATCCTAAAATAACCGCAATACAAGAGACAAAAAATTGAAATGGTTTTCCATTAGAAGAATTAATCGGGTTATTAATGACCTATGAAATAACACTCTTGGAACATTTTGAACCCGATGAGCACTTGAACCACCTTCCAAAGAATAGGAAGGATTTGGAACTCCGGACAAATGAATACCACTTGAGCGATGACTCAAGTGATGAGGACAATGATGAACTTGAACTTCGAACACTAAATCTTAATAAGTTCATTAAACAAAAATCTAAAATAAACAATGAACTTGAACGGAGGAAGAGGCCAAAGAAGAGGAAGGCAACCAAGGATGAATCAAGAACTTCCAAAGGTGAAATGGCGAATTGGGCTTTGATGGGCTTCGACTACAAGGTAAGTAACTCAACTCTCTTGAATTATTTTGAAATTACTTGAAGTTTTTCATGAGTGCTTAATTTAGATAGTAGGAATAGGAAATAAAAAATTATTTTTAAAAAATTATATCATGTTTTTCTTTTTAGCATCTTTGAAAAATTAAAAATTTTGATCATGAAAAGTATATTGCTAAGGTTTCATGCATGTTATGTTTTGAAATGTTGAATGATGTATGCAACAATAGGGATGATAATTATATGATATGTGATAATGCTTAGGATTAATCCATGCATGTGTATCTTGATGATTTTATGTCATGCATGAGATTTTGAAGTAAATGTTAATTTGAAACTCTCATTTTAGATTAACATGTTTTTGGTCTAATCGTTTTTATGATGAAGTAAGATGACATTCTCATGACATATTAAGATGACATAGTGCATGTACATCTATGAATTTCTTGATAGTCTTTTGATGATAGATGTGATATTATGATGTGTTTGGTCTTGACGGCTTCATGACGAAACTTAGGTTTCGATTTTAAATGATGATACATGTTTTCACAAAAGACTTGAATACCCTCACATGAAATCAATTGTATGAAATGGAAATGAATTTTCTATCCTATTGAGATTAATAAATTTATTTTACCAATCTTGTGAATCTCATAAAAATAAACATGATGAATATTTTGAAAATAATGAGTGTATCACATACATTTGGTCTTAATGATTTCTCTCGAACATACTTTTTGAAATCATACTTGATGATGAATATCAAGTTTTTAAAAGGATGTTATCATGGATTCATGCTTAATGATTTGTTTTACGAAATTACCTTTCCGTCTTAAATGTTGACACTTGTTTTATTAAAGGTAAATGCATGCTAACATGAAATCAATCACTTAAAATGAAACACTTAAAAAAGGGAAAAATATATTATCAATGAAATCATGAATCTATTTATGTTATGAATTTTGTGAACCTTAAAAATGATTTTGATGATTTAAATTTGAAATGAGTTTTATCAAAATCATGATCTTGATTTCTTGGAATAACATGAGATTTCCTTTGATGATCATTTTGATTATTTAAAAGGAGATTTGTCGAAATGATTCATGGAATTTTGGATTCATGAATTAATCCTTCATTTGTTTATGAGATTGTTGAAATCTTTGTACCTTTGAATTCCTTTCCTCCTCCCTTCGATTTTTAAATTTATACATGTTATATGTTGAAAATTTGAAACCATGTTTTGATATCATGCATACCCAAGAAATGTTGATTTGACATATAAAGACTAAGGCATGCTTAGATGAAAAAGAATCACTTAAAAAAAAAAATACTTTTCCCATCTGATCGAGATTAATGATTTCATGATATTTTGTGAATCTCGAAATTGATTTTGATGACTTGATCATGAGTTTCAAGTTAACGATTTGATTTAAATAAGTTTTATCTAAATCATCATCTTGATCTTGAAAAATTGGAATCACAAATAATATCTTTTGGTATTCATGAATTGATACTCACAATATGAAAGTATTGGTATTCATGACTTGAATTTGATTGAAACGTTGCATGCTTAAATTAATCATTCTCCTATGTTTCAAAATTCTTTAAATGCCTTATGTGACAATTGAAAATTAATATGCTTTATGATGAATCACGAATCATGACTTGATCTATGATATTGATATATTTTAATCATGATCCTTGGTTGTATAATTCTTTTGCTCTATTAAAAAGATTTGTCGAATGAATCATGTCCTTCTTGAATTTTCTTGATATCATAACATGATTTTGTAATATGGCTTGTATAATGATTAAATTTTGAGCCATTGATTTCTCCCTTCTTTTCGATAATGATAAAGGGGGAGTTAGTTTACTACCCTACATATTTCAAAGGAAGGAAAATTTGCTAGCTCGATCATTTCATTGAAAGAACTTGCTATCATGAACGCTACCAATGAATTGCAAATATTGCAATATAAATGATTGCAAATATTGCATATAAGCAAGAATTGCTATCTCGAAAGAAGCAAAAATTGTAAAACTTAGATAACTTGCAATATAATTGCTCTTGCCATGCTTTGTATCAAAAATAGGTTGATATTCTTAAAAGTATCACATTAAATTTTTTAGTATCGCAATGTATCACATGTATTGCAAATTAAAATTTATGAGACTATTATCATATCATGTTTAACAATTGATGTCTTTCATGACATGATTTCTTTGCATTTTTGTCTTGTATGTATCATGTGATGATTGAAATATTGATTGATGCAAATTCATAATTTATGTAAAAGTCTAAATCATTGGTTCCTCTCCTTCTTTTCGGCAATGACATAGGGGGAGAAAGATTGCTAGCTCAAGGCAAATGCTGGCAAGCTTGTACTCTTCCCTACTTTTCGACAAAAACAAAGGAGAGAAAGCTTTTGCTAGTTAGAACATGCAAAGAAAAGTAAAGTGCAATCTTGCACAAGAAGCAAGTATTGAATTACCATGATTGAGCTTAAGAATCTTACTATGCTTTTGTACTTATATGTTGTGATGAAAATCTAGCTTCACGTTACAAAAACTTGAATATCTTTTAAAATAGCTAGAGCTACTTCTCCTTTTTGTTGATGACATAGGGGGAGAAGTATATTGATGACTTCATGCATTGAATTGAATATTTTATATATTTGCATGATGGTTTAAATGTTTTTCATAACATGTGATGAATGTTGCTTGGATTTGGGATAATCCAAGTGTTCTATCAATGGCATATTGATAGGGGGAGTTTGGTTAAACTCCGGGGAGTTAAAGTTAACTCTGGTAGTCATCAATTAGTTGTCATCATCAAAAAGGGGGAGATTGTTGAATCTCGGATTTTGATGATGAAACTAATTGATTGTGTTTAGATGTTTAACTGCATTTTGAGTGATGCAGGTCTACTCGATCAGGATTAGACAGTTGACGCAGAAGGAATTGACGTTGCGCCGGAGGAGATCACGTTAGGATATTGTACGGTAGGACGCTTCGGACGTCGGGCATCGGGCCAAGGAGAGCGGAATTGCACCAAGGATATCGGGGTTGCGGAGGTCAACCGCCGATTGGGCAACAAGCCGCAAGAGAGAACGATGCGCTGAAGAATCGAACGAAGCGCCAACCAATGACGTGCCGGGCAACAGAATGTCAATTCGCGTTGTAATAATTGTCTAGATCGGAGTACAGTTTTGGCTTGTGTGTGTAGGATTAACTACGATAACGATGAAGACATAAAGCGAAACAAAGTGCCGGAGTCAAGCGCGAAAGATTCGTTGGGAGTTCGAGAGTTCGACGGAAGTCTGAAGGTTCGTCGAGAATGCTGTCGGAACTAGCCGAGAATGAGTAGGGAGCTTGCTGAAGGGTTTTTCGGAAGCTCGCCAAAAGGTTCGTCGGAAGTTCACGGAGCTCACCGAGAAAGATCGGAGCTTGCCGAAGAAGCTCGTCGGAACTCGCCAAGATCAAATCGTGAAGTCTAGGAGCTTGCCGGGAGTCCGCAGAATGGTTTCCGAGAGTTTATCGGAAGACCGCCGGAAGTTCGCCGAAAGCTCGCCGGAAGAAGTCTTGACTTATGGACTTTGTAATAGCTTAGAAAATGTCTTTAAATTTGTAGTTAGCACGTTAATTAGGGCTAGGATTAGGTGTTAATCCTATGACCCAAGTAGGGGCCAATTCGGCCCAAGTTCGGACTGGTTTGGGCCAATTTTGGAGCCCAACCAGTGAGCTGAAATAGTGTAGGCGGTGGCACCACCCAGAGGCCGAGAGCTGGGCGGTGGCACCACCTAGGCTGGGCGGTTGCACCGCCCAGCACCCGAGAGCTGGGTGGTGGCACCGCCAGCATCGGGAACATAAGAGAATTCAAATTTTTGGAGCCCAAATTTAAATCCTCTTGAGGCCTATAAATACTCCTCAATTCTCAGCAGAGAGAAGAACTTTTTGAGCAGCAAGTGATTGAGAGAAAGGTCTTAGAAAAGTCTTAGCAATCCTTGGTTTTCAATTTGCTAGTGTTCACCTCCTTCTTTCTTGAAAATCTGTAAGAGTGTGAACTGCTTGTAAAGAGTTGTAAGAGGGGTATTTACCCTTCCATTTCAAGAGATTTGCTAGTGGAAGGTGGGAGCCTCGTCGAAAAGGGGCCTCGCAAGTGGATGTAGGTCATTTGACCGAACCACTTTAAAAACGGTGTAATCTCTGGTTTGCATTTCATTGTTGCTATTCACATTACTGCAAACTTTCTTACTTGCTTTATTTACTCATTACCTTAGCTGCTCTACTATACGAATACGCTTTCAAGTTCAATTTTTACCGTACGAAAGATTTATCAAAACCGACGTTTTAATCCGCTGCACTAATTCACCCCCCCCCCCTCTTAGTGCTCTTGATCCTAACAGATTCAAGTCGCGATTCAATCCGAGATTCCCATGCTTCAAATTTGGCATCAATTGGATCTTGAGAAGCCATAGCATATGCTTGTAGATCAGAGATGCCTTTGTCTTTTTTCTATTGATGGGTTAATAGCATGGGGTGGTGGAAGGTTCAAAAATGTTGAGGATCACGGAAAGGTATTGCAACAGGTTTTCAAGTCTAAAGTGTTGCAGCTTGGACGTAAAAGGTCAGTGATTTATATTGAGAATTTTTTGACGAAACTAATGGAAAATCTACTATTAGGAAGTGTCAAAGTTGTCATAAAAATTTCATAGAGATTTCGATAGAAAAAACATAGTAGCAAGATCAAACAATCTGTGCTATTCAGTTGGAATTTTGCAATGCATCTTTCGTCGTAGAGATGAAAACTTTGTGATGAAAAGTTTATGCAGAAATATAGGAACAATTTTTTTTTTAGATTTTTGAATAAGGATAACTAAATTGCAGCAGTAGTAAGGTAGGAAACCAGAACCTGTTGTAATTCATGGGGAGATCAAAGGATTATCCGCGGTGGTAGAGATGACGGTGAAATTCGACGATGATATTTTAAGGAATTATAGAATTGCTTTAGGCAGTTGTAGAGGGCTGATGGATGGCTATGGAAGGGCAGCGAGATACTAAGAATGCTGCTCTAATACTAAGTGATAGAACCCTTATGGATTCTAAGCTTGGGGTTGATCTCTTTAGGGGATCGGCCTCCTTGGAACTCTATAGGGGTTCCTTCCTCCAAGTTACTACTCAAAGCTGCTAATAAATATTCATCTATTGCTTATTAAAAGAGGATGAATAAATGACTATTTATAGGGCTTCTAAACCTCAACTCCTAATAGGACTCCTACTCAAAACAACTACTCAATCAGGACTCCTACTCAAGACTCCTACTTCTAACCAACTCCTAATGCTTCTCTAAGAAGCAGCCTCCAAACTAATCATATCCTTAGCTGACCTCTTCATGATCTTTAATAGGGGTCGGTTAGATTGGTTTTACATAAATGCCCTTGTCAATGAAACTCAATTAGGACTCTCCTAGCTAGAGTTCTAATAGAAGCGTTCTTCTCTTTGGTGGTGATCCACACAGTAGGATTGCAACGATACTCCTCAAATCTCCATGCCTGCTATCTGAGGAGTAGAAGGGGAGAAGAGAATACAAGGTGGCAACTAAGAAGCCCCAGCCTATGGGCCTTTAGTTCTCTCCTATTTATAGAGACCCCTAGTTAACCCTAATAGATATTGCCCTATCGGGTACTAGATCTTCATCCAATTTCACAAGCCTATTAGATTAGTGGGTCTCTACATAATAATTTCTTATTAGCTCTTATTGGATTTCATCCAAGGGATCCAATAATTCAGGGGCTTATTTGATATCTAATAAGATAGGGGCTCAAGTGAATATCTCATATTCGAACCTCTACTCACACAACACCTACCATATGTGTGTCTATCTAGGCCCAATATTAAGCTAGTCGTAAGTCATACTTATCATAACTCCTTCTGGTTTAGTGAATTATTATCTCCATAATAATTCACTCGACTCATCGACTATGGACATACTATGCCACTACGCTGTAGTCCCTGATATAGGGGAATCTAATCATTTGGACCTATTTATCCTCAGTTACTGTATAGCTATAGTCCCTCATCCATCTAATATCCTAGAGACCATATGCCGAGTATGGTACTGTCAAGCCTATATGGTTTTTCCTCGAGTCTCGCTCTAATCAGATTCTCTCGAAGAACTCTTTTTCTCTCAATCCGAATGACCTTGGCCAAGGATTTGTTTGAGCAAGAACACTTAAGATAATCCTCTCATGATACTGAGAGCTGATAATCCTCTATTGATATTCAATTGCCCTCGTAGGGTTGGCTGCCACTCCCAATAACCGACTATACTATATTTCAAACTTCCAAACCTATAAATCTAGTATCAAAGAGTAAAGTACTTATACAGGACATTCTTGGTGTCTCAAGTATAAGGACTAGATACACACTACTAGGACTATAGAATTGCTATTTGACAATAAGGCATCATCAACCATCCAGTATTCCATGAGCGGATCAATCAATAAACTCATTCTCTAATGAGCACTTGTACTATATCCTTAGTATCCCCACACGAGCAGCTATAAGACCAACTGCCTCTATCATATGGATGGGTATACAGCATACCAGTCTATCTGGTTATCTTGATATTCCTCTCGAGTAACCTATAACCAGAATTATTTATGATCAGTATTTAAAAGTAAATTAGTCTCATTATAGTGATCTCATCACGATCTGATTCTCATTATACAAATCCATGAACATCACAATATATATATATATATATATGTATATATATATATATATGTATATATATATATATATGTATATACATATATATATGTATATACATATATATATAATACTATATATGTATATATGTATCATATATGTATTATAATACATATATATAGTATATATATGTATGTATACATATATATGTATATATATGTATACAATATATGTATATATATATATGTATATGTATATAAATACATATGTATATGCATATAAATACATATGTATATGTGTATACATACATATGTATATGTGTATACATACATATGTATATACATATACATATATATATATATACATATTCAAACTCGTTCTTCTCTTAAAATTTTTGTGCCAATGCCGCTTTTCTCTCCCAAATTGAACCTAATAGCATTAACGAGGCCATGAAAGATGATTCATGGGTCATTACAATGCAAGAAGAGTTAAATCAATTTGAGAGAAATGAGGTATAGAAGCTTGTTCCTAGGCCAAATGACCATTTAGCTATTGGTACTAAATGGGTTTTTAGAAACAAGCAAGATAAACTTGGTATTGTGGTTAGAAACAAGGGTAGATTAGTAGCCAAAGGTTTCAACTAAGAAGAATGTATCGATTATGAAGAAACCTTTACTCTTGTGGCACGATTAGAAGCCATAAAGATGCTCTTTTCCTATGCTAGTAGTAATAACTTTAAGTTGTTTCAAATGAATGTTGAAAGTGCTTTTCTTAATAGCTTTATTTCCGAAAAAGTTTATGTTAAACATCCTCCTAGATTTGAAAATGATATTCTCCCTAATCATGTGTTTAAATTGACTAAAGCTCTCTATGGTTTAAAACAAGCCCCAAGGGCTTGGTATGAGAGACTTAGTTCATTTCTTATTGAAAATAATTTCTCTAAAGGCAAGGTCGATACTACATTGTTTATTAAAAATTTTGAAAATAATTTTCTTATTGTTTAAATTTATATTGATACCTCCACTAAGTTAGACATTGATGAAAGTTGAGAAAGCTTTGATCAAAAGGCTTATAGGGGTATAATAAGTTTACTATACCTCATCATAACTAGACCGAATATCATGTTTAGTGTAGGTCTTTGTGCAAGGTTTCAATCTAATCCTAAGATATATCATCTTAAGGCAGTTAAGAGAATTCTTAGATATCTTAAAGGTACCACTAATATAGGGTTATAGTATCCGAAATCCGAGAACTTTGAATTAATTGCATATGCTGATGCTGATTTTGTTGGATATAGATTAGATAGAAAAAGTACATCTGGAATATGTCAATTTTTAGGACACGCACTGGTTTCTTAGTCTTCCAAGATACAAAACTCGGTTGCACTATCTACAACCGAAGCCGAGTATATTGCAGCTAGTGCATGTTGTGTACAAGTTGTGTGGATGAAAAACACTTTAGAGGATTATAAGATTCATCTTAAAAACATTTCTATAAAATGCGATAACACAAGTGCAATATGTTTAATAAAAAATCTCCTCCAACACTCTAGAACAAAACATATTGATATTAGGTATCACTTTATATGAGATCATGTCAATAATAATGATGTAATCTTAGAGTTTATTGATACAAAACATCAATTAGCCGATATTTTTACAAAACCTTTATGTGAAGAACAATTTGATTTTATTAGAAGAGAATTAGGAATGTTAATTTGTTCGAATGCATGAATTTGTTAAATTTCATTTTCGGACTTTCTTGATTCTTTGGATCACTCACTAGAATCATGAACTTATAATATAAATTAATATGAATCATGAACTTATGATATACATTTTACGAGTTTTGACAAGTTGGTATGAATCATAAGTATCAATGAGTTCTATATGATGTTAAGATATAAGTCATTGTGATGAATCGTTACGTTAATATGAATCGTAAACATATGGGATGCAAATTTTGATATGAATATGAATGAGTGAGTAGTGTGTGAATGAGTGAGCAGTGCTCACTGCCTGTAAGCGGTAGCACCGCCAGCAATCAAGTGTTGCAGGTGGTGGCACCGCCCGCAACCTACCCCCTTTATAAAAACAAGTTAGGGCCGGTGGTAGAACCGACCCCAACTCATTCTATACTCCCCTAAGCAGCTCCAAACCCCTTTAAACACCATTCTCTCCCTCTAGCAACCCAAAAATTCCTATTTCCTACTAGATCAAGGATCAATCTTCTACATTCTCTTGAAGATCACAACTAAGGTATTCTCTAAATAGTATTGATTTCTCTTATGCATTATCTACTCTTGCTCATTATCTATCTTCATAATAGCAGTCTTTATGGGTTCTAGAAGATCCTCTAGGGACAAAGGGAAGAGGAGATTAGAAGAAAATTATGACTCTTTACTCTTCGATTCTAATCAACATGCCCTAAAATTTTCATCCATAGAGCTTAGGCATGTTCATAAAGGGAAATATGTTAACTTAGAGGAATTAAGTGATTTAGAACCCATTCAATGGTTTGCTAATCTAGATATTCTCCCAATTCTACAAATTAGTGAACCCATCTACCCTAGGCTTGTTAGAGTATTTTACAACAATCTACATGTAGATGAAAATGAAAGGGTATCAACCTATCTTTTAGGACATTATATACCTATTACGGATGAGTTGATTTGTAACCTCATAGGAATTGCGGTGAAGAAAAATGATTGTTATTTTAGAGGACAATAGGATGAAGAACTAGTTGGAACCATTATGTTGATGCCTTCAGAACTATTTTTGATAATCCTAACTTATCTATTGTTCCAAAAAGTTACGAACATTTACTACCATTTAGCACTAAAATGCTTCATCATATTTTGATAAGTATCATTCTCCCTAAATAATATCATCATGATGAGATAAGTCAAATAGAATTAGGTACCATGTATTGGATTATGAAAGGACACAACAATTGTTTTGGTTACCTAATCCAACAAAACATGATTGAAATATCAAAAAAGGAAATGATACTTCCATATGGTAGCCTAATCACTAGATTAATTCATGCTTATGACATAACTATCCCACTTGACGAAGAGGTTATGAAACTAGACAGATTTAGTATCATAAATAAAAACCTACTTTGACGGTTGCAGTGTACGTTTGGAAATGGGATATGGGTTAGATTGCCTAGAAGAACTGATCTCCCGCCACCCGAACTAGAACCGAAAGCACCAATCTTTAGGGGTAATCAATCTTCTCTACCTAGTCCCTTTGAGGCAACACCTCCAGAAGAGCATCCACCTCCCTCCCTCATCTATTGACGATATCGGGACTCATATTGATAGATTTGAACAACGTCAAGATCAACTTGAACAATGCCAAGATCAGATTTTAACTGAGTTGTAGCAGATTCATCAATAACTAAATGCCTTGTTTAGTCACTATAACTTTCCACCACCTGAATGACTTTTGTGTTTGACTTTTTGCAGATGACAAAGGGGGAGAAGGATGAAATCCCTCTTGCATACTTTGATCTTATGCCGATCTTGATATTGTATTCTTGTGTTTACATTAGTATTGTAATGATCTGCATGAAGTTATGATACTAAGCATAATGCGCATTTTGATGTTGTAATATGATCTCTTTAAATATGGTATTTTTATGATGCTGAATTTTTTTATCACACTATAATGAAGCAATATGTGCTTAATTCAAATTGTGTATCAAATTTTTAATATTATCAACCTTTGAATGCAGTAAGCATTAATGATAATATTTCATGCAAATAGTGATGAAAAGCTATGACGAAATATTTTATTATGCATGAAGTGATTGTGCATTTGATATCTTGATAACTTGATGATGCATAAATTTTGATCAAAGCTTGAATTCATAGTTGTGAATTCAAGTTTATGTTTTCTCAAAATACAGCATGTAGATAGGGGGAGTTATGATTAACTCCTTCACCAATTGGTTGTCATCATCAAAAAGGGAGAAATTGTTGAATCTTGGATTTTGATGATGAAATCAATTGGTAAAATATTTGATCTAATCCTTTGCTAAGAAAAGTGTGCAGAATTAACTACGATGGCAGTAAGACATAAAGCAAGTGTTGTGCTAGAGTCAAGATCGAGATCACATTGTGAGTTCGAGAGTTCGACGGATGTCTGGACGTTCGTCGGAAATTCTGCGGGAACCAACTGAGAAGTCTAGAAGCTTGCCATAGAAGCTCATCAAAACTTGCTAAGAAGATCATCGCAAAGTCCAGGAGCTTGCCGGGTGTCCGCCGAAGCATTGTCGAGAGTTCGTCGGATGATCGCCGGAAGTACGTCGGAAGCTCGCTGGAAGAGCAATTGATGCTCCAAAACAAGAAGTGTAGTAATCATGTCTTAAATATCGTAGTTAGAGTGTAAATTAAGTAAGGATTGGGAGGTAATCCCACTAACTTAGTTAGGGTCCAAGTAGGCCCAAGTTGGGTCGGTTTGGGTTGGATTCAAGGCCCAACTAGGACCTTGAAAAGTTGGCCGGCTTGGAAAGCAGTGCCCTCCCAGAAATTCTGTGTGGTGGTACCATTGGCAGTTATTGCTGCCAGCGGTGGTATCGTCCCTGTCAGGTGGTGGTACCACCAGAACTCAATCTCTGAGCTCTATCAGGCGGTGGTACCGCCTAATGTCAAGTGTCAGGCGGTGGTACCGCCCAGTAATGGCGATGGCACCATTAGGACCTTAGAAATCTAGGATTATACACTTTTTGGCTCCATTTTTGAAGCCATTGGAGCCTATAAAAACCCCACCCTTTCCTGCATGAAAGAGCATGAAACCTATTAGCATAAACTTGAGTTTTTGAGCCTTGAAGTGCTGTAAAAGTTAGAGTTCTCCTCCTTCATCTCTTAGCTTTGTAACCATCCAAGAAAGAGGAGTAAGACTTGTAAGGGTTGTCTCCTAAACCCGGCAAAAGGAGAAAAGTTGTAAAAGGTGGTTGGCCTTAGGCTACTAAAGGAAGGCGGAAGGCCTTTATTGGATGTCGGAGACCAAGTCGGAGGAGATATCCGAAAGTGGATGTAGGTCACGTTGACCGAACCACTCTAAATATAGTTTATATTTCGTTGAAGTAATTTTCTTTTACTGCAAATCATTTCATAGCAAAGTGATTATTCTCCTCATCTTGCTTTCACTACACTAACGCTCTCTTGAGTCTTAAAGTTAATATCTTTCCGAACCAATTTCCTTCGAACGTATGAAATATTTTTAAAATCATAAAAGTTTTTCGCTGTACAAATTCACCCGCCCTCTTAGCAGCATACTAACATATATATGTATATGTATAGTATGGAGCCTATAAAAACCCCACCCTTTCCTGCATGAAAGAGCATGAAACCTATTAGCATAAACTTGAGTTTTTGAGCCTTGAAGTGCTGTAAAAGTTAGAGTTCTCCTCCTTCATCTCTTAGCTTTGTAACCATCCAAGAAAGAGGAGTAAGACTTGTAAGGGTTGTCTCCTAAACCCGGCAAAAGGAGAAAAGTTGTAAAAGGTGGTTGGCCTTAGGCTACTAAAGGAAGGCCTTTATTGGATGTCGGAGACCAAGTCGGAGGAGATATCCGAAAGTGGATGTAGGTCACGTTGACCGAACCACTCTAAATATAGTTTATATTTCGTTTTGAAGTAATTTTCTTTTACTGCAAATCATTTATATATATACATGTATATATTGTTAGGATCAAGAGCACTAAAAGGGGGTGGGTGAATTAGTGCAGCGGAAAACTTTCGACGATATAAAACTGCGTTCGTACGATAAAAAACGATTTCGATTCGTAAGCAGATTCGGAAAGTACTTCAACTTAAAATTAAGCGTAAGTAGAGTTGAAGTAATATAATGGAGGCAGTTTGCAGTTTAAGATAGAGAGCATAATGTAAATGTAAACCAAGATTTAGAGTGATTCATTCAATCTTGACCTACATCCACTTTTAGCTTCCTCCTCTGATGAGGTCACCGACGTCCACCAGAGGCCTTCCTTCAATAGGCGAAGGCCAACCACCCTTTTACAGCTTTACTCCTTTTGACGGGCTTAGGAGACAACCCTTACAGATTTTTCACTCCTCTCTTGAATGATCAAAATTTAAATAAAAGAGGGAGAAGAACTTCTAGCCTTTTATAACACTTTTAAGCTCTTAAAATCTCAGAATAAATACTAAGTTTCGGTGCCCTTTCATGCATGAAAGGGTGGGGTTTATATAGGCCCCAAACTGATTTGAATTTGGAACTCAAAAGTATCATCTCCCGGAATTCCGGGGTCCTGGCGATACTACCGCCATAACTGGGCTGTACTACCGCTTGATAGGGCTCGGAGACCGAGCTCGGGCGGTATCACCACCTGATAGGGGCGGTACCACCGCCTAGCCTCACTCGGAGACCAAGCCTAGGCAGTGCCACTGCCTGACCTAGGTGTTTCCACCGCCCAACTGTCCTGGGAGACTCAGCTCCTTGGCGGTGCCACCGCCGTCCCAAGCGGTGCCACTGCCGGCCAAGAAATTTGGGTCCGAATGGGTTGATCCATTTGGCCCAATTTGGGTCTTTCAAGGGCCCAATTGCCCCATGATTAAGTTAATGGGATCACCTCCCATTTCTAACTTAATCATCATGTTAACTATGATATTTTTTAAGACATTTACTGCAACTTGCTCCGATGCATCAATCGCTTCTTCCGGCGAACTTCCGACGAACTCTCAGCGATGCTCATGTGGACTTCTGGCAAACTCCTGAACTTGTGACAATCCACTTGGCGAGTTTCGACAAGCTTCTTTGGCAAGCTCCTAGACTTCTCGGATTTGTTTCTGCAGAACTTTCAACGACCGTCCGGACTTTCGTCGAACTTTCGAACCCCCAATGTGATCATAGTCTTGACTCCGGCGTAACTCCTGTTGCATGTCTTACTTTCATTGTAGTTAATCCTGCATACTTATCTCAACATATGGATTAGATAACAAATGACAATTGACATCATCATCAAAATCCGAGATTCAACAATCTCCCCCTTTTTGATGATGACAATCAATTGATAACGGAGTTAACCTTAACTCACCCTATCTATATGCCATACTCGAGATAAGTCATTCTTGAATTCAAAACCTTTGAATTCAAGAGACATATTGATAAGTTAAGATCATTTAACCTTATCAATACTCCCATCATGATTCCTATTATGATATATCTCTTTGAAAATGATGTCAAGGCTTGACATCCATTTTCAAGTCTTATATTTCAAGTGTGAATGATAGTAATGGTAGTAATTCATCATATGGTAAGATATCAACAGTAAAATTGTGATGTAATCTTTTCATATCTTAACATAATTCAAATTCAAATATGGCACTCATAGCATCAATTCATATATTTCTCCCCCTTTGTCATTAACAAAAAGGAGAACGATATAAGTAAATTTTAAACATAAGTGCGGTAATGATTCATGCCAAAACTAGGTTTATATCATTTTTCAACAATGAGTGATAGGATACCAATTATATAAACATCTCAAAGAAAACATGACATGGAGATTACTTCTTCCTTTTTATTTGGTATTATCTTTTTGCATGAAGAAGGAAAGTCATTTGTGAGATTACTCGAATGATGTTAAAATTAATAAGAGATTTAAATCACATTTCATTTTTATAAGGATCAAGATATGTATGTGAATCAAATCCTTGCTAAAAAAATCTTCCCTTTTCAAGAAGGAATTTATAAGAAAGAATCATTTCATCAAATCCATTTCTCGAAAAAAATATTTTTCACATGATAAGTCTATAAGAGATGCATTTGCTAATTGATTTTATATGTCAAAAATCAATGATATGAATTATACTCTATATGACATACTTATGAAAGTTGCATTAAGTCTGGAAGAGAATAATGCATCGTTAGGATCAAGAAAATCCAAAAATGAAATTTAACACTTTCATACATTCGGACAAGGTTTTGCTATAAATTTTCAAATACAATCATGAAGATAAAACATGCTTATTATTATGGAATTTTTGTATTCAAAACACATAATTTCCAACATGTTATTAAGGCATGTAATCATGTAAAATCATCATAACAATTAAGTGATTTGATCATTGAATTAAGAACATCTGAAAAATAATTTTAATAAGTTCATGCATTCGGACACATTAACATACCTAATTCTCTTCTAATGAAATCAAATTGTTCTTCACTTAAAGGCTTTGTAAAAATATCAGCTAGTTGATGTTTAGTATCAATGAACTCTATAACTACATCATGATTAGTGATATGATCTCGTATAAAGTGATGTCTAATATCAATATGTTTTGTTCTTGAGTATTGACTAGGATTCTTTATTAAACATATAGCACTTGTGTTATCACATTTAATGGGAATCTTTTTAAGATGAACTTTATAATCTTCTAGGGTATTTTTCATCCACACAACTTATGCACAGCATGCACTAGTTGCAATATACTTAGCTTTGGTTGTTGATAGTGCAACTGAGTTTTGTTTCTTAGATGACCAAGAAACAAGAGAATGTCCCAAAAATTGACATGTTCCTGATGTGCTTTTTCTATCTAGTCTACACCCAGCAAAATTCGCATCAGCATAAGCAACTAACTCAAACTTCTCGGTTTCTGGATACCATAATCCTAGATTTGTGGTACCTTTAAGATATCTAAGTATTCTTTTAACCACTTTGAGATGAGATATCCTAGGATTCGATTGAAACCTAGCACAAAGTCCTACACTAAACATGATATCTGGTCTAGTTGCAGTGAGGTAAAGTAAACTTCCTATCATACCCCTATAAGTTTTTTGATCGAAGCTTTCTCCACTTTCATCAACTTCTAACTTAGTGGAGGTGCTCATAAGAGTGTTAATAGCTTTTGAGCTTTCCATATTAAATCTTTTTAGTAAATCTAAAGCATATTTAGTTTGACTAATAAAGATGTCATTTCTTAGTTGCTTAATTTGTAAGCCTAAGAAAAAGGTTAATTCTCCCATTAAACTCATTTCAAATTCAAAACTCATGGTTTTAGCAAAAAATTCACAAAGATATTCGTTTGTAGAACTAAAGATAATATCATCAACATAAATCTAAACAATGAGAAAATTATTTTCAAAATTCTTGATAAACAATGTAGTATCGACCTTGCCTTTTGTGAAATTATTTTCAATAAGAAAAGAACTAAGTCTCTTATACCAAGCCCTTAGGGCTTCTTTTAAACCATAGAGAGCTTTAGTTAATTTAAAAACATGATTAGGGAGGTTATTATTTTCAAATCTGGGAGGTTGTTCAACATAAACTTCTTTGGAAATAAAGCTATTAAGAAAAGCACTTTTAACATCCATTTAAAATAATTTAAAATTATTATTACTAGCATAGGCAAGGAGTATCCTTATTGCTTCTAATCTAGCCACAAGAGCGACGGTTTCTTCATAATCGATGCCTTCTTCTTGGTTGAAACATTTGGCTACTAATCTAGCCTTATTTTTAACTACGATACTATATTTATCTTGCTTGTTTCTAAAGACATATTTAGTACCAATAACTAAATGGTCATTTGGCCTAGAAACAAGCATCCATACCTCATTTCTCTTAAATTGATTTAACTCATCTTGTATTGCGATAATCCATGAATCATCTTTCATGGCTTTGTCAATACATTTAGGTTCAATTTGGGAGAGAAAAGCGGCGTTGGCATAAAAATTTTTAAGAGAAGAACATGTTTGAACCCCCTTAGATGTGTCTCCTAGGATTAGCTCCTTAGGATGAGTATCTACATACTTCCAATCCTTGGGTAAGGATGTTTCGGAAATGGATGCATCCAAGTTGCTAGTTTGAGAAGGAGTTTCATTTAAATTCAAAGAATCGAAATTAACATCATCATCAAAATCATTTTTCCTGATTTCAGAAATCTCATTGAAAACAACATGAATGGATTCTTCTATAATTAAAGTTCTTTTATTGAAGATACAAAAAGCTTTAGAAATCGAAGAATAACCAAGGAAAATTTCTTCATCGGATTTAGCATCAAATTTTCCTAAGGCATCTTTTTCATTCGAGATAAAACACTTACACCCAAAAACTTTAAAATATGAAACATTGGGTTTTTTGTTGTTCCACAACTCATAGGGAGTTTCGGTGAGTAAGAGTCTTACTAGAACTCTATTCAAAATATAGCATGTAGTGTTTATGGCTTCGGCCCAAAAATATTTGGGTAGACTATGTTCATTCAACATGGTTCTAGCCATTTCTTGTAAATTTCTATTTTTTCTTTCCACTACTCCATTTTGTTGAGGATTTCTTGGAGTATAGAAGTTGTGATTGTATCCATTAAATTCATAAAATTCTTGGAATTCATGGTTTTGAAATTCACCACCATGATCACTTCTAATTGACGAAATCATAGAACCCTTTTCATTTTGGACAAGTTTGCAAAACTTGATAAAATATCTAAAGCATTCATTTTTGTGTTTTAATAAATAAGTTCATGTGTATCTACTATAGTCATCTACAATGACAAAGGCGTATTTGCTACCTCCTAGGCTTGATATAGAAATAGGTCCAAACAAATCTATATGAATCAATTGTAAGGGCCTAGAGGTGCTTATTTGATTCTTAGATTTGAAACTACCCTTAATTTGTTTTCCTAATTGAAAAGCATCACACACATTATCTTTGATGAACTTGATATGAGGAATTCCTCTTACAAGTTCTTTGGATGATATTTGAGTGATTAGTTTTATGCTAGCATGACCTAATCTCCTATGCCAAAGCCAAGCATCCTCATTCAAAATCGAAAAACACATTTCATTGCAAAGATCATTGATGTCAATGGTGTATACGTTTTTTTGTTTTAATGCAATCATAGATGTGTTTTTGTGTGGTTTTTCAAAGATGCAAGCATTAGATTCAAATTTGACAATATATCCTTTATCATATAATTGACTAATGCTCAAGAGGTTATGTTTTAAACCATCAACTAACAAAATATCTTCAATAAAGAAGTTGGATTTGTTACCTATGGTTCATTTGCCAATGATTTTACCCTTGTTGTTGTCTCCAAAGGTGACATAGCCTTTGTCTATGCTAGTGAGCTTAGAGAATTGAGATGGATGTCCGGTCATATGCCTTGAGTATCCACTATCAAGGTACCATCTCTTGCTCCTAGCTTGTGATAGTATATATTTCTACAAGAAAAGATGATTTTTAGGTACTCATTTACTTTTGGGTGCCTCAAACACTTATCTAAATTGTTTATCATGTTGCATAGAACTTATCGTGGTTCCTTTAGGAACCCAAATCAGTTTATTCGGACTAACTTTCTTGAATGGACAATGATAAGTTCTATGTCCATGTTTACAACAAAAGTTACATTTGCTTTAGTGCCGAACATGTAAGATAGGGCCTTTATGATGGTGGTTGGATTTTGGTGAGGACTTCTCACAAATCCGATTTCACTTCTTTTAGGAACATGACCCTTATTTGTAAGGATCATATTCAAAGACTTCCTACCAACCTCGAATTTCTTCAAGGTTTCCTTAAGTGGCAAGTTCTCCTTTTAGAGAGTTTCTAGATCATGGCATGGAGTTAAACTATCATGATATTCAGTTTTTAATTTATCAAAATTACAAGTAAGACTATCATGCTCCTTTTTTAGCAATTTATATTTTCTACTAATAGTTTTGCATTCATCAAATAAGTCATGGAAGGCATTTAGTAATTCGTCAAATGATAAATCTACATTAATTAAATTTGTTACCTTATCTCCGATGGCCATTAGGGCATAATGAGCAACTTGTTCGGTGTTGGACTCCTCTTCTTCGAACGTGCTTGAGTCATCCCACGTTGCTTTGAGCGCCTTCTTCTTTGGTGTTCTCTTCTTGGCTTGGGGATAATCACTTTTATAGTATCCCAGCTTCTTACATTCGTAGCAAATAACTTAGTCCTTTTTGGGTTCAAATTTATTTTTTGTGTCATTCTTAAACTTGTTTCTTTTAATGAATTTTTTGAATTTCCTTGTTAGAAGTGCCAAGTCATCGTCACAGTCTTCATCACTTGAGTTTTCTCTCAAGTGGTCTTCGAAAGTTCTAAGTGCCATATCCTTCCTGTTCTTTGGAAGAATGTCTTCTTGCTCTTCATGAGCTTTACAAGTCATTTCATAGGTCATTAATGACCCGATTAATTCTTCAAGAGGGAAGTTGTTTAAATCTTTAGCCTCTTGAATAGCAGTGACTTTAGGGTCCCAACTCTTAGGAAAAGATCTTAGAATCTTATTTATGAGCTCAAAATCCGAAAAACTTTTGCCGAGTCCTTTTAAACCATTGACAACATCCATGAAACGGGTATATATGTCGCCAATAGTCTCACTCGATTTTATTCAGAAAAGTTCAAAAGAATGTATCAAAAGATTGATTTTTGACTCTTTCACTCTACTTGTGTCTTCGTGAGTCACTTCGAGTGTATGCCAAATATCAAATGCGGTTTCACAAATCGAAACACCACGATTGAACTCATTTTTATCAAGCGCACAAAATAAGACATTCATAGCCTTTGCATTAAGAGCGAAAGCCTTCTTCTCCAATTCATTCCAATCGATCATTGGAAGAAAAGACTTCGAAAATCCATTTTCGACAAGATTCCAAAGTTCAAAATCCATTGAAATAAGGAAGATCCTCATTCGGGTCTTCTAATAGGTGTAGTCCATCCCATTAAACATGGGTGGACATGTAATAGAGTGGCCCTCTTGATTTCCGGCGTATGTCATCTCTCTTGGGTTTTAATCCTATTGAGAGTTAACCCCACTCTGATACCAATTGTTAGGATCAAGAGCACTAAATAGGGGGGGGGTGAATTAGTGCAACGGAAAACTTTCGACGATTTAAAACTGCATTCGTACGATAAAAAAATGATTTCGATGCGAAAGCCGATTCGGAAAGTACTTCAACTTAATATTAAGCGTAAGTAGAGTTGAAGTAAAGTAATGGAGGCAGTTTGCAGTTTAAGATAGAGAGCAGAATGTAAATGCAAACCAAGATTTAGAGTGGTTCGATCAATCTTGACCTACATCCACTTTTAGCTTCCTCCTCTGATGAGGTCACCGACGTCCACCAGAGGCCTTCCTTCAATAGGCGAAGGCCAACCACCCTTTTACAGCTTTACTCCTTTTGACGGGCTTAGGAGACAACCCTTACAGATTTTTCACTCCTCTCTTGAATGATCAAAATTTAAAGAAAAGAGGGAGAAGAACTTCTAGCCTTTTATAACACTTTTAAGCTCTCAAAATCTCAGAATAAATGCTAAGTTTTGGTGCCCTTTCATGCATGAAAGGGTGCGGTTTATATAGGCCCCAAACTGGTTTGAATTTGGAACTCAAAAGTATCATCTCCCGAAATTCCGTGGTCCTGGCGGTAGTACCGCCATAACTGGGCAGTACTACCGCCTGACAGAGCTCGAAGACTGAGCTCGGACAGTACCATCGCCTGACAGGGGCGGTACCACCGCCCAGCCTCACTCGGAGACCGAGCCCAAGCGGTGCCACCGCTTGACCTGGGCGGTTCCACCGCTCAGCTGTCCTAGGAGACTCAGCTCCTAGGCGGTGCCACTGTCGACCCAAGCGGTGCCACCGTCGACCCAGGTGGTGCCACCACCGGTCAGGAAATCTGGGTCTGAATGGGCTGATCCATTTGGCCCAATTTAGGTCTTTCAAGGGCCCAATTGCCCCAAGATTAAGTTAATGGAATCACCTCCCATTTCTAACTTAATCATCATGCTAACTACAATATTTTTTAAGACATTTACTGCAACTTGCTCCGGTGCGTCAATCGCTTCTTTCGGCGAGCTTCCGACAAACTTCCGGCGAACATTCGATGAACTCTCGGCGATGCTTCGATAGACTTCCGGCAAACTCCTGGACTTGCGGCGATTCACTTAGCGAGTTCCGATGAACTTCTTTGGCAAGCACCTAGACTTCTCAGATTTGTTCCCGCAGAACCTCCGACGACCGTCCGGACTTCCGTCGAACTCTCGAACCCCCAACGTGATCATAGTCTTGACTCCGGCGTAACTCCTGCTGCATGTCTTACTTTCATCGTAGTTAATCCTGCACACTTATCTCAACATATGGATTAGATAACAAATGACAATTGACTTCATCATCAAAATCCGAGATTCAACATATATATATGTCTATATAAACATATATATATACATGTATATGTATATGTATGTATACATATATATATATATATATATATATATATATATATATATATATATATATATGTATATGTATGTATACATATACATATATGTATATGTATACATACATATACATATACATATATGTATACATACATATACATATATGTATGCATATATGTTTATGTATATATATACATATACATATATATATATATATGTATATATATGTATATATATATATATGTGTATATATATATGTATTGTATATATATATATATATATATGTATATATATATATATATGTATATATATATATGTATGTATATGTATATATATATGTATGTATATATATATATATGTATATATATATATATATGTATATATATATATCAAATGAATATAAATATTAATACACAAATATACCATGAGATTTTAATTTAATTATGCCTTTGACAATTCAAATGATAGGTATTTGTGTTACTTGCTACGTCTAGTTATGGTCACCAGAAAAGCCTATAATTGGAATTCAGATGATGATCTTTTATAGCGTGGCCGTGTTGAAAGAGAAATTGTTGGAGGCATATTACTTTTGTTTTAAGGATCCGTAGCCAAAATTAAAGGTCCCTAGTCCCTTTCTTTTTTTTCTTTAGCCAAATTGCGCATATGTTGCTCAAGACAAATGACTTCATATTTAACCATTTAAATTATCTTTTTTACTGCTATAATTTGATTGTTGATTGAAACTCTGAATGATACTACTCTTTAAGTACCTATTATGAATAAAATAACATTAGTAGCATTTTAGATAATTAAAACGTTGAAATGATAGATATCCAAAAAAAATTATCGCAGCTAATTGACCACGCAACTTTTCAACTGAAAATGGAACAACAATTGAATCGCTATGGATACTCAGCAACCTAAGCGTGCCATTATGCTAAGAAAATAAAACTTAAGAAGAGAAAGAGAAACTATTTATGAAAAACGAAAGAAGCCATCCTTGTGCAACTTCCATATGTCCACCAAAGAACTACCACTTATCAGACTCCTTACTGCCAAAAAAAAGCTTAATACATGGTTAAACATAGGTGTGCTTCTCCAAGCTATCCAAGCATCTGAGATTGCCCAGGGATGAGAAATCCACAAAAGCTGACCTTCCTAAACTATATCAGCCATGGAATGACGCAGTGCCCCTAGATAATTTTTTGTAACCGGTGGATGATTGATGACATTTCTTGCCCTGTTGAAGCACCAAGCAACAGATTATAGTGCTGGTGTCAACTGTCTGAGATAGCGCAATGGTAAATGACACAAGCCGTTGTTATCAGCCAACCTAAACCCTAAAAGCTGATCTTTCTAAATGATACAATGCGACAGATAAAATTTGGAAACAGATGGAATATAATGTCACTTATTTTCTTGTTGAAGCACCAACCTACAATAATATAATTATAATGCTAGAGCAAAAGGTACATGATAAAATCTTGCAACCAACATCCTGAAATAACAGCTGATGCAATCGCACAATGCCTAAAATAGGCCCATGTTGAATGCATGATCCTATCAAGGAGCAACGGAGCACTGCCCATGTTTGAGATAGTAGCACTGCATATGTTTGAGATAGTCATGTAGCTAAGGCCGAGAGTAAAAAAGTGGAGTTACTGAAGTTTCCATGTTGTGGACTAGAAAATGGGCAACCTGATACCAGATCTCAACAAAAATAAGTGGCCAAGAACAGTAGGTATGTAGGTTGGATACCGCCCTCGTCTTTTTACTTGCTCACAGTCATCAAGGCAAGAAGAACATTTGACCCAGAATCCATCAAACAAACGAAGGTTAGGAAGAGCTGTACTCATGTCCTGCCTGTCTCCTCTCCCAGCACAAGACCAAGAGGACCCAAACAAAAGGCTGATGTGATGGGAGGAGAGTAAAAAATGGACTTCTGGGCACCTCCCTGGCCATGACGGCATGCCTTCCACTTTACTTCGCCCCGAAGCTAACTCGATCAGAAAAACTACGACTTCCATCAAAATGCAAAGAAAAGGGGGAAAAAAGGAAAAACGCTTGTAAGTGAGCGACTGCTTCCTAGGGCTGATCTCGATCGCACAATCCACCGAAACCTAATTTGAATAAATAAGAAGAATTTAATTAGATATGTGTGGAACTTTTTCCGCAATTATTATGATTTTTTAATCGGAAAAAGTAAAAGGAAAAAAAGAAAGACTTTTCTCTTTAAATTTTTTCGGTTCGAAATTTAAATCCGTCGACTCCACACCGCTTAATTATTTGATTTTTTAATCGGAAAAAGTAAAAAGGAAAAAAAAAAAGAATGGGGCAAGACTATGACGGCGCCGGTTAGCACAGGGAAGTGTGGTGGAGCGATCACCTGAACCCTGGGGGAGGAGACGCCGAGGACGAGGATCTTGCGGCGACGTCGCCGGTGAGGCGGAAGTCGACGCGATCGTTGAGGGCGGCGTCGCGGACGAGGTCGAGGGCATCAGACTGCATGACGTTGAAGCGGTCGACGACGACGCGGGTCTCGACCAAGCGACGACTCTGGGCCGGCTGTTCGAACCCGGCACCGTTGCCACCCCCAGCGGCACCCCACGGTACATCACGTCCAGCGCCGCCGCATCGTACCGGATCCCCACCTGTTCGGGTTGTCCGCAAGGAACAGCAGCGTGATGTTGAGCGACAGGTACGCCGCCGTCGGCTGTGCCCCTCCGACGGCGGCCCCGCCAAGGGCGGAGACGGCGGGTGAAGCGGAGGAGGTGGTGGGGGCGACAAGGAGGTACTGTACGGCCACCTGCTGGAGGTCGAACTGGGGCTTCTTGGGCTTGAGGACGAGGACGACTACGAGGGCGACGGCGACGGCGAGGAGGGCGACGAAGATGAGGAGGAGGAATAGACAACAGCAGCAGCCCCTGAAGGAGGCGGCGGAGGAGGAGGTCGAGATGGGCCGGCCCATGTAATGACGGTGCCGGCGGCCGTCGAGCGGAGGGTATGGAAGATGGTGGTGGCGGTCCTCAGCGAGGTTCGTTGGGGTAGTCATCGCCACCGAGATCCGCCACCGTCTCTGGTGTTTGGATTTTGGAGCGTTAAGTCTTTCGGTCAGTCTTTTTGAAACTTTGTGACTCGAAAGAAGCCAGTGAGTTGGTGGCGGTGATCGTGAAGGTGTCCACTGTTTCTTAGTGGGGCGTCTAAGCGATGTTCGCTTTTATCTTTGTAGTTTTTGTTTAATAAGTGGACTAATCATTTTACATGTACGGGTGGAAGCACTATTCTTTTATAAAGACGTGCGTCGAAGACCGACCAAGTTCGAGTCCAACACCCTTAAGCTTGTCGACTAGACACACTCTTGCAACTATTGTTGATCCAGTCAAGTATGGTGTTCGGTTTGCTTCTCCTTCCGGTGATAAAATTCTCCGTGTCTCCCTACATAACCCACTGCTCCCAAACCCCCATGTTTAACCACTTCACCTTCTTTTGTGCACGAGACCCTATTAAATCCTGACTAACAAGGTACATTTTGGGTTCAAGACACGTTACAATCGATACTATATGTCAAGTCAGAATTTATATCAAGGCTTTGTTTGACTCACATACCGAGGTACTGTCCGACACATGCCAAGTTAGAATCCGTATCAAGGCGCTGTTCAACCCGCGTACCAAGGCACTGCCTGACATACACTAAGTCATAATCCGTACCAAGGTACTGTTCAACCCGCATACCATCACGCCAAACCCGTGTGCAACCGACCCACGAACAATGATACAGAAGCCTCTGTCGAGCCTCCGGACAAGGGAAGGAGAGAGGCAAACAAAACAATTCAACCCACTACTAACTTACCCGTCGGAGGAGCCAAAGTCGAGAATCACCCAATGAAGGCCATTTTAACAGACGAGCGACCACCCACGACCAGCGAGCGTTCCAACCTTGCAAGGCGTCGACCGACGTCCCTACGGCAAGCTATCAATTGGCACCCGGACCGAGAGATGTTGATCAAGACCCCGTCGTGAGGGCCCAATCGACCTTGGCACCCAGCTCATCCGGTAGAAGGCTCCCGATATCGACCCATGGACCAGGCCGTGCTGACTCATCAGTCATGCACATTTGTTCACCAATATCTTTGGCGCTAGAAGGAGGGCCATATCGTAGGAACATCTCGCAAGAGTTCTCCCCGAGGGAGAACCACAGACCAATCTGTTAGGATCAAGAGCACTAAGAGGGGGGGGTGAATTAGTGCAGAGGAAAACTTTCGACGATTTAAAACGACGTTCGTATAATAATAAGAACGATTTTGGTATGAAAGTCGATTCGGAAATTGCTTTAACTTAAGATCAAGTAAAGTGCAGTTAAAGTAAAGCTATGGAAGTAGTTGCAGTTAAGATAGAGAACAAAATGTAAATGCAAATCGAGATTTAAAGTGGTCGGTCAATCTTGACCTACATCCACTTTTGGCTTCCTCCTCCGATGAGGTCACCGACGTCCACTAGAGGCCTTCCTTCAATAGGCGAAGGCCAACCACCCTTTTACAATTTCACTCCTTTTGATGGGCTTAGGAGACAACCCTTACAGATTTTTCACTCCTCTCTTGAATGATCAAAACTTTGAAGAAAAGAGGGAGAAGAACTTCTAGCCTTTTATAACACTTTTAAGCTCTCAAAATCTCAGAATAAATGCTAAGTTTCGGTGCCCTTTCATGCATGAAAGGGTGGGGTTTATATAGGCCCTAAACTGATTTGAATTTGGAGCTCAAAAATGTCAATTCCCATGTTTTTGGGGTCCTGGTGGTACTACTGCCTAACAGAGCTCGGAGACCGAGCTCGGGCGATACCACCGCCTGTCAGGGGCGGTACTACCGCCCAATCTCACTCGGAGACTGAGCCCAGGCGGTGCCACCGCCTGATAGGGGCGGTGCTACCGCCCAGTCTCACTTGGAGACTGAGCCCAGGCGGTGCCACCGCTTGACAGGGGTGGTACCACCACCCAGCCTCACTCCGAGTCTCGGCTGCTGGGCGGTGCCACCGCCGACCCAGGCGGTGCCACCGCCGGCCAGGGAATCTGGGTCCGAATGGGCTGATCCATTCGGCCCAATTTGGGTCTGTCAAGGGCCCAATTGCCCCAAGATTAAGTTAATGGGATCACCTCCCATTTCTAACTTAATCATCATGCTAACTACGATAATTTTCAAGACATTTACTGCAACTTGCTCCGATGCGTCAATCGCTTCTTTCGTCGAGCTTCCGGCGAACTTCCGACGATCATCCGACGAACCCTCGGCGATGCTCCGGCGGATTTCCGACAAACTCCTGGACTTGCGACGATCCACTTGGCGAGTTTCGATGAGCTTCTTTGGCAAGCTCTTGGACTTCTCGGATTTGTTCTCGCAGAACTTTCGATGACCGTCCGGACTTCCGTCGAACTCTCGAACCCCCAACGTGATCATAGTCTTGACTTCGGCGCAACTCCTATTGCATGTCTTACTTTCATCGTAGTTAATCCTACACACTTATCTCAACGTATGGATTAGATAACAAATGACAATTGACTTCATCATCAAAATCCAAGATTCAACAATCTCCCCCTTTTTGATGATGACAATCAATTGATAACGGAGTTAACTTTAACTCCCCCTATCTATATGCCATACTCAAGATAAGTCATTCTTGAATTCAAAGCCTTTGAATTCAAGAGACATATTGATAAGTTAAGATTGTTTAACCTTATCAATACTTCCATCATGATTCCTATCATGATGTATCTCTCTGAAAATGATGTCAAGGCTTGACATCCATTTTCAAGTTTTACATTTCAAATGTGAATGATAGTAATGGTAGCAATTCATCATATGGTAAGATATCAACATGTAAAATTACGATACAAGTTCTTGATATCTTAACATAATGCAAATATTTCAAAGTGTTTAGCAATCATAGCATTTCTATCATGAATTTACCATATATTTCGATGCAAGCTTTTTTAACGTAATGCAAATTCAAATATGGCACTCATAGCATCAATTCATATATTTCTCCCCCTTTGTCATCAACAAAAAGGAGAACGATATAAGCAAATTTTAAACACAAGTAAGTGATAGGTAATTTTTCAACAATGAGTGATAGCATACCAATTATACAAATATCTCAAGGAAAGATTAAATCACGCTTCATTTTTACAAGGATCAAGATATGTATGTGAATCAATATCCTTGCAAGTAAAAAATCTTCCTTTTTTTTTTTCAAGAAGGAAATTATAAGAAGGAATCATTTTATCAAATCCATTTTTCGAAAATATTTTTCACATTATAAGCCTATGAAAGATGCATTTGCTAATTGATTCCACATGTCAAAAATCAATGAATCAAACTCGATATGGCATATGCTTATGAGAGCTACATTAAGTTCGAAAGAGAATAAGGTATCAAGAAAATCTGAAAATAAAATTTAACACTTTCATGCATTCGGACAAGGTTTTGCTATAGATTTTCCAATACAATCATGAAGATAAAACATGCTCATTATCATGAAAATTTTTATATCCAGAATACATAATTTCCAACATATTACTAAGGCATGTAATCATGTAAAATCATCATAGCAATTGAGTGATTTGATTATTGAATCAAGAAAGTCCGAAAAATAGATTTAATGAGTTCAAGCATTCGGACACATTAACATTCCTAATTCTCTTCTAATGAAATTAAATTGTTCTTCACTCAAAGGCTTTGTAAAAATATCAGCTAGTTGATGTTTAGTATCAATGAACTCTATAACTATATCATGATTAGTGACATGATCTCATATAAAGTGATGTCTAATATCAATATGTTTTGTTCTTGAGTGTTGAATGGGATTCTTTGTTAAACATATAGCACTTGTGTTATCACATTTAATGGGAATATTTTTAAGATGAACTTTATAATCTTCTAAGGTGTTTTTCATCCACACAACTTGTGCACAGCATGCACTAGCTGCAATATACTCGGCTTCGGTTGTTGATAGTGCAACCGAGTTTTGTTTCTTAGATGACCAGGAAACAAGAGCATGTCCCAAAAATTGACATGTTCCTGATGTGCTTTTTCTATCTAATCTACATCCAGCAAAATCTGTATCAGCATAAGCAATTAACTCAAACTTCTCGGTTTTCGGATACCATAATCCTAAATTTGTGGTACCTTTAAGATATCTAAGTATTCTTTTAACCGCTTTGAGATGAGATATCTTAGGGTTCGATTGAAACCTAGCACAAAGTCCTACACTGAACATGATATCTGGTCTAGTTGTAGTGAGGTAAAGTAAACTTCCTATCATACCCCTATAAGTTTTTTGATCGAAGCTTTCTCCACTTTCATCAACTTCTAACTTAGTGGATGTGCTCATAGGAGTGTTAATAGCTTTTGAGCTTTCCATATTAAATCTCTTTAGTAAATCTAAAGCATATTTAGTTTGACTAATAAAGATGTCATTTCTTAGTTGCTTAATTTGTAAGCCTAAGAAAAAGGTTAATTCTCCCATCAAACTCATTTCAAATTCTAGACTCATGGTTTTAGCAAAGGATTCACAAAGAGATTCGTTTGTAGAACCAAAGATAATATCATCAACATAAATCTGAACAATGAGAAAATTATTTTCAAAATTCTTGATAAACAATGTAGTATCAACCTTGCCTTTTGTAAAATTATTTTTAATAAGAAAAGAACTAAGTCTCTCATACCAAACCCTTGGGGCTTGTTTTAAACCATAGAGAGCTTTAGTTAATTTAAACACATGATTAGTGAGGCTATTATTTTCAAATCCGGGAGGTTGTTCAACATAAACTTCTTCGGAAATAAAGCCATTAAGAAAAGCGCTTTTAACATCCATTTGAAATAGCTTAAAATTATTATTACTAGCATAGGCAAGGAGCATCCTTATAGCTTCTAATTTAGCCACAGGAGCGAAGGTTTCTTCGTAATCGATACCTTCTTCTTGGTTGAAACCTTTGGCTACTAATCTAGCCTTGTTTCTAACCACGATACCATATTCATCTTGCTTGTTTCTAAAGACCCATTTAGTACCAATAACTAAATGGTCATTTGGCCTAGGAACAAGCTTCCACACCTCATTTCTCTCAAATTGATTTAACTCATCTTGCATTGCGATAATCCATGAATCATCTTTCATGGCTTCGTCAATACATTTTGGTTCAATTTGGGAGAGAAAAGCGGCATTGGCACAAAATTCTTTAAGAGAAGAACGTGTTTCCCCTTAGATGTGTCTCCTAGAATTAGCTCCTTAGGATGAGCATCTACATATTTCCAATCCTTGGGTAAGGATGTTTCGGAAGTGGATGCATCCAAGTTGCTAGTTGGAGAAGGGGTTTCATTTAAATTCAAAGAATCAAAATTAACATCATCATCAAAATCATTTTTCTTGATTTCGGAAATCTCATTGAAAACAACATGAATGGATTCTTCTATAATTAAAGTTCTTTTATTGAAGATACGAAAAGCTTTAGAAACCGAAGAATAACCAAGGAAAATTCCTTCATCGGATTTAGCATCAAATTTTCCTAAGGCATCCTTTTCATTCAAGATAAAACACTTACACCCAAAAACTTTAAAATATGAAACATTGGGTTTTTTGTTGTTCCACAACTCATAGGGAGTTTTGGTGAGTAAGGGTCTTACTAGAACTCTATTCAAAATATAGCATGTAGTGTTTACGGCTTCGGCCCAAAAATATTTGGGTAGGCTATGTTCATTCAACATGGTTCTTGCCATTTCTTGTAAATTTCTATTTTTTCTTTCTACTACATTTTGTTGAGGATTTCTTGGAGTAGAGAAGTTATGATTGTATCCATTAAATTCACAAAATTCTTGAAAATCATGGTTTTGAAATTCACCACCATGATCACTTCTAATTGACGAAATCATAGAACCCTTTTCATTTTGGACAAGTTTGCAAAACTTGGTAAAATATCTAAAGCATTCATTTTTATGTTTTAAGAAATAAGTCAATGTGTATCTACTATAGTCATCTACAATGACGAAAGCGTATTTGCTACCACCTAGACTTGATGTAGAGATAGGTCCAAACAAGTCCATATGGATCAATTGTAAACGCCTAGAGGTGCTTATTTGATTCTTAGATTTGAAACTACCCTTAATTTGTTTTCCTAATTGACAAGCATCACACACATTATCTTTGATGTACTTGATATGAAGAATTCCTCTTACAAGTTCTTTGGATGATATTTGAGTGATTAGTTTCATGCTAGCATGACCTAATCTCCTATGCCAAAGCCAAGCATCCTCATTCAAAACCGAGAAACACATTTCATTACAAAGATCATTGATGTCAATAGTGTATACGTTATTTTGTTTTAATGCAATCATAGATGTGTTTTTGTGTAGTTTTTCAATGATGCAAGCATTAGATTCGAATTTGACAACATATCCTTTATCACACAATTGACTAATGCTCAAGAGGTTATGTTTTAAACCATCAACTAACAAAACATCTTAAATAAAGAAGTTGGATTTGTTACCTATGGTTCCTTTGCCAATGATTTTACCTTTGTTGTTGTCTCCGAAGGTGACATAGCCTTCGTCTATGCTAGTGAGTTTAGAGAATTGAGATGGATCTCCGGTCATATGCCTTGAGCATCCACTATCAAGGTACCATCTCTTGCTCCTAGCTTGTGATGATGTATGTTTCTACAAGAAAGGATGATTTTTAGGTACTCATTTACTTTTGGGTGCCTCAAACACTGATCTAAATTGTTTATCATGTTGCATAGAATTTATCGTGGTTTCTTTAGGAACCCAAATCAATTTGTTTGGACTAACTTTCTTGAGTGGACAATGATAAGTTCTATGTCCATGTTTGCAACAAAAGTTGCATTTGCTTTAGTACCGAACATATAAGATAGGGCCTTTAATGAAGGTGGTTGGATTTTGGTGAGGACTTCTCACAAATCCGATTCCACTTCTTTTAGGAACATGACCCTTATTTGTAAGGATCATATTCAAAGACCTGCTATCAACCTCGAATTTCTTCAAGGTGTCCTTAAGTAGCAAATTCTCCTTTTGGAGAGTTTCTAGATCATGACATTTTTTACATGGAGCTAAACTATCATGATATTGAATTTCTAATTTATCGAAATTACAAATAATACTATCATGCTCCTTTTTTAGCAATTTGTATTTTCTACTAATAGTTTTGCATTCATCAAATAAGTCATGGAAGACATTTAGTAATTCATCAAATGATAAATCTGCATCAATTAAATTTGTTACCTCATCTTCGATGGCCATTAGGGCATAATGAGTAACTTACTCGGTGTTGGACTCCTCTTCTTCGGATGCGCTTGAGTCATCCCACGTTGCTTTGAGTGCCTTCTTCTTTGGTGTTCTCTTCTTGGCTTGGGGACAATTACTTTTGTAGTGTCCCGGCTTCTTGCATTCGTAGCAATTAACTTGGTCCTTTTTTGTTTCAAATTTATTTTTTGAGTCATTTTTAAACTTGTTTCTTTTAATGAATTTTTTGAATTTCCTTGTTAGAAGTGCCAAGTCATTGTCACAGTCTTCATCACTTGAGTTTTCTCTCAAGTGGTCTTCGAAAGTTCTAAGTGTCATATCCTTCCTGTTCTTTGGAAGGATGTCTTCTTGCTCTTCATGAGCTTTGCAAGTCATTTCGTAGGTCATTAATGACCCGATTAATTCTTCAAGAGGGAAATTGTTTAGATCTTTAGCCTCTTGAATAGCAGTGACTTTAGGGTCCCAACTCTTAGGAAGGGATCTTAGAATCTTATTTACGAGCTCAAAATCCGAAAAACTTTTGTCGAGTCCTTTTAGACCATTGACGACATCCGTGAAACGGGTGTACATATCGCCAATAGTCTCGCTCAGTTTCATTCGGAAAAGTTCAAAAGAATGTATCAAAAGATTGATTTTTGACTCTTTCACTCTACTTGTGCCTTCGTGAGTCACTTCGAGTGTATGCCAAATATCAAATGCGGTTTCACAAACCGAAACACGATTTAACTCATTTTTATCAAGCGCACAAAATAAGGCATTCATAGCCTTTGCATTAAGAGCGAAAGTCTTCTTCTCCAATTCATTCCAATCGATCATTGGAAGAGAATGTTGAATCTTGGATTTTGATGATAAAATTAATTGATTGTGTTTAGATGTTTAACTGCATTTTTTAGCATTGCAGGTCTACTCGATCAGGATTAGACAGTTGACGCAGGAGGAATTGACGTTGCGCCGGAGGATATCACGTCAGGATATTGGACGGTAGAATGCTTCGGACGTTGGGCATCGGGCCAAGGAGAGCGGAATTGCACCAAGGATATCGGGGTTGCAGAGGTCAACCACCGATTGGGCAATAAGCCACAAGAGAGAACGATGCGCTGAAGAATCGGACGAAGCGCCAACCAATGACGTGCCGGGCAACAGAATGTCAATTCGCGTTGTAATAATTGTCTAGATCGGAGTAGAGTTTTGGCTTGTGTGTGCAGGATTAACTACGATAACGATGAAGACATAAAGCGAAACAAAGTGCCGGAGTTAAGCGCGAAGGATTCGTTGGGAGTTCGAGAGTTCGACGGAAGTCCGAAGGTTCATCGGGAATGCTGTCGGAACTAGCCGAGAATGAGTAGGGAGCTTGCCGAGGGGTTTTCGGAAGCTCGCCGAAAGGTTCGTCGGAAGTTCGCGGAGCTCACCGAGAAAGATCGTAGCTTACCGAAGAAGCTCGTCGAAACTCGCCAAGATCAAATCGTGAAGTCTCGGAGCTTGCCGGGAGTCCGCAGAATGGTTTCCGAGAGTTTCTCGGAAGACCGCTGGAAGTTCGACGGAAGAAGTCTTGACTTGTGGACTTTGTAATAGCTTAGGAAATGTCTTTAAACTCGTAGTTAGCATGTTAATTAGGGTTAGGATTAGGTATTAATCTTATAACCCAAGTAGGGGCCAATTGGGCCCAAGTTCGGACTAGTTTGGGCTAAGTTTGGAGCCCAACTAGTGAGCTAAAAGAGCCAGGCGGTGGCACCGCCCAGCACCCGAGAGCCAGGCGGTGGCACCGCCGGTCTGGGCGGTGGCACCGCCCAGCACCCGAGAGCTAGGCGGTGGCACCGCTGGACTGTGCGGTGGCACCGCCCAGTACACTTTTAGTGTCAAAACTGACAGGCGGTGGCACCGCTAGCTTCAGGAACAGAAGAGAATTCAAATTTTGGAGCCCAAATTTGAATCCTCTTGAGGCCTATAAATACCCCTCAATTCTCAGCAGAGATAACAACTTTTAGAGAAGCAATAGAGTGAAAAAAAGTCTTAGCAAAGCCTTAGCAAGTCTTACTTTCAAATTGCTTGAGTGTTCACATCCCTTTCTTTCTTGCTGAAATTTTGTAAGAGTGTGAACCACTTGTAAAGGTTGTAAGAGGGGTATTTGTCCTTCCCCTTCAAAGTGATTTGCTAGTGGAAGTTGGGAGCCTCATCGAAGAAGGCTTCGCAAGTGGATGTAGGTCGCATGACCGAACCACTATAAATCGGTTTGCGTTTTTCTCATTGTCATTTACATTACTGCAAACCATCTTCACTTTGATGCTCTACTTCTTTGTCTCCTTCATACGTATGCCTTCAAGTTAAAACGCAATCGAAACGGTTTCAAACGAAACGTTGCTTTTATCGTACGAAGTTTCCGAAAGTGTTTAAATCATTGAAAGTTTATCGTTCTTTACCACTGCACTAATTCACCCCCCCCCCCTCTTAGTGCCGCTCCGGTCCTAACAATTGGTATCAGAGCCCGATATTTCTCATTTCGGATTTACACCCGAGAGAAATGGCTCTTCATGGCTTTCAAGAGGGCTTTTCGGTTTTTCGTCCACCGTTGTTTAACGGATTGGACTACACTTATTGGAAAACTCGAATGAGAGTTTTCTTGATTTCTATGAATTTGGATTTATGGAATATTATTGAAAACGGTTTTCAACTTCCCTCTAAACCGATGAACGAATGGTCGGATTTGGAGAAGAAGTATTTTTCTTTAAACGCAAAGGCTATGAATGTCTTATTTTGCGCTTTGGACAAAAATGAGTTCAATCAGATTTCTATGTGCGAAACGGCTTTTGATATTTGGCGAACACTTGAAATCACGCACGAGGGAACTAGTAGAGTCAAAGACTCGAAAGTTAACATTTTATTGCATGATTTTGAGCTTTTTCAAATGCAACCAAGCGAGACTATAGGCGACATGTACACCCGTTTCACGGATGTCGTCAATAATCTAAGAGTTCTTGGTAAATCTTTTTCGAATTTTGACCTCGTAAGTAAGATCTTAAGATCCCTTCCAAAAAGGTGGGATGCTAAAATAACCGCAATACAAGAGACAAAAAATTTAAATGATTTTCCATTAGAAGAATTAATCGGGTCATTAATGACCTATGAAATGACACTCTTGGAACATTTTGAACCCGATGAGCACTTGAACCACCTTCCAAAGAATAGGAAGGATTTGGAACTCCGGACAAATGAATACCACTTGAGCGATGACTCAAGTGATGAGGACAATGATGAACTTGAACTTCGAACACTAAATCTTAATAAGTTCATTAAACAAAAATCTAAAATAAACAATGAACTTGAATGGAGGAAGAGGCCAAAGAAGAGGAAGGCAACCAAGGATGAAACAAGAACTTCCAAAGGTGAAACGGCGAATTGGGCTTTGACGGGCTTCGACTACAAGGTAAGTAACTCAACTCTCTTAAATTATTTTGAAATTACGTGATGCTTTTTATGATGCATTTTCCTCTTTTATTTAGTTTAGAATTAATTTTCTTGAAAATTGCATGTCTAATAATTTAATAATGAAAATGTAAAAATTAGGAATCATGCTTATGATTCTAGTAATTTTAAAAATAATCATGAAAATTGCATGTTTATGATAAATAAAATGATTTTGATTAAAAATGACTTATGAAATTATGCTATATGTGGTTAAGAAGTAATAATGTGTATCATATTGATTTCCATTGTTATTTCTCGATTTTGATTAAATGAAATCATGTTTGATTTGAAGTAATGCATAATGATGTAATTATGTAATGAAAATATTAAATATTTTGAAACCATGTCTTGATGTCATGCATAATGATCATACTTAATAGATTTCGAAATTATGCATGATGATTCTTGAGACTTATGGATTATCAATTTTTACGGTAATGAAAATGGATTTTTCGATCCTAAACATTGATGCATGTTTTTATTTGACATAAATGAAAAAGCATGCTAACATGAAATCAATCACTTAAAATAAAACACTTAAAAAAGGGGGAAAATATATTATCAATGAAATCATGAATCTATTTATGTTATGAATTTTGTGAACCTTAAAAATGATTTTGATGATTTAAATTTGAAATGAGTTTTATCAAAATCATGATCTTGATTTCTTGGAATAACATGAGATTTTCTTTAACAATCATTTTGATTATTTAAAAGGAGATTTGTCGAAATGATTTATGGAACTTTGGATTCATGAATTAATCCTTCATTTGTTTATGAGATGGTTGAAATCTTTGTACATTTGAATTCTTTCCCTTCTCCCTTCGATTTTTAAATTTATACATGTTATATGTTGAAAATTTAAAACCATGTTTTGATATCATGCATACCCAAGAAATGTTGATTTGACAAATTGAATGAATTGAAAATGAATGATGAATTTTCTCTTGAATATTACTTGTGATATTTTTTTTTATGAATCATTATCTTGATTTCTCGATATTTGATATATGAAATTTTATAATGAATCAAGATTTTTCTTTAATCAATCTCCTAAGATTTTCTTTTGATTATTTATGAGGAGGTTCTTCAAAAAGAAATCATGCCTTTTGGTATACACATATTCTAATCCTTCATGATATGATTTTTATGCAATTGCTTGTATTCATGAAAATATTCATCTCATCACCCAATTAATTCTTCTTGATATTCCTAATGTGATGAATGAAATTATGCATGAAATACAAATGAGAAGTTAATTATCATGCATGATAGGATGTAATGAATATTGACATTTAGATACTATCATTTGAAAAAGTTATGATCATACATGGCAAGATGCAATTTGACAAATTAATACCATGATGATTTGAAATGTTTATGATTTGAAATGATGCATATGCTTTTTATTATGATGATGCATGTGATGTATTGCATATGCTGTGTATCATGAATGCTTTAAATGATAAATGTTTGGTACCAACAATCATGAAGAGAATAATACTTAAAATGTTGATTTAATGTTCGGTATCATGAATACTTTATTATCATACATGAAAATAGTGATAAATATTTTGAAAATAAATGTTTGAATCATGTTAGATGATTTTATATTTTGTGCATGATGAGTTATAGTGATGATTGAAACAATGATTGAAATAATATGAATGATAAAACATGAGATTGTCTATAATGCAAATTTATTGATCTCATGATGTGTAAACTGAAATAATGATTGGAATATTGATGTAATTATAAATGATGATTTGATAATATGCATGAAATACTCTTGATATTATTTTGATGCATACAAATGAAAAGTTTTGATCATGCATGGTAGGATATAATTTGACAAGTTGATACCATCATGATATGAAACATTTATGATTTACAATGATCCATGCAATTTGATGATTTGGTATTATGCATGCAATACTTTAACGTATGATAATGATGCATGCAATGATGAAATATTCTTGATAAAATTATTATTTTGATATTCATGACTTGAATATTCCTTTCTTTTTGCCAATGACAAAGGGGGAGAAAGGGTTGCTAATGTGCTATCTTGAATTAATGTAAAGGGTCATCTCAAAGAGAAATTAGCTAACTTGCACAAGACAAGAAAATGCAAAAACTTGCTTACTTTCTTGCACATCTAAAGAGAAGATGCAAATGTAGCTCTTACCAAATTGTTTGCTTGCCTCATGTCAAACATGGTCCCTTGCTAGTTTGGCATTTTGGGAAGGAAGCAAAAATGATACTTCTCGAAAAAGAAGAAAGAGCTTACTTTCTTGAACATCTTTAATTTGCTAGCTAGAATGATGTACAATTTGCTATCTTGAACATTACAAAGAATTGCTATCATGCACATCGCAAAGAAAAGCAAAAATACAAACTTGCACATCTTTAAATTTGCTAGCTTGTATGTAGTAAAACTTCATATCGTAAAAGTTGCTAGAGAAGCAAAGAATTACTATCTCGAAAGAAGCAAAAAATGCAAAACTTAGAAAACTTGCAATATAATTGCTCTTGCCATGCTTTGTATAAAAAAATAGGATGATATCCTTAAAAGCATCGCATTAAATTTTTAGTATCGCAATGTATCACATGTATTGCAAATTGAAATTTTTGAGACTATTATCATATCATGTTTAACAATTGATGTCTTTCATGACATAATTTCTTTGAATTTTTGTCTTGTATGTATCATGTGATGATTGAAATATTGATTGATGCAAATTCATAATTTATGTAAAAGTCTAAATCATTGGTTCCTCTCCTTCTTTTCGGCACTGACATAGGGGGAGAAAGATTGCTAGCTCAAGGCAAATGCTGGCTAGCTTGTACTCTTCCCTACTTTTCGACAAAAACAAAGAAGAGAAAGCTTTTGCTACTTAGAACATGCAAAGAAAAGCAAAGTGCAATCTTACACAAGAAGCAAGTGTTGAATTACTATGTTGTGATGAAAATCTAGCTTCACGTTACAAAAATTTGAATATCTTTTAAAATAGCTAGAGCTACTTCTCCTTTTTGTTGATGACATAGGGGGAGAAGTATATTGATGACTTAATGCATTGAATTGAATATTTTATATATTTGCATGATGGTTTAAATGTTTTTCATAACATGTGATGAATGTTGCTTGGATTTGGATAATCCAAGTGTTCTATCAATGGCATATTGATAGGGGGAGTTTGGTTAAACTCCGGGGAGTTAAAGTTAACTCCGGTAGTCATCAATTAGTTGTCATCATCAAAAAGGGGGAGATTGTTGAATCTCGGATTTTGATGATGAAACTAATTGATTGTGTTTAGATGTTTAACTGCATTTTTTAGTAATGCAGGTCTACTCGATCAGGATTAGACAGTTGACGCAGGAGGAATTGACGTTGCACCGGAGGATATCACGTCAGGATATTGGACGGCAGAATGCTTCGGACGTTGGGCATCGGGCCAAGGAGAGTGGAATTGCACCAAGGATATCGGGGTTGCAGAGGTCAACCACCGATTGGGCAATAAGCCGCAAGAGAGAATGATGCGCTGAAGAATCGGACGAAGCGCCAACCAATGACGTGCCGGGCAACAGAATGTCAATTTGCGTTGTAATAATTGTCTAGATCGGAGTAGAGTTTTGGCTTGTGTGTGCAGGATTAACTACGATAACGATGAAGACATAAAGCGAAACAAAGTTTCGGAGTTAAGCGCGAAGGATTCGTTGGGAGTTCGAGAGTTCGACGGAAGTCCGAAGGTTCATCGGGAATGCTGTCAGAACTAGCCGAGAATGAGTAGGGAGCTTGCCGAGGGGTTTTCGGAAGCTCGCCGAAAGGTTCGTCGGAAGTTCGCGGAGCTCACCGAGAAAGATCGTAGCTTGCTGAAGAAGCTCGTCGAAACTCGCCAAGATCAAATCGTGAAGTCTCGGAGCTTGCCGGGAGTCCGCAGAATGGTTTCCGAGAGTTTCTCGGAAGACCGTTGGAAGTTCGACGGAAGAAGTCTTGACTTGCGGACTTTGTAATAGCTTAGGAAATGTCTTTAAACTCGTAGTTAGCATGTTAATTAGGATTAGGATTAGGTATTAATCTTATAACCCAAGTAGGGGCCAATTGGGCCCAAGTTCGGACTAGTTTGGGCTAAGTTTGGAGCCCAACTAGTGAGCTAAAAGAGCCAGGCGGTGGCACCGCCCAGCACCCGAGAGCCAGGCGGTGGCACCGCCCAACACCCGAGAGCCAGGCGGTGGCACCGCTGGACTGGGCGGTGGCACCGCCCAGTACACTGTCAGTGTCAAAACTGACAGGCGGTGGCACCGCCATTGACAGGCGGTGGCACCGCCACTGACAGGCGGTGGCACCGCTAGCTTCGGGAACCGAAGAGAATTCAAATTTTGGAGCCCAAATTTGAATCCTCTTGATGCCTATAAATACCCCTCAATTCTCAGCAGAGATAACAACTTTTAGAGAAGCAATAGAGTGAAAAAAAGTCTTAGCAAAGCCTTAGCAAGTCTTACTTTCAAATTGCTTGAGTGTTCACCTCCCTTTCTTTCTTGCTGAAATTTTGTAAGAGTGTGAACCACTTGTAAAGGTTGTAAGAGGGGTATTTGTCCTTCCCCTTTAAAGTGATTTGCTAGTGGAAGTTGGGAGCCTCATCGAAGAAGGCTTCGCAAGTGGATGTAGGTCGCATGACCGAACCACTATAAATGGGTTTGCGTTTTTCTCATTGTCATTTACATTACTGCAAACCATCTTCACTTTGATGCTCTACTTCTTTGTCTCCTTCATACGTATGCCTTCAAGTTAAAACGCAATCGAAACGGTTTCAAACGAAACGTTGCTTTTATCGTACAAAGTTTTCGAAAGTGTTTAAATCATTGAAAGTTTATCGTTCTTTACCGCTGCACTAATTCACCCCCCCCCTCTTAGTGCCGCTCCGATCCTAACAGAGAAGACTTCGAAAATCCATTTTCAACAAGATTCCAAAGTTCAAAATCCATTGAAATAAGGAAGATCCTCATTCGGGTCTTCCAATAGGCGTAGTCCGTCCCATTGAACATGGGTGGACGTGTAATAGAGTGGCCCTCTTGATTTCCGACGTAAGCCATCTCTCTTGGGTTTTAATCCGATTGAGAGTTAACCCCGCTCTGATACCAATTGTTAGGATCAAGAGCACTAAGAGGGGGCGGTGAATTAGTGCAGAGGAAAACTTTCGACGATTTAAAACGACGTTCGTATAATAATAAGAACGATTTCGGTATGAAAGTCGATTCGGAAATTGCTTTAACTTAAAATCAAGTAAAGTGCAGTTAAAGTAAAGCTATGGAAGTAGTTGCAATTAAGATAAAGAACAAAATGTAAATGCAAACCGAGATTTAGAGTGGTTCGGTCAATCTTGACCTACATCCACTTTTGGCTTCCTCCTCCGATGAGGTCACCGATGTCCACTAGAGGCCTTCCTTCAATAGGCGAAGGCCAACCACCCTTTTACAGTTTCACTCCTTTTGACGGGCTTAGGAGACAACCCTTATAGATTTTTCACTCCTCTCTTGAATGATCAAAACTTTGAAGAAAAGAGGGAGAAGAACTTCTAGCCTTTTACAACACTTTTAAGCTCTCAAAATCTCAGAATAAATGCTAAGTTTTGGTGCCCTTTCATGCATGAAAGGGTGGGGTTTATATAGGCCCCAAACTGATTTGAATTTGGAGCTCAAAAATGTCAATTCCCATGTTTTCGGGGTCCTGGCGGTACTACTGCCTGACAGAGCTCGGAGACCGAGCTTGTGCGGTACCACCGCCTGTAGGGGCGGTGCTACCGCCCAGTCTCACTCGGAGACTGAGCCCAAGCGGTGCCACCGCCTGACAGGGGCGGTGCTACCGCCCAGTCTCACTCGGAGACTGAGCCCAAGCGGTGCCACCGCCTGACAGGGGCGGTGCTACCGCCCAGTCTCACTCGGAGACTGAGCCCAGGCGGTGCCACCGCCTGACAGGGGCGGTGCTACCGCCCAGTCTCACTCGGAGACTGAGCCCAAGCGGTGCCACCGCCTGACAGGGGCGGTGCTACCGCCCAGTCTCACTCGGAGACTGAGCCCAAGCGGTGCCACCGCCTGACAGGGGCGGTGCTACCGCCCAGTCTCACTCGGAGACTGAGCCCAAGCGGTGCCACCGCCTGACAGGGGCGGTGCTACCGCCCAGTCTCACTCGGAGACTGAGCCCAAGCGGTGCCACCGCCTGACAGGGGCGGTACCACCGCCTGTTAGGGGCGATACTACTGCCCAGTCTCACTCGGAGACTGAGCCCAGGCGGTGCCACCGCCTGACAGGGGCGGTGCTACCGCCCAGTCTCACTCGGAGACTGAGCCCAAGCGGTGCCACCGCCTGACAGGGGCGGTACCACCGCCCAGCCTCACTCCGAGTCTCGGCTGCTGGGCGGTGCCACCGTCGACCTAGGCGGTGCCACCGCCAGCCAGGGAATCTGGGTCCGAATGGGCTGATCCATTCGGCCCAATTTGGGTCTGTTAAGGGCCCAATTGCCCCAAGATTAAGTTAATGGGATCACCTCCCATTTCTAACTTAATCATCATGCTAACTACGATAATTTTCAAGACATTTACTGCAACTTGCTCCGATGCGTCAATCGTTTCTTCCGTCGAGCTTCCGGCGAACTTCCGGCGATCATCCGACGAACCCTCGGCGATGCTCCGGCGAACTTCCGGCAAACTCCTGGACTTGCGACGATCCACTTGGCGAGTTCCGATGAGTTTCTTTGGCAAGCTCCTGGACTTCTCGGATTTGTTCCCGCAGAACCTCCGATGACCGTCCGGACTTCCGTCGAACTCTCGAACCCCCAACGTGATCATAGTCTTGACTTCGGCGCAACTCCTGTTGCATGTCTTACTTTCATCATAGTTAATCCTGCACACTTATCTCAACATATGGATTAGATAACAAATGGCAATTGACTTCATCATCAAAATCCGAGATTCAACACAATCATCCCTCGGTCGGGCCTGGAGATCAACCCCTCCCCGTCCTCAGAGATGGGGGGGTCCCAACCTCGACGCCAGATCGCTACTGGCGCCTATTCAACAACATGAGGTTGTCGCCCCCCGGACTTACCACAAGACCCTCGGTCGTATCACTCGAGGCGTTCCTCACCCTGACCAAGCAAGTGCAAGCCATGGCAGGGATGATGTAGATGCTCGTTCCACTTATCCCCTAGATCGTACAACTATTAGCTCCCTGACTGACCCGACTCGACAAAGGCCGAGTAGGGAGTAGGTCGGGACGGGAGAAGTTCGAGAGCAAACGATGGACCTGAGAGGTCTGCCTGAGCATAGCCTACCCGCACCCTACCGAATCACACCGCCCAGCTCCAAGCCCGACACCATATTGGCTGACTCGACGGACGACTCGTTCAGGGCCCAACTGTCCCGGGTCAACCAATGCTTGAACAAGTTCCGGAAATCACGGAGCGAGTCCAACAAAGGTGGCTTAGGCGGATCCCCCTTTACTCAGGAAATACAGGACAAGCCTATACCCCTCTGTTGGAAAATCTTAGGGGCGACATCACATGCGCAGCGGAAGAACAAGAAAACAAAATCCCCTACTCCTAAAGAGATGTTCGTCATCGTGCGAAGATTGGTGCGTAAAAAATCTGTGAAACAAACTGCATATAAAATAAATTGTGTTACCCAGGGAGATCGCATATCCATATTTTCTAGCAGATCTCTAAGAGAGGGTGAAGGAGGTCAAGCGTCCTCCTCTCTAGCGGTGATCCACACAGTAGGGCTGCGACGACGCTCCTCAAAACTCTAGGCCTGCTCTGAGGTGGAGAGGGGGGGGAGAATAGAAGAGGCAAGCAAAGACTCTAGCCTATAAGGCTCTGAATCTCTCCTATTTATAGAGGATCCCTGTCAAACCCTAATGGATCCTCCCCTAGTGGGTATTGGATCTGCATCCAATTACCCAAGCCTTTTAGATTAGTGGATCTCTATCCAATAATCTCTCATGGGCTCTTATTGGATCTCGTCTATGGGATCCAATAATTCAAGGGCTTATTGGATATCCAATAAGATAGAGGCTCCGATGGATATCTCATATCCGAACATCTACTCATCGCAATGCCTACCATATGTGTGTGACCCTCTAGGCCCAATATCGAGCTAGCCATGAGTCATAGTTGTCAGAACTCCTTCTGGCTTAGTGAATTATTATCTCTGTAATAATTCACTCGACTCATCAACTACGGACGTACTAGGCCACTATGCGGTAGTCCCCAAATGATACAGGGGAATCCAATCCATTGGACCTGTCTGTCCTTAGTTACCGTGTACCTATAGTCTCTCATCCATCTAATATCTAAAAGACCGTATATCGAGCATGGTGCTGTCAAACCCATATGGTTTCTACTCGAGTCTCGCTCTAATCGGATTCTCCCAAAGAACTCTTTCTCTCTCAATCCGAATGACCTTGGCTAGGGATTTGTCTAAGCAAGAACACATGGGATATTCCTCTCATGATGCCGAGAGTAGATGATCCTCTATCGACACTCAATAGCCCTCATAAGGTCGATTGCCACTCCCAATGACCAATTGTACTAGATCTGAGACATCCAAACCTATAAGTCTGGTATCAAAGAGTGGGGCACTCATATAGGATATCCTTGGTGTCTCAAGTCTAAGGACCAAATACACCACTAGGACTACGAAATCGTTGTCTGACAATAAGGCATCATCAACCATCCAGTATTCCGTAAGCGGATCAATCAGTGAACTCATTCTCTAATAAGCACCTGTACTGTATCCCTAGTGTCCCCATACGAGTAGCTATGAGACCAGCTGCATCTCTCATATGGACGGGTATACAGCACACTAGTCTGTCCGGTTATCACGATGTCCCTCTCGAGTAACCTATGACCGGGATTATTTAGGATCTATGTTTAAAGGTGAATCGGTCTCATTATCGTGATCTCATCACGATCCGATTCCCATTGCACAGATCCAAGGACATCACAATATATACATGCATATATGCAATAGACAATATAAAGTGATAAAAGCTAAAATATAATAAGCAAAAAGATTCCGTGTCAAGTCACACATGCTATCACTCACATAATTGGCTTGCTTGGCACCTATGACTAGCAATCTCCCACTTGACCTAAAGCCAATCACCTATGTGTCTGATCCCTATTAGATCCCTATGATGCTAAAAAAAAATCTGAGACAATAGCTTTGTTAGTGGATTTGGAATGTTATATTCGGATGGAACTCTTTCCACTACTACATCTCCTCGGGTTACGATCTCTCTGATAAGGTGGAACCTCCTTAGAACATGTTTAGATTTCTGATGAGACTTGAGTTCCTTCGCTTGAGCAATCACCCCGTTGTTGTCGCAATATAAGAAAATCGACTCCTCGCTATCTGGCACGACTCCCAAATCTATGATGAACTTCTTCATCCAGACTCCCTCTTTTGCTGCATCTGCTGCAGCAATGTATTCCGCCTCTATGGTTGAGTCAGCAGTAGTATCTTGCTTGGAACTTTTCCAGCACACTGCTCCTCTATTCAAAGTGTACATATACCTCGAATTCGACTTGCTATCATTGACATCAGACTGAAAACTTGAGTCTGTGTAGCCTTCAACCTTGAGGCTACTACCTCCATATACTAGTAAAAGATCCTTAGTCCTTCTCAAGTACTTAAGGATACACTTTACTGCTTTCCAGTGCTCCAAGCCTGGAAATGCCTGATACCTACTCGTGACACTCAAAGCATGCAATATATCAGGCCTAGTATATGAATACCATGGCATACATGATAGACCCTATTACCGAGGCATAAGGTATTATATCCATGTTCGCCCTTTCTTCTAGAGTCTTTGGGGACATACTCCTAGAAAGCGATATCCCATATCTCATCGGTATAAGACCTCTCTTGGATTTTTCCATGCCAAACATTTTGACAATGGTTTCTATGTGCCTAGATTGGGACAAGCCAAGCATCCTCTTGGATCTATCTCTATAGATCCAAATCCCCAAGATATATGATGCTTCCCCTGAGTCCTTTATGGAGAAGTGTTTAGATAAACAAGCATTTACTGTGGATAGCATTCCTACGTCATTCCCAATGATCAGGATGTCATCCACAAATAACACTAAAAAGGTGATAGCGCTCCCACTTATCTTCTTGTACACACAAGACTCATCTTCGTTCTTAACGAAGTCATAAGATCTGATTGCCTCATCAAATCTTATGTTCCAACTTCGAGAAGCTTACTTTAGTTAATAAATGGATCTACGCAACCTGCACACCTTATCTAGGCAGTCCTTGGACATAAATCCCTCAGGTTGTATCATATACACCTCCTCATCGAGGTTCTTATTGAAGAATACAGTTTTCACATCCATCTGTCATATCTCATAATTATAGTGTGCTATAATAGTCAATAGAATTTTGGATGGATTTTAGAAGGTTTCGTCATAGTCAACACCTTACCTTTGACGATACCCTTAGCCACTAGCCTTGCTTTATAGGTCTCTACCTTTCCATCTACTCCGATCTTTTTCTTAAAGATCCACTTGCAACCGATGGGTACAATACCTTCGGACGCATCAACTAGGTACCAAACCTTATTAGAGTATATAGAATCCATCTCAGAATTTATGGCTTCTTGCCACTTCCCAGAGTCTATACTCATAATAGCCTCCTCGTAGGTTTGAGGATCAATATCCTCAACATCCTCTCCTCTAATATGTCTCACATATCTCTTAGGAGGATGTGATACTCTGCCAGACCTACATAAAGTTGATTGTGTATTTGGTACCTGAACAAACTCGGGCTGTAGAGTGGTGCTTGAGCTTGGTTCTCCAACCTCGCTCAACTCTATCATTATCTAATTATCTCTGCCAAGAATATGTTCCTTCTCAAGGAACACTGCTTTTTTGGCTACAAAGACCTTTTGGTCCTCGAGATGATAAAAATAATACCCACAAGTTTCCTTAGGGTATCCCACAAATTTGTATCACTCTGTCCTCGATTCTAACTTATCGGGGTTGTGTCTTTTAACACGGGCAAGGCAGCCCTAAATATTAACAACTTTAAGATCGGGCTTCTTCCCTTTCCATATCTCATTTGGTGTAGACACTACCGACTTAGTTGGAACTCTGTTCAGAAGGTAAGCTGCGGTCTCTAGGGCATATTCCCAGAATGAGATGGGTAGGTTAGCAAAACTCATCATGGACCGTATCATATCTAATAGCATATGATTTCTACTTTCAGACACACCATTGAACTGATGTGTATAAGGAGGTGTCCATTGGGATAATATCCCATGGTCCTTGAGGAACTGAGTAAACTCTGTACTTAAGTACTCACCTCCTCGATTTGATCGAAGAGTTTTGATACTCTTTCTAGTCTGGTTCTCCACCTCATTCTTATACTCTCTGAATTTCTCAAAGGTCTCGGATTTGTACTTCATTAAGTATACATATCCATACCTTGAGAAATCATCAGTAGGTAATGAAGTAGGAGTAACCACTAATGGCATAAGTTGACATGAGTCCACATACATCACTATGTATGAGTTCCAATAGCTCAGTGGCTCTCTCTCAAGTTCCACTAAATAGAGAGTTGGTTAGTTTTCTACGAAGGCAAGGCTCACAAGTTGCATATGACTCATAGTCGAATAGATCTAGATATCCATCATTTAGCAACTTTTGAATCATTTCTTCATGGATGTGACCTAGCCTACAATGCCACAAGTATACACTGTTCATCTCATCTCGTTTTCTCTTGGACACACTTACATTCATGATATGTGGAGTAGTGTCTAGCATAAATAAACCATTATGCAATGTTCTTTTTGTGATGATCTCATCATCTAATAATATCGAACAACCATTGTTCTCAAAAACTAATTTATATCCACTAATTGTCAAACATGAAATGGAGATAATGTTTTTGATAATAGAAAAATAAAATAACATGCATCTAATGCAATAAAAACTCCACCAAGCAGATGTAGGGCGACCTCACCAATGGCTACTACAGTAACTTTTGCTCAATTGCCCATCTTGAGGTCTATCTCGCCTCTCTCTAGTCTCCTAGGCTTTGCCAAAACCTACAACAAATTACATATATGATAAGTACTACCGGTATCCAATACCTATATGTTATCATAAGAGTTTGACAAATGGAGATTGATCATTAATGTACCTAAAGCTTCACCAAGCTTTTGTTTCACCTTTTCTGTAAGGTACTCTTTGCAGTTCCTCTTCCAGTGCCCATCTTTGGCATAGTGGAAGCACTGGCCTTTGTCCTTTGCTAGGTCTTTCTTAGCAACCTTTGTTTTTCCTAGTCTGCCCTTGCCCTTTCCCTTCTTAAGGGACTTTTCTTCTTTTCCTTTCTTTCTGGTCTCACCAGTGTAGAAAACTGGCTTCTCTTTCCTAATAGTACTCTCTGCCTCCCTCAACATATTGAGGAGCTTTGGGATAGTCATCTCAAGCTTGTTCATATTAAAATTCATTATGAACTGTGAAAAGGAATCTGGTAGGACTGAGCACAATGTTCACACACAAGTTATCCTCTAAGAGACCATTCCTAGACTAGTGAGTTCTCTATCCACTCAATCATCTTTAGGATATTGTTCTGAACCGGTGTCTCCCTCAGTCATCCTAGTGCGGAAGAGGCTCTTAGATATCTCATATCGTTGAGGTCCTTCCCTGTTCCTCAAACAATTTGCAGACATATAGGAGAATAGATCTAGCATCCATCTTTCATGTTGTCTCTATAACTTAGGATTTATAGAGCCCAACATATACACTTA
>CM017195.1:25864162-25946662 GCA_004837865.1 Musa balbisiana
TATGATCGGAATTATTTAGGATCTATGTTTAAAGGTGAATCAGTCTCATTATTGTGATCTCATCACGATCCGATTCTCATTACATAGATCCATGGACATTACAATATATTCATGCATATATGCAATAGACAATATAAAGTGATAAAAGCCAAAATATAATAAGCAAAAGGATTCCATGTCAAGTCACACATGCTATCACTCACGTGATTGGCTTATTGGGCATCTATAACTAGCACCCTCAACTTCAGGCTGCCGGCATTGGAGACATACGATGACGACTCCGACCCCACAGAGCATGTTGTGGTGTTTCAGGCTCAAATGGCCGTCTACGGCACCTCTTACGCCCTGATGTGTCGAGCGTTCCTGACCACCTTCAGAGGACCAATACGAACATGGTCAGCCGGCTACACTTGCTCTCAGTCTCATCCTTCGACCAGCTTGCAAGAGAGTTCGAGCAAAACTTCCTCGCCAATGTGCGACCTAAGCCATTCCATCAACACCTTGCTAGCGTTATCTCAACACGAGGGTGAATCGCTCTCCCAATTCGTGGCGTGCTTTGGCCACGAAAATTCGGGGATTCCTAAACGCTCACCCTTCTGTAACCATGTAGGCATTCCTTATGGGCTTGAGGCCCTCGAGTTTCTTTTGGTCAATCATCGAGAAGCCACCTGCAACCATCCCCGAGATGCTCCATCGCGCCAATCAGTACATCGTCGCTGAAGCCATAATGGCAGGGAGGCGCAAGGACAACAAGAGGTCGAGGATGGAGCAAGCCCGAGGAGCAGCTCCGGCGCCCCATTGCAAGCTCACAGGAGTCCCATCGGCCTGAGTCAAAAGCTACATCACCCCCAGCTAGCACGCCACATGGCGCGATGGCACCGCTCATAGCAAAGGGTCTCCCACCGGCAGGCCTAGCCTAAGATCAACTACTCAACCAACAGGACCAGTCTCCTCTCGAGCCACACTGCTTGGTCGCCCTGACCAATGACTGGCCATTATCATCCTGCCATGATGCCAGGATTCTCGACTTGCGGCTTGTCAGCCCAGCTCTTGCCTGAGTCACTCTAAATCGGACCCCCGACTTGCAGTTCGCCGACCCAATCTTTGCTCGAGTCGCTCCATGTCGATTCTCGACTTGCGGCTTGTCAGCCCAGCTCTTGCCTGAGTCACTCTAAATCGGACCCCCGACTTGCAGTTCGCCGACCCAATCTTTGCTCGAGTCGCTCCATGTCGATTCTCGACTTGCGGCTTGTCAGCCCAGCTCTTGCCTGAGTCACTCTAAATCGGACCCCCGACTTGCAGTTCGCCGACCCAACTCTAGCCTGAGTCGCTCCATGTCGATTCTCGACTTGCGGCTTGTCAGCCCAGCTCTTGCCTGAGTCACTCTAAATCGGACCCCCGACTTGCAGTTCGCCGACCCAATCTTTGCTCGAGTCGCTCCATGTCGATTCTCGACTTGCGGCTTGTCAGCCCAGCTCTTGCCTGAGTCACTCTAAATCGGACCCCCGACTTGCAGTTCAAACTTCCTCGACCAATGTGCGACCTAAGCCTTCCATCAACACCTTGCTAGCGTTATCTCAACACGAGGGTGAATCGCTCTCCCAATTCGTGGCGTGCTTTGCCACGAAAATTCGGGGATTCCTAAACGCTCACCCTTCTGTAACCATGTAGGCATTCCTATGGGCTTGAGGCCCTCGAGTTTCTTTTGGTCAATCATCGAGAAGCCACCTGCAACCATCCCGAGATGCTCCAGCGCGCCAATCAGTACATCGTCGCTGAAGCCATAATGGCAGGGAGGCGCAAGGACAACAAGGGTCGAGGATGGAGCAAGCCCGAGGAGCAGCTCCGGCGCCCCCATTGCAAAGCTCACAGGAGTCCCACATCGGCCTCAGCTCTTGCCCGAGCTGCTATAGATCGGTCCCGACTTACTGCTTGTCGGCCCAACTCTTGCCCAAGCCGCTCTATGTTGATTCCTGACCTGCGGCTTGCCGACCCAACTCTAGCCTGAGTCGCTCCATGTCGATTCTCGACTTGCGGCTTGTCAGCCCAGCTCTTGCCTGAGTCACTCTAAATCGGACCCCCGACTTGCAGTTCGCCGACCCAATCTTTGCTCGAGTCGCTCCAGATCGGACTCCCGACTTGTGACTCGTCGGCCCAATGCTAGTTATAGGTGCCTAACAAGCCAATCACGTGAGTGATGGCACGAGTGACTTGACACGGAATCTTTTTGCTTATTATATTTTAGCATTTATCAATTTATATTGTCTATTACATATATACATATATATATTGTGATGTCCTTAGATCCGTGCAATGAAAATCGGATCGTGATGAGATCACGATAATGAGACCGATTCACCTTTAAACACAGATCCTAAATAATCCCGGTCATAGGATACTCGAGAGGGACATCGTGATAACCGGACAAACTAGTGTGCTGTATACCCATCCATATGATGGATACAGTTGGTCTCATAGCTGCTCATGTGGGGACACTAGGGATACAGTATAGGTGCTCATTGGAGAATGAGTTCACTGATTGATCCGCTTACGGAATACTGGATGGTTAATGATGCCTTATTATTAGATAGTGATTCCGTAGTCCTAGTGATGTATCTGGTCCTTAGACTTGAGACATCAAGGATGTCCTATATGAGTGCTCTACTCTTTGATACCAGACTTATAGGTTTGGATGTCCTAGATATAGTACAGTTGGTCATTAGGAGTGGCAGTCGACCTTATGAGGGCTATTGAGTGTCGATAGAGGATCATCCACTCTCAGCGTCATGAGAGGAATATCTCATGTGTTCTTGCTCAGACAAATCTCTAGCTAGGGTCATTCGGGTTGAGAGAGAAAGAGTTCTCTAGGAGAATCCGATTAGAGCGAGGCTCAAGTAGAAACCATATGGGTCTGACAGCACCATGCCCGATATATGGTCTCTAGGATATTAGATGGATGAGAGACTATAGGTATACGGTAATTGAGGACAGACAGGTCCAATGGATTGGATTCCCCTGTATCGTTTAGGGACTACAATGTAGTGGTCTAGTACGTATGTAGTCGATGAGTCGAGTGAATTATTACAAAGATAATAATTCACTGAGCTAGAAGGAGTTCTGACAGCTATAACTCACGGCTAGCTCGATATTGGGCCTAGAGGGTCACACAAATTTGGTAGGCATTACGATGAGTAGAGGTTCGGATATGAGATATCCGTCGGAGCCCCTATCTTATTGGATATCCAATAAGCCCATGAATTATTGGATCCCATGGACGTGATCCAATAAGAGCCCATGAGAGATTATTGGATAGAGATCCACTAATCTAAAATGCTTGGGTAATTGGATGCAAATCCAATACCCATTAGGGGAGGATCCATTAGGGTTTGACAGGGGTCCTCTATAAATACGTGGGATTTAGAGCCTCATAGCCTAGAGCCTTTGTTTGCCTCTCCTATTCTTCTCCCCCTCTCCACCTCAGAGCAGGCCTGGAGATTTAAGGAGCGTCGTCATAGCCCTGCTATGTGGATCACCACTAAAGAGGAGGACGCTTGACCTCCTTCACCCTCTCCTAGAGATCTGCAAGGAAACAAGGATATATGATCTCTCTAGGTAACACAATCTATTCTATACATAGTTTGTTTCACGGATTTTTACGCATCAATCTTCGCACGACGACGAACATGTTTTTGAGAAATTGGGGATTTTGTTTTTCTTGTTCTTCCGCTGCGCATGTGATGTTGCCCCAAGATTTCTCAACAGTGGTATCTGAACGAATTTTGATGTCAAAATCGTTGACGCAAAAGCGAAAAAGATAGCAACTATTGGTGCCCTTGCTGTCGTCGTAGATGGCAGCGTTGCCATCTGCGTGCAGGCAAGCCGCGTGCAGCGGTAGCCGTAAGGCCGGCGGTATGCGGCCAGGCCCTTGCGCGCGGGCACGGTGGCCACCTACACGCGGGCACTACTGTAATATCCCACACTTTTAAAATTTATTGATTTATTTGTAAATCGAATGATATATATGTAAATATAGAAATTTCAAGGACTAAATTATTAAGTTGCAAAAAAAAAAAAAAAAAAAAAGTAAAAGAAGAAAACCGAAAATAGAAGAAAATCGAAAATTTCGGTTTTATCCCACCGCCTCCCACGCTCTCTGTTTTCTATGGGAAACAAAGAGAGGAGCTGGGGGCGTTGGGGAAGAAGAGGAGAAGAAGTAGAGAAGGAGGGAAGAGGAGGAAAGGAGGAGAAGAAGAAGAGGAGGAGAAGGGAAGAAGAAGAAAAGAAGAGGAAGAAGAAGAGGAGAAGAAGAGAAGAAGAAGAGGAGGGAAGAACTTGAAATTTTTGCTGATTTAGTTCTCCTAGAGATTTAGAGTTTTGATATTATACTTGGTATGGATTGACTATCTTCATATCATACCAGTATGGATTGTTATATAACAAATTATCACTTTTTGTATATTAGATCAGCCCATCTTTTATTTTGAGAGTATTAGACACGATTTACCTCCTTGCCTAATGTATCCTTGGATGACTTGCCCGGATTACCTTCAAACATGACTTTGCTTTTGATTAACTCTTGGGACAATCCTAATATCTAAGTCTCTCTATAGAATGACATCATCTGAGTAAGTAGAATTGAAAAAGCAACTACAAGGATAATTAAATAAGGATTTTATTTGGCCTAATATTTCATCATGGGATGCTCTGGCGTTAGTTAAGATGGATGGAACATTGAGGCTTTACATTAATTATAAATAATTGAATCAGGTGATCATAAAAAAAAAAAGTATCCTCTTAAGTAACGACTTGTTTAATCAATTGAATAGTGCATAAGTACTTTCCAAGATTGATCGAAGATCGGGTTACCATTTATTGAAGATCAAGGAGGAAGATATTTTTAATCACTCTTAGATTAAGGTGTAATTGAATTGTATTCTATTGATGAAACTATTTGGGGGATGAAGAAGGAAATGAATAAAACATCATTATCTTTTCATCGATTGAGGTATAATCAATTTAGAGGACTAAATTTTCTTTTAAGGGGGGGAAGAGTGTAATATCCCACACTTTTAAAATTTATTGATTTATTTGTAAATCGAAGGATATATATGTAAATATAAAAATTTTAAGGAATAAATTGTTAAGTTGCAAAAAAAAAAAAAGTAATAGAAGAAAACCAAAAATAGAAGAAAACCAAAAATTTCGGTTTTATCCCACCGCCTCCCACGCTCTCTGTTTCCTATGGGAAACAGAGAGAGGAGCTGGGGGCGTTGGGGAAGAAGAGGAGAAGAAGTAGAGAAGGAGGGAAGAGGAGGAAAGGAGGAGAAGAAGAAGAGGAGGAGAAGGGAAGAAGAAGAAAAGAAGAGGAAGAAGAGGAGAAGAAGAGAAGAAGAAGAGGAGGGAAGAGGTGGCTGCGGCAACTCTATTTCCCGCAGGGGGAAAAAGAGTGGAGGAGGCGCTGTTCGTCGGGGAGGAGAAGGGAACAAGAGGAGAAGAAAAATAAGAGAAGAGGGAGAAGAGAGGGAAGAGGGAGGGGAACGAGAGGTAGCTGTAGCAACTAGGGCTGCAGCACCTCTGTTTCCTGCAGGAGGAAACAGAGGAGTGCTTGTGTGGGGGCGTCGAGGAGGAGAAGGGAAGAAGTGGAGAAGAAGAAGAAGAAGAAGAAGAAGAAGAAGAAGAAGAGAGGAGGGTGGCTGCGGCAAGGCTGCAGCGAGGAGGTGTGTGGCGTCAGGGAGGAGAAGGGAAGAAGAAGAGAAGAAGAAGAGGAGGGAAGAGGTGGCTGCGGGGAGGAGGCACTGTGCGTTGGGGAGGAGAAGGGAAGAAGAGAAGAAGGAGAAGAAGAAGAAGAGGAGAAGCAGGAGAAGAGGTTGTGGCACCTCTATTTCCCGCAGGAGGAAACAGAGGAGAAGAAGGACAGTGCATCGGGGAATAGCAGGGGAGGAAGATGGCTGTGGAGGCTGTGGCTATGGTGGCAGCGGCAGGGAAGAAGAGGCTGCGGCTACTGGGGTGGCAGCTACAGCTGCAGCTGGAAGAGAAGAAGGAGAGGAAGAAGAGCAGGGGAGAAAGAAGGGGGGCTGCGGCTGCGGCGATGGCAGCTGTAGCTAGAAGAGAAGAATGAGAGGAAGAAAGGCTGTGGCTGTGGTGGCTACGGCCGTGGCTGCGGCTGCGACTGCAGCGGTTGCAGTTGGGAAAGAAGACAAGGAAAAGAGGAAGAAGAGGGAGAAAAGAGGGATGAAGAGGAAGAGGGGAAGGTGGCTGCGGCTGCGGCTGCGGTTGCAACTGTGGCAATGGCAGCGACGGCGGCTGCGGCTACGATTGTGGCTGCGGTAGCGTTAGCGGTGCGGTTGCGGCAGCAGCGTGGCTGCGGCAACTGCGGCATTGGTGTGGCTGCCGCAACTACGACAGTGGTGTGGCTGCGGCACTATGGCAGCGGTGTGTCTACGACAGCAGCAGCAACAATGGCTACAGCAGTGGCGGTGGCTACGGCAGTTGTGTTTGGGGAAGAAATAAAAAAGGAAAATGAGAGAAAGGAAAAAAGGAAGTAGTGTAGTGGCAACGGCAGAGGCAGCAGTGAGGCTGCGGCAGCAACGGTGGCTGCGGCAGCTGTGTTTGGGAAAGAAAAAGAAGGAATGAGAGAAGGAAGATAGGAAGTAGTGCAGTGAAAGGGGCTGCGGCGATTAAAATCTACGAAAGGCAAGTGTTTCAATCTTTTCCATTGTATCGATACTTTCTATTACAAGTGTTCTGATCATTCCTATTGCAAGTGTCCTAATCTTTGCTTTATTGTAATTTTATCTTTGTATTTGTCTTAAATATGAAAATTTTGAATTGTTCTAGCCTTACATTTGATATATCTCCTATTTAGACGTAATGATTTGAATATGTGAAACTTCCGAGATATAACCTTTTTACCTTGTTATGATTATAACTTTATGCATTGACCTCTGATTTGGACAAAACTTATTTAATCTGAATATAGACTCATAAACCTTTCTTTTGATACCTTATTCTAAGAATTTGGAGTAAGGTTGCCTGTCCAAACTTCTGTTTCGAATGAGCTTACGAATTCTGATACTGAACTGCCTATAAGTCCCTGTTAAAAACTTTGATTTATTCCAAACTTATTTCATTGGAAGCTAGACTCGTAGATCTTTCCTTTGATACCTGGATTGAAATATTTAGAGTCCAAATGTCTGCTCAGTTATCTATTGAATCCGACCCTATGGATTCTGCAAAATTCTGCAAAATAGGGATCATAATTTTTGACCTTTTGATACTGAACTGCCTATAAGTCCCTGTTAAAAACTTTGATTTATTCCCAACTTTCATTGGAAGCTAGACTCGTATTTCCTTTGATACCTGGATTGAAATAGTTAGAGTCCAAATGTCTGCGCAGTTATCTATTGAATCCGACCCTATGGATTCTGCAAATAATGATTTGTTTTTCTGACCTTTGGTTACTAATCAATTGTAACTCTTTGTTGGAAAATTCGATTCATATGATACTTGTTTTAATCCGAAAATAGATTGAAATATCTTTCTACAGTTGCCTTGTTGAGTATGTTGGAGCATAATTGATAGTTTGAAATCATTTGATCAATGTGCCTCTCGAATTCTGCCAGAAATCGAGGCTTTGATCGTTCACATATTCTGGTTTCATTCCATTGGAAATTGATTTCATTTAGCTTTCTTCTTCAATTGTGCTTTATATTATTGCTTTGGAATTCTTGTATGCTCTTGTTCTTAAAATTATTTGCATTATTGAAAACTATTGTATAACATTTATGCTATATCGTGTTGACTCATATAGGCACATGTATATCCCATTGTTCCGCATTTGCTTTCGATGGGTGCCTATTCCAGTTTCATTCCTTTGGACACTGAATTCATCTAACCTTCTTATTTGAATTGAGCTATATATGATTGTTTGGGATCCGTGTGTACTCTTGCTTTCATATCCTTTCGAATCTGAATACACTTGTGAAAGATTATTTGCTTACATCGTATTGACTCGTAAAGGCACATGTACATTTTGTTGTTCCACGTGTGCTTTCGATATGTGCTATTTATTGTTCATACTGCCCTTTTATACTCTGGTGTTTGTCGGATAATGTGAACCTTTGCCAGAAATGGCAAAGGGAGTTATGCATAGAGCCTGCGATGCTCTGCCGGCCCCCTCTAACTTCACCTAGACGTGGGTGGATGGAGCTCCCAGACATGGGAGACTTCTGTCTGGTGGTCATTCAGAAATGGATGAATCACATTCTGTCTGTGGTCCCACTACACCTTCTGTAAGTTTGATATGATATCCAGAGCTTTGGTTATGTATTTCTGTATACGCTTTGGACAAGGAAGATATGTATGTAACGTCAAATACGACGTTTCAGCTTCTGTTTCGTATCAGTCTTTGATATGTTCCGAAATGTTCGTACACCATTGATACGCTTCGAAATATTTCATATGATATTGATATGTTCTGGAATGTCCTATTTGTCATTGATATGCTCAGAAATCTCTCATATGTCATTAATAAGCTCTAAAACGTTTCATTGGTTATTAATATGCTCCAATTACTCTATGCTCCATTTGTTATGAACCAAATGAGTTTTGAATGATATGACATTTGCAATTCTGTATCTAATGATATGGTACCGTGAGAGTTCTTGTATTCTGCCTTTGCATTGTGATACCTTATTTGTTTGAAACTGTCCCTTTTCATTCTAGATATATTTTGTCACTTGCTGAGCTGTTTTTAGCTCACTCCGTTGTTATATAAATCTTTCAGGTCAACTTGTCACTCTCTGAGATGTTTGAATTGGGCTGAGGTAGTGGAGAGCTATTCAGAATTGTGGGCAAATCATATTGGTGAATATATTGTGGTCATTATTGTATAAGTGCATTTTGTATGTAATGAAATGTTGTCGATGAATCTGAATTGATACGTTGTGTAAAGGTGTTAAAAGATCTCTTATTTGGAATTTCGAAATGTTGAGTTTAAGTTACAATGATATGAATTGGTGGTAAATGGTTGGAACTCTGATTGTATAAATTATTTAGCTTGTGGATTTATAAGTGTTGTTAATGTTTTGGTAAGTTGGTTTAGGTTTCATAAATGTGAATTATCGAGTGATGTGATATATGATTTTAAACTGCACAAGTTTTATATATGTGAATTTGATTGAATGTTTTTCAGTGTCCTCAAATGTTAGTTTGGATCCTGGATTATTTTGTGATGGAAAATCTTAAATATTATGGGATATTTTTGAGGGGCGTGGCAGAGGTGGTATCAGAGCATTGTTTGAGGATCACTGAAATATTTGATATGTTAACATGAAAAATATATTGAGGTCTAGTGAACTATAATGATCGGTGGAAATTTTCTTTGATATATTTTAGAAATTTAGGATGACGAGGACATTTGGTCCTCCTACTTCATTTTCTTGTAATTAATTGAGTTAGATGAAAGGATTGATCAAGGATATTAAATCAGAGTGGCGCAACGAAAGCATAGTGAACCTAATCCATTAGTGATAGAAAAATGGATTATGCGAATGGAAAAGATATTTGGTGTACGAAATTGTTCCGACAATCAAAAGACTTCTTTTGCCACCTTATATTGGAAGTAGTGGCTGATCATTAATGGGAACAATGAAAAGAATTTTTGAAGATCAATGGCAAGAATGACAAGGATAAATTTACCAATAAAAATATGATTGGAAATGAATCAGAAAGTGATAACAAGAAGGTTAAGACATTTGGATTTGAAAAGAGAAGTCACCACAAAAGGCTCGATCACGTGTGAATTACAAGTTAAATTATGAAACAAGTTTGTGTTTGTGTGTGACTAGAGTCTATTTTGCTTGTGAAAAGTTGGATCATAAAATAAAAGACAGCCCTTTGAACAAGAAAAAAGAGTCACTGCCTCCTAAATCATTAGCTCATATCAGAGTGTATGTTATTACTGAATATGATTCTAAAACTTCTGAATAAGTGGTTGAAGGTATTATTCATGTTTATGAAAGAATGCAAATATTTGTTTGACCATGGGTCCCATCTACGATTTGATTCATAATATTTTTGCTTATCACTTGGGTATTCAACCTAGACCACTGCATTATGTGCTATATGTAAATATGATCATTAGAGATTCTTTGATAACAAACTTAAATCTGGTCCTCTTATTTGATTTTCATTGGAGAACTTGAAATTTTTGCTGATTTAGTTCTCCTAGAGATTTAGAGTTTTGATATTATACTTGGTATGGATTGGCTATCTTCATATCATACCAGTATGGATTGTTATATAACAAATTATCACTTTTTGTATATTAGATCAACCTATCTTTTATTTTGAGAGTATTAGACACGATTTACCTCCTTGCCTAATGTATCCTTGGATGACTTGCCCGGATTACCTTCAAACATGACTTTGCTTTTGATGGACTCTTGGGACAATCCCAATATCTAAGTCTCTCTATAGAATGACATCATCTGAGTAAGTAGAATTGAAAAAGCAACTACAAGGATAATTAAATAAGGATTTTATTTGGCCTAATATTTCATCATGGGATGCTCTGGCGTTAGTTAAGATCGATGGAACATTGAGGCTTTACATTAATTATAAATAATTGAATCAGGTGATCATAAAAAAAAAAGTATCCTCTTAAGTAACGACTTGTTTAATCAATTGAACTGTGCAGAAGTACTTTCCAAGATTGATTGAAGATCGGGTTACCATTTATTGAAGATCAAGGAGGAAGATATTTTTAATCACTCTTAGATGAAGGTGTAATTAAATTGTATTAAACTATTTGGGGGATGAAGAAGGAAATGAATAAAACATCATTATCTTTTCATCGATTGAGGTATAACCAACTTAGAGGACTAAATTTTCTTTTAAGGGGGGGAGAGTGTAATATCCCACACTTTTAAAATTTATTGATTTATTTATAAATCGAAGGATATATATGTAAATATATAAATTTCAAGGACTAAATTGTTAAGTTGCAAAAAAAAAAAAGAAAGAAAAGAAAAGTAAAAGAAGAAAACCGAAAATAGAAGAAAACCGAAAATTTCGGTTTTATCCCACCGCCTCCCACGCTCTCTGTTTCCTATGGGAAACAGAGAGAGGAGCTGGGGGCGTTGGGGAAGAAGAGGAGAAGAAGAAGAGGAGAAGAAGGGAAGAAGAAGAAAAGAAGAGGAAGAAGAAGAGGAGAAGAAGAGAAGAAGAAGAGGAGGGAAGAGGTGGCTGCGGCAACTCTATTTCCCACAGGGACAAAAAGAGGAGAGGAGGCACTGTTTGTCGGGGAGGAGAAGAAGAAGAAGAGAAGAGGGAGAAGAGAGGGAAGAGGGAGGGGAGCGAGAGGTAGCTGTAGCAACTAGGGCTGCAGCACCTCTGTTTCATGCAGGAGGAAACAGAGGAGTGCTTGTGTTGGGGCGTCGAGGAGGAGAAGGGAAGAAGTGGAGAAGAAGAAGAAGAAGAAGAAGAAGAAGAAGAAGAAGAAGAGAGGAGGGTGGCTGCGGCAAGGCTGCAGCGAGGAGGTGTGTGGCGTCAGGGAGGAGAAGGGAAGAAGAAGAGATGAAGAAGAGGAGGGAAGAGGTGGCTGCGGAGAGGAGGCACTGTGCGTCGGGGAGGAGAAGGGAAGAAGAGAAGAAGGAGAAGAAGAAGAAGAGGAGAAGTGGGAGAAGAGGTTGCGGCACCACTGTTTCCTGCAGGAGGAAATAGAGGAGAAGAAGGGCAGTGCATCGGGGAATAGCAGGGGAGGAAGATGGCTGTGGAGGCTGTGGCCGTGGTGGCAGCGGCAGGGAAGAAGAGGCTGCGGCTGCTGCGGTGGCAGCTGCAGCTGCAGCTGGAAGAGAAGAAGGAGAGGAAGAAGAGCAGGGGAGAAAGAAGGGGGGCTGCAGCTGCAGCTAGAAGAGAAGAATGAGAGGAAGAAAGGCTGCGGCTGTGGTGGCAACGACCGTGGCTGCGGCTGCGACTGCAGCGGTTGCAGCTGGGAAAGAAGACAAGGAAAAGAGGAAGAAGAGGGAGAAAAGAGGGAAGAAGAGGAAGAGGGGAAGGTGGCTGCGGCTGTGGTTGCAACTGTGGCAATGGCAGCGACGGCAGCTGCGGCTACGATTGTGGCTGCGGTAGCGTTAGCAGTGCGGTTGCGGCAGCAGCATGGCTGCAGCAACTGCGGCAGCGGTGTGGCTGCAGCAACTGCGGCAGCGATGTGGCTGCAGCAACTGCGGCAGCGGTGTGGCTACGGCAGCAGCAGCAACAGTGGCTACAGCAGTGGCGGTGGCTGTGGCAGTTGTGTTTGGGGAAGAAAAAAAAAAGGAAAATGAGAGAAAGGAAAAAAGGAAGTAGTGTAGTGGCAGCGGCAGATGCAGCAGCGAGGCTGCGGCAGCAACGGTGGCTGCGACAATTGTGTTTGGGAAAGAAAAAGAAGGAATGAGAGAAGGAAGATAGGAAGTAGTGTAGTGAAAGGGGCTGCGGCGATCAAAATCTACGAAAGGCAAGTGTTTCAATCTTTTCCATTGTATCGATCCTTTCTATTGCAAGTGTTCTGATCATTCCTATTGCAAGTGTCTTGATCTTTGCCTTATTGTAATTTTATCTTTGCATTTGCCTTGAATATGAAAACTTTGAATTGTTCTAGCCTTACATTTGATATATCTCCTGGTTAGACGTAATGATTTGAATATGTGAAACTTCCGAGATATAATCTTTCTACCTTGTTATGATTATAACTTTATGCATTGACCTCTGATTTGGACAAAACTTGTTTAATCTGAATATAGACTCATAAACCTTTCCTTTGATACCTTATTTTAAGAATTTGGAGTAAGGTTGCCTATCCAAACTTCTGTTTCAAATGAGCCTACGAATTCTACAAAATAGGGATCGTAATTTTTGACCTTTTGATACTGAACTGCCTATAAGTCCCTGTTAAAAACTTTGATTTATTCCAAACTTATTTCATTGGAAGCTAGACTCGTAGATCTTTCCTTTGATACCTGGATTGAAATATTTAGAGTCCAAATGTCTGCTCAGTTATCTATTGAATCCGAACCTATGGATTCTGCAAAACAATGATTTTGTTTTTCTGACCTTCGGTTACTAAATCAATTGTAACTCTTTGTTGGAAACTTCGATTCATTTGAGACTTATTTTATCTGAAAATAGATTGAAATATCTTTCTAAAATAGCCTTCTTGAGTATGTTGGAGCATAAATGATAGTTTGAAATCATTTGTTCAATGTGCCTCTCGAATTCTGCCAAAAATCAAGGTTTGATCGATTTCACATATCCTGGTTTCATTCCTTTGGAAATTGATTTCATTTAGCTTTCTTCTTCAATTGAGTTTTATATTATTGCTTTGAATTCTTGTATGCTCTTGTTCTTAAAATTATTTGCATTATTGAAAACTATTGTATAACATTTATGCTATATCGTGTTGACTCATATAGGCACATGTATATCTCATTGTTCCGCATTTGCTTTCGATGGGTGCCTATTCCAGTTTCATTCCTTTGGATACTGAATTCATCTAACCTTCTTATTTGAATTGAGCTATATATGATTGTTTGGGATCCGTGTGTACTCTTGCTTTCATTTCCTTTCGAATCTGAATACACTTGTGAAAGATTATTTGCTTACATCGTATTGACTCGTAAAGGCACATGTACATTTTGTTGTTCCATGTGTGCTTTCGATATATGCTATTTATTGCTCATACTGCCCTTTTATACTCTGGTGTTTGTGGGATAACGTGAACCTTTGCCAGAAATGGTAAAGGGAGTTATGCATAGAGCCTGCGATGCTCTGCCGGCCCCCTCTAACTTCACCTAGACGTGGGTGGATGGAGCTCCCAGACGTGGGAGACTTCTGTTTGGTGGTCATTCAGAAATGAATGAATCACATTCTGTCTGTGGTCCCACTACACCTTCTGTATGTTTGATATGATATCCAGAGCTTTGGTTATGTATTTCTGTATGCGCTTTGGACAAGGAAGATATGTATGCAACGTCAAATACGACGTTTCAACTTCTGTTTCGTATCAGTCTTTGATATGTTCCGAAATGTTCGTACACCATTGATACGCTTTGAAATATTTCATATGCTATTCATATATTCTGGAATGTCCTATTTGTCATTGATATGCTCAGAAATCTCTCATATGTCATTGATAAGCTCTAAAACATTTCATTGGTTATTAATATGCTCCAATTACTCTATGCTCCATTTGTTATGAACCAAATGAGTTTTGAATGATATGACATTTGCAATTCTGTATCTAATGATATTGTACCGTGAGAGTTCTTGTATTTTGCCTTTGCATTGTGATACGTTATTTGTTTGAAACTGTCCCTTTTCATTCTGGATATATTTTGTCGCTTGCTGAGCTGTTTTTAGCTCACTCCGTTGTTATATAAATCTTTCAGGTCAACTTGTCACTCTTTGAGATGTTTGAATTGGGCTGAGGTAGTGGAGAGCTATTCAGAATTGTGGGCAAATCATATTGGTGAATATATTATGGTCATTATTGTATAAGTGTATTTTGTATGTAATGAAATGTTATCGATGAATCTGAATTGATACGTTGTGTAAAGGTGTTAAAAGATCTCTTATTTGGAATTTCGAAATGTTGAGTTTAAGTTACAATGATATGAATTGGTGGTAAATGGTTGGAACTCTGATTGTATAAATTATTTAGCTTGTAGATTTATAAGTGTTGTTAATGTTTTGGTAAGTTGGTTTAGGTTTCATAAATGTGAATTATCGAGTGATGTGATATATGATTTTAAATTGCACAAGTTTTATATATGTGAATTTGATTGAATGTTTTTCAATGTCCTCAAATGTTAGTTTGGATCCTGGATTATTTTGTGATAGAAAATCTTAAATATTATGGGATACTTTTGAGGGGCGTGACAACTGCGCCCACGCGCAATGGCGGCGCCTGCGGGTGCTGGACCCACGGGTAGTGGCACCTGCGGCCACTGCACCCGCGAGCAGATGCGTCGCGGGTTGAGGCTCCTGCGGCCGTTGTGCCTGCGGGCAAGGGCGGCGCAAGGCAACAACGCCTGCGGCCGCTTCTCCTGTAGGGTGAGGCGCCGCAGGCAGCGCCTACGGTCGCTGCTCCCGCGGGCAACCCCCCCCCCCCCCCGCCCGTCCGTAGGGGTAGCCGCCCGGCGGGGCAGCACCGCTTGCGGGCGCTGCCCTGAGGACAGAATCGCCCGTGGAGGCGGCGCCACCCGCGGGGTCACCCACCTGCAGGGTCAGCGCCGCCAGCGGGCGTGCTGCCCACAAGCGAAGGCAGCGCCCCGCCCTCCGCCCCACAGTCGCCGCCGGTAGGGTGGTGGCGGCGGTGGTAATAGCAGCAGCAAGGGAGAGGGGCTTAGTGTTTTGGGCAATAGATAGTTTTGCCCTTCGAAATTTGAGAAATTTCATATTCTATCCTTTGATCAAATTATGAAAACACCCCTCAGAATTTAGAAACTTCCCTACATGTCCTTGATTTCAGAAAAATATTAATTAATGAAAAGGTTTAGTTGATTATTATTTTCATTATTATCTAATAGTCTTACATGATAATGATTTGCACATGTGATGTATGATGTGTGGACGGATGATCATGGACCGTGTGATGTATGTACTTGTGATTATTATTATTGGGGTCTGCGAGCTTCCATTATATTTCTCGTTTATTATCGATGATTAAGTTGTAATCATATGAGAAGGCGCAGCGGGAGCGTGGATGCGATAACGGGACCCACGAGATGGACGATTGCGATGCATAGAGATGCATCAAGATGTCGACGGAACCGACAAGGACGAGATGGACGATCATAGGGCATGAAGATGCACCATTACGCACATAGATCTTGATGTGAGTGATTAGGCCTACTAGCTCGGGCTTGATCACATTAGGCTGTGGTTCATGATCATCTGGTGTGATTGCTTATATACCTACTAGATATGTATATATATTTGCATGCGATGTAGATATATATTATATATATATGTGTGACATGTCATATTAGGAGACTAAATCATTGAAACCTCTCTCTCTCTCGATAATATTAAGTCGGTAAACGTGAAGCAATTAGATTGACCCACGTGGCCTTCTATCGTTATAAGTAGGAACCGATTCCCAGTGTAGGTTGAGTTGGTCGAGTCCGTTGAGGCTTACCTATATCGTGATTCGCTATCTTATCTATGATATAGAGATGTCATTGATGACCTGAGGGCACGATATGTTTGGTCGAGTCCCTCGAGGGTATATCATCAAATCAGACTCATCTTGTAATGAAGGTGTTGACTTAACCGAACCTCATGGTTGGTCGAGTCGCTCAAGACCATGGTGATTCGGAGGCCGAACAGGACGAGAATCACAAGGAGTTGTGATTGGCAAGAGTTGCCTACCTGTTGGGCTTAGTGTGATTGGTCGAGTCCCTCGAGGTTACATTAAGATGCTGATTGGATCATGATCCCCATTAGAGTCTGCCAGAGACTTCCGTTTCACGTGTTGAGGGTATCGCGTGACTCGCTAGTAAAATAGTGGGAGCATATTAAGATAGAAGTCAATATCTTGATTGTTTATTTCTTACAAAATTTGCATGTTATTCATTTATGCTGCATCTTTATTTCTAGAAAATGTCGCTTTCAAATCCCTTACGTGGTATACTTGATGTCAACCGCCTCACTGGTCCAAATTATACGGATTGACTCCGCAACTTGAGAATTGTTCTCATGGCGGAGAAAATCACGTACGTCCTTGATACAGTGATGCCTACGTCCGAAGAAGGGGCAAGCGAGGATGAGATCACTCGCTACGTGAAGTATATTTACGACTCCACTCTTGCTCAGTGCTATATGTTGGGCTTTATGACTCCTGAGTTATAGAGACAATATGAAAAGATGGATGCTAAATCCATTCTCCTACATGTCGGTAAATTGTTTGAGGAACAAAGAAGGACTTAGCAATATGAGATATCCAAGAGCCTCTTCCGCACTAGGATGACTGAGGGGATACCGGTTCAGAACCATGTCCTAAAGATGATTGAGTGGATGGAGAAACTCACAGGTCTAGGAATGGTCATAAAGGATAACTTGTGTGTAGACATTGTGCTTCAGTCCTTATCAGATTCCTTTTCACATTTCATAATGAATTTTCATATGAACAAGCTTGAGGTGACTCTCCCAGAGCTCCTCAATATGTTGAGGGAGGCAGAGAGTACTATTAGGAAAGAAAAGCCAGTTCTCTACACTAGTGAGACCAGAAAGAAAAGGAAAACAGAAAAGTCCCTTAAGAAGGGATAGGGCAAGGGCAGACTAGGAAAAGCAAAGGTTGCTAAGAAAGACCCAGTAAAGGATAAAGGCCAATACTTCCACTGTGGCAAAGATGGGCACTGGAAGAGGAACTGCAAAGAGTACTTGCAGAAAAGGCGAAACAAAAGCTTAATGAAGCTTCAAGTATATTTATGATCAGTCTCCATTTGTCAGACTCTTATGATAACACATGGGTATTGGATACCGATAGTGCTTATCATATATGCAATTCGTTGTAGGTTCTAGCAAGGCCTAGGAGACTAGAGAGAGGTGAGATGGACCTCAAGATGAGCAATGGAGCAAAAGTTGCTGTAGTAGCTATTGGCGAGGTCGCCCTACATCTCCCTGGTGTTGCTTTTATTGCATTAGATGCATGTTATTTTGTTCCTTCTATTATCAAAAACATTATCTCCATTTTATGTTTGATAGTTAGTAGATATAAATTAGTTTTTGAGAACAATGGTTGTTCGATATTATTAAATGATGAGATCATCATGAAAGGAACATTGCATAATGGTTAATTTGTGCTAGATACAACTCCACATATCATGAATGTAAGTGTGTCCAAGAGGAAACGAGATGAAATGAATAGTGCATACCCATGGCATTATAGGCTAGGTCACATCCATGAAGAAAGGATTCAAAAGTTGCTAAATGATTGATATCTAGATCCATGCGACTATGAGTCATATGCAACTTGGGAGCCTTGCCTTCGTGGAAAACTGACCAACTCTCCATTTAGTGGAACTGGAGAGAGAGCCACTGAGCTGTTGGAACTCATACATAGTGATGTATGTGGATGTATGTCAACTCATGCCATTGGTGTTTACTCCTACTTCATTACTCTTACTAATTATTTCTTAAGGTATGGATATGTGTACTTAATGAAGTACAAATCTGAGGCCTTTAAGAAATTCAAAGAGTATAAGAATGAGATGTAGAACCAAACTGGAAAGAGAATCAAAACTCTTTGATCAGATCGAGGAGGTGAGTACTTAAGTATAGAGTTTACTCAGTTCCTCAAGGACCATGGGATATTATCCCAATGGACACCTCCTTATACACCTCAACTCAATGGTGTGTTTGAAAGGGAAAATTGTATGTTGTTTGACATGGTACAATCCATGATGAGTTTCGTTGACCTACCCATCTCATTCTAGGGATATGCTCTAGAGACCGCAGCTTACCTTCTGAACAAAGTTCCAACTAAGTCAGTAGTATCTACACCATATGAGATATGGAAAGGGAAGAAGCCCGATCTTAAAGTTGTTCAGATTTGGGGCTGCTCTGCCCACGTTAAAAGACATAACCCCGATAAGTTAGAATCGAGTATAGAGCGGTGCAAGTTCGTGGGATACCCCAAGGAAACTTGTGGGTATTATTTCTATCATCTCGAGGACCAAAAGGTCTTTGTAGCTAAGAGAGCAGTGTTCCTTGAGAAAGAACACATTCTTGGCAGAGATAGTGGGAGCATGATAGAGTTGAGCGAGGTTAGAGAACCAAGCTCAAGCACCACTTTACAGCCCGAGTCTATTTAAGTACCTAACACATAAGTTCCAACTTTACGTAAGTCCGGTAGAGTATCCCATCCTCTTGAGATATATGTGGGACATATTAGAGGAGAAGATGTTGAGGATATTGATACTCAGACCTACGAGGAGACTATTATGAGTATAGACTTCGGAAAGTGGCAAGAAGCCATGAATTCTGAGATGGATTCTATGTACTCCAACAAGGTTTGGTACCTAGTTGATGCACCTGAAGGTATTGTACCTATCAGATGCAAGTGGATCTTTAAAAAAATATTCGGAGTAGATGGAAAGGTAGAGACCTATAAAGCAAGGCTGGTGGCTAAGGGGTATCGTCAAAGGCAAGGTGTTGACTATGATGAAACCTTCTCACCCGTAGTAATGCTAAAATCCATCCAAATTCTATTGGTTATTGCGGCACACTATGATTATGAGATCTGGCAAATGAATGTGAAAACTACATTCCTTAATGGAAACCTCGATGAGGAGGTGTATATGATACAACCTGAGGGATCAGTGTTTAAGGACTGCCCAGATAAGGTGTGCAGGTTGCTTAGATCCATTTATGGACTAAAGCAAGTTTCCCAAAGTTGGAACATAAGATTTGATGAGGCAATCAGATCTTATGACTTCGTTAAGAACGAAGATGAGCCTTGTGTGTATAGGAAAGTAAGTGAGAGCGCTATCACCTTTTGGTGTTATATGTGGATGACATCCTGATCATTGGGAATGACGTAGGAATGCTTTCCACGGTAAAGGCTTGGTTATCTAGACACTTCTCTATGAAGGACTTAGGGGAAGTATCCTATATCTTGGGGATTCAGATCTATAGAGATAGATCCAAGAGGATGCTTGGCTTGTCTCAATCCAGGTACACAGAAACCATTGTCAAAAGGTTTGGCATTAAAAATTCCAAGAGAGGTCTCATACCGATGAGACATGGGATATCGTTTTCTAGGAGTATGTCCCCAAAGACTCTAGAAGAAAGGGTAAACATGGATATGATACCTTATGGCTCGGCGATAGTGTCTATCATGTATGTCATGCTATGTACCAGGCCTGATATAGCGCATGCTCTGAGTGTCACGAGCAAGTATCAGGCGGATCCAGGCTTGGAGCATTGGAAAACAGTAAAGTGTATCCTTAAGTACTTGAGAAGGACTAAGGATCTTTTACTAGTATACGGAGGTAGTAGCCTCAAGGTTGAAGGCTACACAGACTCAAGTTTTTAGTCTGATGTCGATGATAGCAAGTCGAATTCGGGGTATGTGTACACCTTGAATGGAGGAGCGGTATGCTGGAAGAGTTCCAAGCAAAATACTACTGCTGGCTCGACCATAGTGGCGGAATACATTGCTGCAATAGATGAAGCAAAAGAGGGAGTCTGAATGAAGAAGTTCATCACAGATTTGGGAGTCATGCCGAATAGCGAGGAGCCGATTTCCTTATATTGTGACAACAACAGGTCGATTGCTCAAGCGAACGAACCCAGGTCTTATCAGAAATCTAAGCATGGTCTTAGGAGGTTCCACCTTATCAGAGAGATCGTAATTTGAGGAGATGTAGTAGTGGAAAGAGTTGTATCCGAAGATAATATTGTAGATCCACTAATAAAGCCGTTGTCTTAAATTATTTTTTAGCGTCACAGGGGTCTGATGGGGATTAGACATATAGGTGATTGACTTTAGGTTAAGTGGAAGATTGCTAGTCATAGGTGCCCAACAAGCCAATCACGTGAGTGATGGCACATGTGACTTGACACGGAATCTTTTTGCTTATTATATTTTGGCATTTATCACTTTATATTGTCTATTGCATATATGCATATATATATATATATATATATATATATATATATATATATATATATATATATATATATATATATATATATATATATATATATATATTGTGATATCCTTGGATCCATACAATGGGAATCGGATCGTGATGAGATCATGATAATGAGACCGATTCACCTTTAAACACAGATCCTAAATAATCCCAGTCATAGGTTACTCGAGACGGACATCGTGATAACCAGACAGACTAGTGTGTGGTATACCTGTCCATATGATGGATGCAACTGGTCGCATAGGTGCTCGTATAGGGACACTAGGGATACAGTACAGGTGCTCATTGGAGAATGAGTTCACTGATTGATCCACTTATAGAATACTAGATGGTTGATGATGCCTTATTGTTAGACAGCGATTCTGTAGTCCTAGTGGTGTATCTGGTCCTTAGACTTGAGACATCAAGGATGTCTTGTATGAGTGCTCCACTCTTTGATACCAGATTTATAGGTTTGGATGTCCCAGATCTAGTATAGCTGGTTATTGGGAGTGGCAGTCGACCTTACGAGGGCTATTGAGTGTCGATAGAGGATCATCCACTCTCGGCGTCATAAGAGGAATATTCCATATGTTCTTGCTCAAACAAATCCCTGGCCAGGGTTATTCAGGTTGAGATAGAAAGAGTTCTCTGGGAGAATCCAATTAGAGCAACACTCGAGTAGAAACCGTATGGGTCTGACAGCACCATGCCCGATATACGATCTCTGGGATATTAGATGGATGAAAGACTATATGTATATGGTAACTAAGGACAGATAGGTCCAATAGATTGGATTCCCCTGTATCGTCTGGGGACTACAACGTAGTGGCCTAGTACGTCCGTAGTCGATGAGTCGAGTGAATTATTACAAAGATAATAATTCACTGAGCCAGAAAGAGTTCTGACAACTATGACTTACAGCCAGCTCGATATTAGGCCTAGAGGATCACACACATATGGTAGGCATTGCGACAAGTAGAGGTTCGGATATGAGATATCTGTAAGAGCCCCTATCTTATTGGATATCCAATAAGCCCCTAAATTATTGGATCCCATGGACGAGATCCAATAAGAGCCCATGAGAGATTATTGGATAGAGATCCACTAATCTAAAATGCTTGGGTAATTGGATGCAGATCCAATACCCACTATGGTAGGATCCATTAGGGTTTGATAGGGGGCCTCTATAAATAGGAGAGATTCAAAGCCTCACAGGCTAGAGCTTTTGTTTGCCTCTTCTATTCTCCTCCCCCTCTCCACCTTAGAGCAGGCCTGGAGTTTTGAGGAGCATCGTCGTAGCCTTGCTGTGTGGATCACCGCTAGAGAGGAGGACGCTTGACCTCCTTCACCCTCTCCTAGAGATTTGCATGGAAACAAGGATATACGATCTCCCTAGGTAACATAATCTATTATATATGCAGTTTGTTTTGTAGATTTTTGCTCACCAATCTTCACACGACGATGAACATCTTTTTGGGAAATTGAGGATTTTGTTTTTCTTGTTCTTCCGTTGCGCATATGATGTCGCCCCCAAGATTTTCCAACACCTAGTCCTTGCCCGAGTCGCTCCAAATCGGACTCACGACTTGCGGCTCGCCGGCCTAGTCTTTGCCCAAGTCACTCCAGATTGGACTCCCAACTTGCGACTCACTGACCCAGTCTTTGCCCAAGTTGCTCCAAATCAGACCCCTAGCATATGGTTCGTCGGCCTAGTCTTTGCCTGAGTCGCTCCAGATCAGACCCCCGACTTGCTGGCCTAGTATTCGCCTAGGTCACTCCAGATAGACTCCCGACTATCGACCCACCGGCACCAAAACCTAATCTAGAGCTTAGTCACTCAGCTCACAAGTCCAACTCCTACCCGGGTTGCACCAAATCGACTCCCGACTTGCGACCCGTGGGCACCAAAACCTGAGCCCGAGCTTAGTCACTCACCCCACAGGTCTAGCTCCTACTTGGGTCGCTCCTGATCAACTCCCGACTTGCGACCCATCGGCACCAAAACCTGAGCCCGAGCTTAGTCACTCGGCACACAAGTCCAGCTCATGCCCGGGTCGCTCCAGATAGACTCCCGACTTGTGACCTGCCAGCACTAAAACCTGAGCCCAAGCTTAGTCACTCGGCCCACAGGTCCAGCTCCTGCCCGGGTCACTCCAGATCGACTCCCGACTTGTGACCCACCGACACCAAAACCTAAGCCCGAGCTTAGTCACTCGGCACACAGGTCCAGCTCTTGCTTGGGTCACTCCAGATCGACTCCTGACCTGTGACTCGTTAGCGCCAAAACCTGAGCCCGATTTTAGTCACTCGGCCCACAGGTCCAGCTCTTGCCCGGGTCGCTCCAAATCGACTCTCGACTCGCGACCCGTCGACACCAAAACCTGAGCCCAAGCTCAGTCACTCAGCACACAAGTCAAGCTCCTACCCGGGTCACTCCAGATCGACTCCCGACTTGCGACCCGTCGGCACCAAAACCAGAGCCCGAGCTTAGTCACTCGGCACATAAGTCCAGCTCATACCTAGGTTACTCTAGATTGACTCCCGACTTGCGACCCGCCAACACCAAAACTTGAGCCCGAGCTTAGTCACTCGGAACATAAGTCCAGCTCCTACTCGGGTCGCTCTAGATCGACTCCCGACCTGCGACCCGTCAGCACCAAAACATGAGCTCGAGCTTAGTCACTTGGCCCACAGGTCTAGCTCCTGCCCAGGTCGCTCTAGATCGACTCCTGACTTGCGACATGTCAGCACTAAAACCTGAGCCCGAGCTTAGTCACTCGGCACACAAGTCCAGCTCATGCCCGGGTCGATCTAGATCGACTCCCAACTTACAAACCATCGGCACCAAAACCTAAGCTCGAGCTTAGTCACTCGGCCCACAAGTCCAACTCTTGCTCGGGTCGCTCCAGATCGACTCCCGACTTGCGACCCGCCTGCTAGTCATAGGTGCCCAGCAAGCCAAACACGTGAGTGATGGCACGTGTGACTTGACATGGAATCTTTTTGCTTATTATATTTTGGCATTTATCACTTTATATTGTCTATTGCATATATGCATGTATATATTGTGATGTCCATAGATTTGTGCAATAGGAATCAGATCTTGATGAGATCACGATAATGAGACCGATTTACCTTTAAACACAGATCCTAAATAATCCCGGTCATAAGTTACTTAAGAGGGACATCGAGATAACCGGATAGATTGATGTGTTGTATACCCGTCCATATGATGGATGCAGTTGGTCTCATATTTCTCATGTGAGGACACTAGGGATATAGTACAAGTGCTTATTGGAGAATGAGTTCACTGATTGATCCGCTTATGAAATGCTGGATGGTTGATGATGCCTTATTGTCAGACTGTGATTCTATAGTCCTAGTGGTGTATTTGGTTCTTAGACTTGAGATACCAAGGATGTCCTGTATGAGTGCTCCATTGTTTGATGCCAGACTTATAGGTTTGGATGTCCTAGATCTAATACAATTGGTCATTGGGAGTGGCAGTCGACCTTACGAGGGCTATTGAGTGTCGATAGAGGATCATCCACTCTCGGCGTCATGAGAGGAATATTCCATGTGTTCTTGCTCAAACAAATCCCTGGCCAGGGTTATTCGAGTTGAGAGAGAAAGAGTTCTCTGGGAGAATCCAATTAGAGCGAGACTCGAGTAGAAACCGTATGGGTCTGACAACACCATGCCCGATATACGATCTCTGGGATATTAGATGTATGAGGGACTATAGTTACATGGTAATTGAGGACAGACATGTCCAATGGATTGGGATTCCCCTATATCATCTGGGGACTACGGCGTAGTGGCCTAGTACGTCCGTAGTCGATGAGTTCAAGTAAATTATTATGGAGATAATAATGCACTAAGTTCAGAAGTGTTCTGATAGGTATGACTCACGGTCAGCTCGATATGAGCCTAGAGGGTCCCACACACATATGACAGGCATTGCATGAGTAGAGGTTCGATATGAGATATCCTATCCAATACTCAATAGGGGAGGATCCATTAGGGTTTGACATGGGACCTTTATAAATAGGAGGGATTTAGTGGTTCATAGGTTAGAACCTTTGCTTTCCTCTCCTATTCTCCTCCGCCTCTCAACCTCAGAGCAGGCCTAGAGTTTTGAGGAGCGTCATCGTAGCCCTACTGTGTGGATCACTACTAGAGAGGAGGACGCTTGACCTCCTTCACCTTCTCTTAGAGATTTGTAAGGAAATATAGATATACGATCTCTGGGATATTAGATGTATGAGGGACTATAGTTACATGGTAATTGAGGACAGACATGTCCAATGGATTGGATTCCCCTATATCATCTGGGGACTACGGCGTAGTGGCCTAGTACGTCCGTAGTCGATGAGTCAAGTAAATTATTATGGAGATAATAATTCACTAAGTCAGAAGGTGTTCTGATAGGTATGACTCACGGTCAGCTCGATATTGAGCCTAGAGGGTCACACACATATGACAGGCATTGCGATGAGTAGAGGTTCGAATATGAGATATCCGCTGGAGTCCCTATCTTATTAGATGTCCAATAAAATCTTGAATTATCGGATCCCATGGACGAGATCCAATAAGAGACAATGAGAGATTATTAGATAGAGATCCACTAATCTAAAAGGCTTGGGTAATTGGATACAGATCCAATACTCAATAGGGGAGGATCCATTAGGGTTTGACATGGGACCTTTATAAATAGGAGGGATTTAGTGGTTCATAGGTTAGAACCTTTGCTTTCCTCTCCTATTCTCCTCCGCCTCTCAACCTCAGAGCAGGCCTAGAGTTTTGAGGAGCGTCATCGTAGCCCTACTGTGTGGATCACTACTAGAGAGGAGGACGCTTGACCTCCTTCACCTTCTCTTAGAGATTTGTAAGGAAATATAGATATACGATCTCCCTAGGTAACATAATTTATCTTATACGTAGTTTGTTTCGTGGATTTTTTACGCACCAATCTTCACTCGACGACGGTTGGGAATAGGGGATTTTGTTTTCTTATTCTTTTGCTATGCATGTGATGTTGCCACCAAGATTTCCCAATAGTGGTATCAGAGCCAAGTTGTTCGTGCGAATAAATGGTTTTGAAATGCCTGTGTTGTGTTTAAGAAGAATTTTGACGTCAAATTATTGATGCAATAGACGAGGAAGGGCAACGATTGTTACTGCCCTTGCTGCACTCAAAGATGGCTACCTACTTGCTGCCATCTTCGTGTAGGTATCCTGCCTACAGTGGTGGTGTGCAAGGGCACCGCCTGTAGGTGTTGGACCCGCGGGGCAACGACGCCTACGGTTGCTGCGCCCACGGGCAAGGGCTCCGCTGGGAAGCAGCGCCTACGACTACTGCTCCCATGGGCAAAACAGCCCCGCAGGGGCGGCCGCTCGGCGGGGGTGCCCACCTATAGGGGAAGCGCCGATAGCGGGTGTGCCGCCCGTAGGCAAGGGCAGTGCCCTGCCCTCTACCGCACAACCCGCCACTGGCAAGGTGGTAGCGGTGATGACTGTAGTAGGGGAGAGGTGTTAGAATCGGAGCGGCACTAAGAGAGGGGGGGGGGGGGGGTGAATTAGTGCAGCGGATTAAAACGTCGATTTTGGAAATTTTTTCGTATGATAAAAACCGAACTCGGAAGTGCTTAACTTGAAAGCGTGTTCATAAATGTGTACAACAAAAGTAATGAGGAAGTAAAGCACTTATAAAGATTTATAGTAAGGTAAAGTGCAATAAATAAATGCAAACAAGTGAACACGCTAATTTTAAAGTGGTTCAGTCAAAATGACCTACATCCACTTGCGAAGCCTTCTTCGATGAGGCTCCCAACTTCAACTAACAAATCATTTTGAAGGGGAAGGACAAATACCCCTCTTACAACTTTTTACAAGTGGTTCACACTCTTACAAAGTTTCAACGAGAAAGAAGGAGGTGAACACTCAAGCAATTGAAAACAAGACTTGCTAAAGACTTTGCTAAGGCTTTTATCACAATCTATTGCCTCTCAAAAGTTGTTATCTCTGCTAAGAATTGAGAGGTATTTATAGGCCTCAAGAGGATTCAAATTTGGGCTCCAAAATTTGAATTTTCTTCGGTTCCCAAAGCTAGCGGTGCCACCGCCTGTCAGTGGCGGTGCCACCGCCTGTCAGTTCTGACACTAACAGTGTACTGTTAGGACCGGAGCGACACTAAGAGGGGGGGGGTGAATTAGTGCAGCGGTAAAGAACGATAAACTTTCGATGATTTAAACACTTTCGAAAACTTCGTATGATAAAAGCAATGTTTCGTTTGAAACCATTTCGATTGCGTTTTAACTTGAAGGCATACGTATGAAGGAGACAAAGAAGTAGAGCATCAAAGTAAAGATGGTTTGCAATAATGCAAATGACAATGAGAAAAACGCAAATCGATTTATAGTGGTTCGGTCATGCGACCTACATCCACTTGCGAAGCCTTCTTCGATGAGGCTCCCAACTTCCACTAGCAAATCACTTTGAAGGGGAAGGACAAATACTCCTCTTACAACCTTTACAAGTGATTCACACTCTTACAAAATTTCAGCAAGAAAGAAAGGGAGGCGAACACTCAAGCAATTTGAAAGTAAGACTTGCTAAGGCTTTGCTAAGACTTTTTTTCACTCTATTGCTTCTCTAAAAGTTGTTATCTCTACTGAGAATTGAGGGGTATTTATAGGCTTCAAGAGGATTCAAATTTGGGCTCCAAAATTTGAATTCTCTTCGGTTCCCGAAGCTAGCGGTGCCACCGCCTGTCAGTTTTGACACTTACAGTGTACTGGGCGGTGCCACCGCCCAGTCCAGCGGTGCCACCGCCTGGCTCTCGGGTGCTGGGCGGTGCCACCGCCCAGACCGGCGGTGCCACCGCCTGGCTCTATTTCAGCTCACTAGTTGGGCTCCAAACTTGGCCCAAACCAGTCCGAACTTGGGCCCAATTGGCCCCTACTTGGGTTATAAGATTAACACCTAATCCTAACCCTAATTAACATGCTAACTATGAGTTTAAAGACATTTCCTAAGCTATTACAAAGTCTGCAAGTCAAGACTTCTTCCGGCGAGCTTCCGGCGAACTTCCGGCGGTCTTCCGAAAAATTCTCGGAAACCATTCTGCGGACTCCCGACAAGCTCCGAGACTTCACAATTTGATCTTGGTGAGTTTCGACGAGCTTCTTCAGCAAGCTACGATCTTTCTCGGTGAGCTCCGCGAACTTCCGACGAACCTTTCGGGAAACCATTCTGCGGACTCCCGACAAGCTCCGAGACTTCACAATTTGATCTTGGTGAGTTTCGACGAGCTTCTTCAGCAAGCTACGATCTTTCTCGGTGAGCTCCGCGAACTTCCGACGAACCTTTCGGCGAGCTTCCGGCGAACTTCCGGCGGTCTTCCGAAAAATTCTCGGAAACCATTCTGCGGACTCCCGACAAGCTCCGAGACTTCACAATTTGATCTTGGTGAGTTTCGACGAGCTTCTTCAGCAAGCTACGATCTTTCTCGGTGAGCTCCGCGAACTTCCGGCGGTCTTCCGAAAAATTCTCGGAAACCATTCTGCGGACTCCCGACAAGCTCCGAGACTTCACAATTTGATCTTGGTGAGTTTCGACGAGCTTCTTCAGCAAGCTACGATCTTTCTCGGTGAGCTCCGCGAACTTCCGACGAACCTTTCGGCGAGCTTCCGGCGAACTTCCGGCGGTCTTCCGAAAAATTCTCGGAAACCATTCTGCGGACTCTTCGGCAAGCTCCCTACTCATTCTCGGCTAGTTCCGACAGCATTCCCAACGAACCTTCGGACTTCCGTCGAACTCTCGAACTCCCAACGAATCCTTCGCGCTTGACTCCAGCACTTTGTTTCGCTTATGTCTTCATCGTTATTGTAGTTAATCCTGCACACACAAGCCAAAACTCTACTCCGATCTAGACAATTATTACAATGCGAATTGACATTCTGTTGCCTGGCACGTCATTGGTTGGCGCTTCGTCTGATTCTTCAGTGCATCGTTCTCTCTTGCGGCTTATTGCCCAATCGGCGGTTGACCTCCGCAACCCCGATATCCTTGGTGCAATTCCGCTCTCCTTGGCCCGATGGCCAACGTTCGAAGCATTCTGCCGTCCAATATCCTAACGTGATCTCCTCCGGCGCAACGTCAATTCCTCCTGCGTCAACTGTCTAATCCTGATCGAGTAGACCTGCATCACTCAAAATGCAGTTAAACATCTAAACACAATCAATTAGTTTCATCATCAAAATTCGAGATTCAATAATCTCCCCCTTTTTGATGATAACAACTAATTGATGACTACCGGAGTTAACCTTAACTCCCCGGAGTTTAACCAAACTCCCCCTATCAATATGCCATTGATAGCACACTTGGATTATCCTAAATCCAAGCAACATTCATCACATGTTATGAAAAAAAAACATTTAAACCATCATGCAAATATATAAAATATTCAATTCAATGCATGAAGTCATCAATATACTTCTCCCCCTATGTCATCAACAAAAAGGAGAAGTAGCTCTAGCTATTTTAAAAGATATTCAAGTTTTTGTAACGTGAAGCTAGATTTTCATCACAACATATAAGTACAAAAGCATAATAAGATTCTTAAGTTCAATCATGGTAATTCAATACTTGCTTCTTGTGCAAGATTGCACTTTGCTTTTCTTTGCATGTTCTAACTAGCAAAAGCTTTCTCTCCTTTGTTTTTGTCGAAAAGTAGGGAAGAGTACAAGCTTGCCAGCATTTGCCTTAAGCTAGCAATCTTTCTCCCCCTATGTCATTGCCGAAAAGGAGAGGAACCAATGATAAATTATGAATTTGCATCAATCAATATTTCAATCATCGCATGATACATACAAGACAAAAATGCAAAGAATCATGAAGGACATCAATTGTTAAACATGATATGATAATTGTCCTCAAAAATTTCAATTTGCGATACATGTGATACATTGCGATACTAAAAAATTTAATGCGATGCTTTTAAGGATATCAACCTATTTTTGATACAAAGTATGGCAAGAGCAATTATATTGCAAGTTTTCTAAGTTTGCATTTTTGCTTCTTTCGAGATGGTAATTCTTTGCTTCTCTAGCAACTTTTACGATATGAAGTTTTACTACATACAGCTAGCAAATTTAAAGATGTGCAAGTTTGTATATTTGCTTTTCTTTGCAATGTGCATGATAGCAATTCTTTGTAATGTTCAAGATAGCAATTGTACAGCATTCTAGCTAGCAAATTAAAGATGTTCAAGAAAGCAAGCTCTTTCTTCTTTTTCGAGAAGTGTCATTTTTGTTCCTCCCAAAATGCCAAAACTAGCAAAGGACCATGTTTGACATGAGGCAAGCAAACATTTGGCAAGAGCTACATTTGCATCTTCTCTTTAGATGTGCAAGAAAGTAAGCAAGTTTTTGCATTTTTCTTGTCTTGTGCAAGTTAGCTAATTTCTCTTTGAAAATACCTTTACATTAATTCAAGATAGCACATTAGCACCCTTTCTCCCCCTTTGTCATTGGCAAAAAGAAAGGAAGATTCAAGTCATGAATATCAAAATAATAATTTATCAAGAATATTTCATCATTATCATACATTAAAGTATTGCATGCATAATACCAAATCACAAATTGCATGGATCATTGTAAAGCATAATGGTTCATATCATGATGGGTATCAACTTGGCCAAATTTTTCAAATCATAAACATTTCAAATCATAAACATTTCAAATCATAAACATTTCAAATCATAAACATTTCAAATCATAAACATTTCAAATCATAAACATTTCAAATCATAAACATTTCAAATCATAAACATTTCAAATCATAAACATTTCAAATCATAAACATTTCAAATCATAAACATTTCAAATCATAAACATTTCAAATCATAAACATTTCAAATCATAAACATTTCAAATCATAAACATTTCAAATCATAAACATTTCAAATCATAAACATTTCAAATCATAAACATTTCAAATCATAAACATTTCAAATCATAAACATTTCAAATCATAAACATTTCAAATCATAAACATTTCAAATCATAAACATTTCAAATCATAAACATTTCAAATCATAAACATTTCAAATCATAAACATTTCAAATCATAAACATTTCAAATCATAAACATTTCAAATCATAAACATTTCAAATCATAAACATTTCAAATCATAATCATTTCATGAAGGACATCAATTGTTAAACATGATATGATAATTGTCTCAAAAATTTCAATTTGCGATACATGTGATACATTGCGATACTAAAAAATTTAATGCGATGCTTTTAAGGATATCAACCTATTTTTTGATACAAAGTATGGCAAGAGCAATTATATTGCAAGTTTTCTAAGTTTTGCATTTTTTTGCTTCTTTCGAGATGGTAATTCTTTGCTTCTCTAGCAACTTTACGATATGAAGTTTTACTACATACAAGCTAGCAAATTTAAAGATGTGCAAGTTTGTATATTTGCTTTTCTTTGCAATGTGCATGATAGCAATTCTTTGTAATGTTCAAGATAGCAAATTGTACATCATTCTAGCTAGCAAATTAAAGATGTTCAAGAAAGCAAGCTCTTTCTTCTTTTTCGAGAAGTATCATTTTTGCTTCCTTCCCAAAATGCCAAACTAGCAAAGGACCATGTTTGACATGAGGCAAGCAACAATTTGGCAAGAGCTACATTTGCATCTTCTCTTTAGATGTGCAAGAAAGTAAGCAAGTTTTTGCATTTCTTGTCTTGTGCAAGTTAGCTAATTTCTCTTTGAAATGACCCTTTACATTAATTCAAGATAGCACATTAGCAACCCTTTCTCCCCCTTGTCATTGGCAAAAAGAAAGGAAGATTCAAGTCATGAATATCAAAATAATAATTTTATCAAGAATATTTCATCATTATCATACATTAAGTATTGCATGCATAATACCAAATCATCAAATTGCATGATCATTGTAAATCATAAATGTTTCATATCATGATGGTATCAACTTGTCAAATTTTATCCTACCATGCATGATCAAAACTTTTCATTGTATGCATCAAATAATATCAAGAGTATTTCATGTATATTATCAAATCATCATTTATAATTACATCAATATTTCAATCATTATTTCAGTTTACATATCATGAGATCAATAAATTTGCATTATAGACAATCTCATGTTTTATCATTCATATATTTCAATCATTGTTTCAATCATCACTATAACTCATCATGCACAAAATATAAATCATCTAACATGATTCAAACATTTATTTTCAAAATATTTATCACTATTTTCATGTATGATAATAAAGTATTCATGATACCGAACATTAAATCAACATTTTAAGTATTATTCTCTTCATGATTGTTGGTACCAAACATTTATCATTTAAAGCATTCATGATACACAGCATATGCAATACATCACATGCATCATCATAATAAAAAGCATATGCATCATTTCAAATCATAAACATTTCAAATCATCATGGTATTAATTTGTCAAATTGCATCTTGCCATGTATGATCATAACTTTTTCAAATGATAGTATCTAAATGTCAATATTCATTACATCCTATCATGCATGATAATTAACTTCTCATTTGTATTTCATGCATAATTTTATTCATCACATTAGGAATATCAAGAAGAATTAATTGGGTGATGAGATGAATATTTTCATAAATACAAGCAATTGCATAAAATCATATCATGAAGGATTAGAATATGTGTATACCAAAAGGCATGATTTCTTTTGAAAAACCTTCTCTTAAATAATCAAAAGAAAATCTTAGGAGATCAAATAATAAAAGATATTCAAAAGAAATTTTAAGTCATGAAGTTCGAAAAAGATATTCTCTTTAGTAAAAGAACCTTAGGAGAAAAAGATTTCAATTCAAGCATATAAAATCTTGACTTAAGCATAAGAAATCTCAATTTACAAATTTTGAGAAATCAAGATAAAGCTCATTTAAGTTTAAATCATCAAATCAAGATCATTTTCAAGAGATTCACAAAAGTGATACAAATAGATTCATGATTTTAATTCCCATGATAATATATTTTCCTTTTAAAGTGTTTCTATTCATGTGATTTATTTCATTTATGCCAAATAAAAAATATGCATCAATGTTCAAAAACCGAAAAAGCCATTTTCATTACCGTAAAAATCAATAATCCATAAGTCTCAAGAATCATTATGCATAATTTCGAAATCTATTAAGCATAATCATTATGCATGACATCAAGACATGGTTTCAAAATATTTAATATTTTCATTACATAATTACATCATTATGCATCATCGAAATTGATTTCATAAAATATTTTCCATCAAGATCATTTTGTTTGTTGTAGTCATGCATTTTTCTTTTTAGGTGAATCTAACTTTTCAAGCTTAGTTTTTGATACAAAATCCATATATCATCATTAAGCATGATATCAAACTTCTTTAGTTTTAATTTATATGATTGATTTTATAATAGCATGCTCAAATTTTTGTTCTTATGTCAAAACCATACATCATGTTTGAAAAACAAAGATAATGTACATAAAAAATATCAAGCCTTTCATACAAAAGCCATGCATCTTCATTGAAAAGCAATATGAAAATCATCAAAATACACATTCTTGCTTCTCAAGCACATACATAAGATTAATCTCACTAGGTTTACAATCATTAGATTTATATCTAACTTTTTATTCTATTAACATAAAACATGCAATTTTCAAGAAAAATGATTATTCAAAAAAAGAAAACGCATCATGGAAAACATCAAGTAATTTCAAAATAAATTAAGGGAGTTGAGTTACTTACCTTGTAGTCGAAGCCCATCAAAGCCCAATTCGCCGTTTCACCTTTGGAAGTTCTTGATTCATCCTTGGTTGCCTTCCTCTTCTTTGGCCTCTTCCTCCGTTCAAGTTCATTGTTTATTTTAGATTTTTGTTTAATGAACTTATTAAGATTTAGTGTTCGAAGTTCAAGTTCATCATTGTCCTCATCACTTGAGTCATCGCTCAAGTGGTATTCATTTGTCCGGAGTTCCAAATCCTTCCTATTCTTTGGAAGGTGGTTCAAGTGCTCATCGGGTTCAAAATGTTCCAAGAGTGTCATTTCATAGGTCATTAATGACCCGATTAATTCTTCTAATGGAAAATCATTTAAATTTTTTGTCTCTTGTATTGCGGTTATTTTAGGATCCCAACTTTTCTTTTTGGAAGAGATCTTAAGATCTTACTTACGAGGTCAAAATTCGAAAAAGATTTACCAAGAACTCTTAGATTATTGACGACATCCGTGAAACGGGTGTACATGTCGCCTATAGTCTCGCTTGGTTGCATTCGAAAAAGCTCAAAATCATGCAATAAAATGTTAACTTTCGAGTCTTTGACTCTACTAGTTCCCTCATGCGTGATTTCAAGTGTTCGCCAAATATCAAAAGTCGTTTCGCACATAGAAATCCGATTGAACTTATTTTTGTCCAAAGCGCAAAATAAGGCATTCATAGCCTTTGCGTTTAAAGAAAAATACTTCTTCTCCAAATCCGACCATTCGTTCATCGGTTTAGAGGGAAGTTGAAAACCGTTTTCAACAATATTCCATAAATCCAAATTCATAGAAATCAAGAAAACTCTCATTCGAGTTTTCCAATAAGTGTAGTCCAATCCGTTAAATAACGGTGGACGAAAAACCGAAAAGCCCTCTTGAAAGCCATGAAGAGCCATTTCTCTCGGGTGTAAATCCGAAATGAGAAATACCGGGCTCTGATACCAATTGTTAGGACCGGAGCGGCACTAAGAGGGGGGGGTGAATTAGTGCAGCGGTAAAGAACGATAAACTTTCGATGATTTAAACACTTTCGGAAACTTCGTATGATAAAAGCAACGTTTCATTTGAAACCGTTTCGATTGCGTTTTAACTTGAAGGCATACGTATGAAGGAGACAAAGAAGTAGAGCATCAAAGTGAAGATGGTTTGCAGTAATGTAAATGACAATGAGAAAAACGCAAACCGATTTATAGTGGTTCGATCATGCAACCTACATCCACTTGCAAAGCCTTCTTCGATGAGGCTCCCAACTTCCACTAGCAAATCACGTTGAAGGGGAAGGACAAATACCCCTCTTACAACCTTTACAAGTGGTTCACACTCTTACAAAATTTCAGCAAGAAAGAAAGGGAGGTGAACACTCAAGCAATTTGAAAGTAAGACTTGCTAAGGCTTTGCTAAGACTTTTTTTCACTCTATTGCTTCTCTAAAAGTTGTTATCTCTACTGAGAATTGAGGGGTATTTATAGGCCTCAAGAGGATTCAAATTTGGGCTCCAAAATTTGAATTCTCTTCGGTTCCCAAAGCTAGCGGTGCCACCGCCTGTCAGTTTTGACACTGACAGTGTACTGGGCGGTGCCACCGCCCAGTCCAGCGGTGCCACCGCCTGGCTCTGTTTCAGCTCACTAGTTGGGCTCCAAATTTGGCCCAAACCAGTCCGAACTTGGGCCCAATTGGCCCCTACTTGGGTTATAAGATTAACACCTAATCCTAACCCTAATTAACATGCTAACTATGAGTTCAAAGACATTTCCTAAGCTATTACAAAGTCCGCAAGTCAAGACTTCTTCCGGCGAGCTTCCGGCGAACTTCCGAAAAACTCTCGGAAACCATTCTGCGGACTCCTGACAAGCTCCGAGACTTCACGAGCTTCTTCGGCAAGCTACGATCTTTCTCGGTGAGCTCCGCGAACTTCCGACGAACCTTTCGGCGAGCTTCCGAAAACCCTTCGGCAAGCTCCCTACGCATTCTCGGCTAGTTCCGACAGCATTCCCGACGAACCTTCGGACTTCCGTCGAATTCTTGAACTCCCAACGAATCCTTCGCGCTTGACTCCGGCACTTTGTTTCGCTTTATGTCTTCATCGTTCTCGTAGTTAATCCTGCACACACAAGCCAAAACTCTACTCCGATCTAGACAATTATTACAACGCGAATTGACATTCTGTTGCCTGGCACGTCATTGGTTGGCGCTTCGTCTGATTCTTCAGCGCATCGTTCTCTCTTACGGCTTATTGCCCAATCGGCGGTTGACCTCTGCAACCCCGATATCCTTGGTGCAATTCCGCTCTCCTTGGCCCGATGCCCAACGTCCGAAGCATTCTGTCGTCCAATATCCTAACGTGATCTCCTCCGGCGCAACGTCAATTCCTCCTGCGTCAACTGTCTAATCCTAATCGAGTAGACCTGCATCACTCAAAATGCAGTTAAACATCTAAACACAATCAATTAGTTTCATCATCAAAATCTGAGATTCAACATGTACTGGGTGGTGGCACTGCCTAGCTCTTCGGGTGCTGGGCGGTGCCACCGCTCAGACCGGCGGTGCCACTGCCTAGCTCTTCGGGTGCTGGGTGGTGCCACCGCTTGGCTCGGGTGCTGGGCGGTGCCACCACCCAGTCCTGCGGTTCCACCGCCCAACCTTTCGGGTCTTGGGCGGTGCCACCGCCTACACTATTTCCGCTCACTAGTTGGGCTCCAAACTTGGCCCAAACCAGTCCGAACTCGGGCCCAATTAGCCCCTACTTGGGTTATAAGATTAACACCTAATCCTAACCCTAATTAACATGCTAACCATGAATTTAAAGACATTTTCTAAGCTATTACAAAGTCCGCAAGTCAAGACTTCTTCCGGCGAACTTTCGGCGGTCTTTCGATAAACTCTCGGAAACCATTTTGCGGACTCCCGGCAAGCTCCTAGACTTCACGATTTGATCTTGGCTAGTTCCGACGAGCTTCTTCGGCAAGCTACGATCTTTCTCGGTGAGCTCCGCGAACTTCCAATGTACCTTCCGGCGAGCTTCCGAAAACCCTTTGGCAAGCTCCCTACTCATTCTCGACTAGTTCCGGCAGCATTCCCGACAAACCTTCAAACTTCCGTTGGACTCTCAAACTCCCAATGAATCCCACTATTGATCTTCCTTCAATGGGCGAAGATCAACTACCCTTTTATAACTCGATTCGCCTTTTGAAAAATTCAGGAGAGAACTTTGACACCCCCACTATCTCCTCTCTTAAACATCACCAACACTTAGAGATTTGAGAGGAGTTATCACAAGATTACAATAGTATTTTTCTTTCTTTTTGCTCTTAGTTCTTGTGTAATCTGAGCAGGGATGAGAGGGGTATTTGCAGGCCCCAAATGGATTCAAACTTATAGCCTAAAAGAGTCTCATCCATGATTTTTAGGGTACTGACAGTACCACCGCCTAAGCTTGGCGGTACTACCACCTATAGCACTGACATTGGGCAGTACCACCTAGATTGGTGGTACCATCGCCTGACATAGTCTCGGAGACTACTGTACCACCAATAGTTCCACCTATTGGGTCACTATTTAGGCTTTTCACTTGGCCCAACACAGCCCAAAATTAGGCCTAATTGGCTCTTAATTGGGTTAGCCCAATTCCAATCTAATTACGCCTAAAACCTACTTCGATCTAGATAATTATTATAAAGCTAAATCAAATATTGTCCGGCATGTTATTGGTTCATTGACACCTCATCTAATTCTTCGACGCATCATCCTCTCTTGTGGCCTATTGCCTAATCGGCCAATTAACCTCTACAACTCTGATTTTCTTTGCGCAATTTTCGTTCTTCTTGGCCTGATGCCAGATCCCATGGCCCAAGACCTTCTATCGATATGTCGATCAATCCTTTGGCTTGACATCCAATCTTTTAACATGTTCCACTCTGGCCCAATATGATTCTTCCTGCTTCAATTGTCTCTCCCTGATCGTAGCTTCCTGCATCACTCAAAATGCAGATCAGATCCAAAACACTATCAATTGGTTTCATCATCAAAATCCGAGATTCAACAATCTCCTTTTTTATAATGATAACCAATTGATGACGGAGTTAACCAACTCCCTCTATCAATATGTCATATTGATAGAACCCTTGAATTCAAAAATCCAAACAATATGTCATCATAAAATCATGCATAATCAAATTTTCAATACATCATTTCATGCATAATCATCATTATAACTTCTCCCCCTTTGTCATCGACAAAAAGGAGAAGTGCAACTAGTAAGTTTTTTATATATAATTTCAAATCATTGCATTATAAACATAATCTCAAGTTTTATCAGTATGCAAGCTAGTAATTTTCTATCTTCTCTTTTGAGAAGTGCAATTTTTTGCTTCCTTTGTAAAGTGCAAGCTAGCAAAATTTTATATCATTTTATAACATGCAAACTAGCAACTTTCTAAGATGTTCATGTATTCTGATTATTGCCTCCCTTGAAATGTGAAAGATAGTACTTTTTCTTTTTAGCAAGTTTTTCTCCTTGAAATGTAAAGCTAGCAATTTTTCTCCCCCTTTGTCATTGTCAAAAAGAAGGGAAGAATACAACGTTGTAATTCTTTTCCCTTTATATCAATTTTCAAATCATGACAAATGTAAAGTATCAATCTTTTTTCAATATGTTTGTGCATCATTATAGTTTCAAATTAAAACATGCACAATTTTGAAACCTTACATTTCATCCTTACTTCATGCATGATACCAAAAATAAATCAATCATCACTATGGGCATATCATATATGATATTCAAGCATTCATGATACATCATTTTGAACATAACATTCATGATGTTAACATATTAAAATTTTTAAGTATTTATCACTTAATGCATTAAATCAATATTTTGATCATGATACCAAACATTCATCATTTATTTTCTCCCCCTTTGTTATCAACAAAAAGAAGAATCATTCAATAATGCAAGTGTTTGAATGTATGTCAAGTTTTACACTAATTTATCCAAGCTAGCAAAACTATCCCCCTTAATGCATAGAACTTTTCCCATTACATCATTTTTTAAATCATCACATGAAATATGTCAAGAAAAATTAACTTGGTGATGAGATATACAATTCATGAAGATAAATTAAGAATATCAAGAGACAAATTATGATTCTTTTAGATGGAAAAAAGAAGAAATATATTAAACAATCTTGATTTATAAAATCTCAAGTTATCAAGATTATGATTTATATATTAAAGAAAAATCTCAAGTTATAATTCAAAAAATCATGATTCATAAAAAATCTCTTAAATAATATGAGAACACATAATAAGATATCTTGATTCATAAAAGATTTCAAGTTAAAATTCCAAGGAATCAAAATCATGACATAGGAAAAAACTTATTCAAATTCAAATAATCAAAATCATCAAAATCACTTTCAAGAGATTCAAAATAAAATAAATAGATTTATTGATCTCTTAAAATGCTAGTGATTTTCTTTCTCCCTTTTGTCATTGTAAATAAGAAAAAAATAAAAAGAAATAATGCACAACAAAACTCAAGTCATAAATTCTCAAGATGTCAAGTAGCATATCATGGTTTTTTAAGATAAGTCTCCTTTTTAGTGAACAGCAAAAAGAATCATAGGAGAACAAAGTATGAAAAATCTTGATTCATTGAATACTTTCAAGTTGTAATCAAAAGAATAATTATGGTTCATTTGGATAATTTTCCTCTTTAGATGATAAAATCATACGAGAACAAATTGATTCATATAAAATATATCTCATGTCGTAAACACGAATAAATCAAGTGTTTGGTTAAATATAAAAATAAATTATCAAATCTAAAATGATCATCAAAATCACTTTTTAGATATTGTAATAAAAGCAACATAGATAGATTAAAAATAGCTCAAGTTTTTTTAGTATCAAATTTTGTGATTGATTTCAAGCAAGCATGCCTTTGTATATGCATCAATTTTTAAAAACCAAAAAACAAGCTTTATCATGAAAAATCATCAAGATAAATATTTAAGCATTCATAGAATTAATCTTATTTGGTGTACAAGCATTACATTTAATTTTAACATTTTTATTCCTTTATCATAAAACATGTAATTGTCATGATAAAATATATATATATTTAAAAATAATTCATCAAAGCATGAAAGCACTAAGTAATTTCATGATAAGGTAAATACATTTGAGGTGAGTTACATACCTCATTGTGAAAGGCCACCTCGTCTATGTTGGTTTGCTCCTCGTCTTCAAGTGCGCTCAATTCATCCTTTAGTGTTTTCATCTTCTTTGGCATTTTCTTCTTTAGTTGCAAACATTCGCTTTTGAAGTACCCTAGCCGATTGCATTCATAGCAAGTTGTTTTATCCTTTTTAAATTTATTTTTATTCTTTAATTGTTGTTTCATGAACTTTTTAAATTTTATAGTGAGAAATTCAAAGTTATCATCATTATCACTTGAGTTATCACTTAATTGGTATTCTATTGTTCGTGTTAGGATCAAGAGCGGCACTAAGAGGGGGGGGCGGTGAATTAGTGCAGCAAAAAATTATTGATTTTAGAAAATATTTATTTTGATTAAAAATATTTCGGAAAGATATTATACTTGAAAGAGCTCGTAAGAGGGTAAAGAGAAAATTAAGAAAGTTTGCAATAATGTAAATTGCTCAAATAAAATGTAAACCAGAATTTAGAGTGGTTCGGTCATTGTGACCTACATCCATTTCTGATTCCTCCTCCATTGAGGTCACCGGCGTCCACTAATGGCCTTCCTTTAACAAGCGAAGACCAACCACCTTTTGCAGCTCTTTCCTTTTACCGAGTTTAGTAGATAACCCTTACAAGCCCCACTCCTCTTTCTTGAATGGTTACAAAGCTAAGAGAGGGAGGAGGAGGACTCTTCTCACTTTTATAATACTTTTAACACCCCAAACACTTAGAATTTTTTACACTTTTGATTGCACTTTGTTACCCTTTCATGCAAAAAAGGGTGGAGTATTTATAGGCCCCAATAGCTTTTGAATTGGAGTCAAGAAGTGTCACTTCCCCGGATTTCGGGGTACTAATGATACCACCACCATTATTGGGTGGTATTATCGCTTGTAGACTGACAATAGACAGTACTACCGCTCAGTCTGGGTGATACTACCACTCAATCTGGGTGGTACGACCACCTGACAAAGCTCGAAGACCAAGCTCTAGCAGTACCATCGCTTGACAAGGGCAGTACTACCGGCTTACAACATTAACTATCGACGGTACCACCGCCCAAAGCACTTGGGAGATCGAGTCTCAAGTGATACCATCGCCCCAGTCTAGCGGTGCTACCATCAAACAAGGTCCAACATCCTGGTTGGGCCTTAAATCTGGCCCACACCAGCCTAACTTCAGGCCCAATTGGCCCCTAGTAGAGTTGATGGGATTACCTCCCAAATCACACTCTAATTATATGCTAACTACAATTCTTCACACATTCTAAGCAAATCAAGTTCGGTTAGTCTTGATTTCTTCCAACGAGCTTCTAACGTCCTTTTGGCGAACTTCCGACGATCTCTCGGCAATGTTCCAATGGACACCCGACAAGCATCTGGACTTTACGATGATCTTCTTGGCAAGTTCTAATGAGTTTCTTTATCAAGTACTTGGACGTCTCGGTCACTTCTGGTAGAACTTCTGACGAGCGTCCAGCCTTCCGACGAACCCAGTCCAGCATCTGATTTATACCTTACTGCTATCGTAGTTAATCCTGTACACTTATCTTAATATATAGATTAAGTCAAAAAATTTACCAATTTATTTCATCATCAAAATTTGAGATTCAATAAACTCTCCCTTTTTGATAATGACAACCAATTGGTGATAGAGTTAACCTTAACTCCCCTATCTATATGCCACACTTGAGAAAAGATACTGTTGAATTCAAAGCTTTTGAATTCAAGCATTAAACTGATAAGTTATATTCATTTAAACTTATCAACATATACAACATGATACTTATCATGATTCACCAATTCATAATATAATATCACATATTCATTAATAAAAACGATATCAAGGTATGACATCTATTTTCAATTCTAATGATGATAGACAATCATCATTTTCAAATATGATATGAATTTTGAGTATGAAATTTAACAAGATGAAAATTCTCATTTTAAGGCATGGTATCAATTTTAAATAGCAATTTAAGCTCATGATACCTTATCATAATGTTAGACTTTTATCAAGCATTCATGAAACATTTCAAGTATCTACGATACGTATGATGCATATATAATACATTATAAGGTATCTACGGTAAACCTTTCAAATATTCATATGCAATATATTTTGATATGTTTCAAGTATTTGTAATGTATTTGATCATTCCAATTATATTTCTAGCATTCGTAAAGCATTCAAGTGTATTTTCTACAAGATGCATTCAAGTGTGTTTTCTACAAGATACATTTGTCTCAAATGTATTTTTATCAATTTGTCATATTTCTCCCCCTTTGTCATCAATAAAAAGGAGAATTATTCAATAATGCAAGTGTGGTAAAATTCAAGTAAGATACACACTAATTTATCCAAGCCATAACTACTTTCGGATAAGCTAATAAGTAAGGTACACACTAATGTGCAAAAGCTTTTGGTTCTTCTTTAGAAGTATAAATTTCTTTCTTCCTTTTTCATAAGAATAACAAGTAGAGGAAAAAAAAGAAAAGGAATTCATCAAGAACCAAATTCATGAAAGGATATGAACCATGTCAAATTCAAAATAATAAATAAGTTTCATCAAATCATGCGTCAACTTTAGCAAGGAGAAGGGATTTATGAGAAGGATCAAGATATCTATATGAAATCAAATCGTCCTTTTTGCAAGTGATCATTATACACTAAAAAATTCATAGAATTCTTCTTTTATGACAAAAATAAGCATCAATTGAAGGATTATGAATCAAATTCATTTCTCTTTAAAAAAATTCACAAGAGTGAAATCCGTGAGAGACATATTTGTTAATAAATTCCACAAGTGAAGGGATTAAGTGTATCAAAAATCATTAAGTGATGGAGCAAGGGTATGAAATAAATTTGATACCAAGTAAATTGATATTTCAGATTTCATGAAAGCCTTATTTACGAAATGAAATAGTTTCATGAAGGCTTTATTTAAAAAATTTGAGAAAGTTTGAAAAAGATATAAATTCATGTATTCGGACAATTTAACATCCCTAACTCCCTTCTTATAAAATCAAATAATTCTTCATTTAAAGGTTTTGTAAAGATATCAACTAATTGATATTTTATATCAATAAACTCTAAAGATATGTCATGGATATTAACATGATCTCTTATGAAATGATGCCTAATGTCAATATATTTAGTTCTAGAGTATTGAATAGGATTTTTTATTAAATATATGACACTTGTATTATCACATTTTATAGGTATATTCTTAAGATAAATTTTATAATTTTTCAATATATTTTTCATTCATACAACTTGTGCACAACATGCACTAGCCGCAATGTATTCAGATTCGATTGTGGATAGTGCAACCAAGTTTTATTTATTGGAAGACCAAGAGACAAGTGCGTGTCCTAAAAATTGACATGTTCTGGATGTACTTTTTCTATCTAATCTACATCTAGCAAAATCCACATCAGCATAAGCAATTAATTTAAAGTTTTTAGATTTTGAATACCATAATCCTAGATTTATGGTTCCTTTAAGATACCTAAGTATTCTTTTAACTGCTTTAAGATGAGATAGCTTAGGATTAGATTGAAACCTAGTATAAAGTCCTAACTAAACATGATGTCCGGTTTAGTTGCGATGAGGTATAGAAACTTCCTATCATACCCCTATAAGCTTTTTTATCAAAGCATTCTCCACTTTCGTCAATGTCTAACTTGGTGGAGGTACTTATAGGAGTGTTGATAGCCTTTGAACTATCCATATTAAACTGTTTAAGTAAGTCTAATGTATATTTTTTTAGCTAAGAAAAATATCATTACCTAGTTGTTTGATTTGTAAGCCTAAATAAAAAGTTAGTTCACCCATTAGACTCATTTCAAACTCTCGACTCATACTTTTGGTAAATGATTCAAATAATAATTTATTTGTAAAACCAAAAATAATATCATCAATATAAATTTGAACAACAAGAAAATCATTTTTAAAATTTTTAATAAATAATGTGGTATCGACCTTGCCTTTAGAGAAATTATTTTAGATAAGAAATGAGCTAAGTCTCTCGTATCAAGCCCTTGGGGCTTATTTTAATCCATAAAGAGCTTTAGTTTAAACACATGATTAGGGAAATCATTATTCTCAAATCCCGGAGGTTGTTCAACATAAACTTCTTTAGAAATAAAACCATTAAAAAAATGCTTTAACATCCATTTGAAATAACTTAAAATTATTACTACTAGTATAGGCAAGGAGCATCCTTATGGTTTCTAATCGTACCACAAGAGTGAAGGTTTCTTTATAATCAATACCTTCTTCTTGGTTTAAACCCTTGACTACTAATCTAGCCTTGTTTGTAACTATGATACCAAATTCATCTTGTTTGTTTCTAAAGACACATTTAGTACCAATAACTAAATAGTCATTTAGCCTTGAAACAAGCTTCCATGTCTCATTTCTCTCAAATTGATTCAACTCTTCTTGCATTGCAATAACCCATGAATCATCTTTCAAGGCCTTCTCAATGCATCTAGGTTCAATTTGGAAGAGAAAAGCGGCATTGGTACAAAAATTCTTAAGAGAAGAACGAGTTTGAACCCCTTTTGATATGTCTCCTATGATTAGCTCCATAAGATGAGCATCTATATACTTTCATTCCTTGGGTAAGGATGTTTTAGAAGAAGATGCATCCAAGTTGCTAGATGGAGAAAGAGTTTCATTTAAATTCAAAGCATCAAAATTAAGATCATCATCAAACTCATTTTTCTTAACTTCAAAAACTTTATTAAAAACAATATGAATAAACTCTTCTATAACCAAAGTTCTTTTGTTAAAATATGAAAGACCTTAGAAATAGAAGAATAGCCAATAAAAATCCCTTCATTAGATTTTGCATCAAATTTTCCTAAGGTATCTTTTTCATTCAAGATAAAACATTTACACCCGAAAACTTTAAAATATGAAACATTATGTTTTCTGTTGTTCCACAACTCATAAGGGGTTTTGAAAAGTAATGGTCTTACTAGAACCCTATTCATGACATAGCATGTTGTATTTATGGCTTCAGCCCAAAAATATTTTGGTAGGCTATGTTCGTTTAACATAGTTTTTGTTATTTCTTGTAAGTTTCTAGTTTTTCTTTTTACTACTCCAGTTTGTTGAGGATTTCTTGGAGTAGAGAAATTGTGGTGATATTCATTAGATTCACAAAAATCTTGGAAATCATGATTTTGAAATTCACCACTATGATCACTTCGAATTGATAAAATCATAAAATCCTTTTCATTTTGAACAAGTTTACAAAATTTAGAAAAATACCCGAAGCAATCACTTTTATGTGCCAACAAGTATGTCTAAGTGTATCTACTATAATCATCCATGATAACAAAGGCGTATTTGCTACCTCCTAGGCTTGATATAGTAATTGGTCTGAATAAATCCATATGGATCAATTGCAATAGTCTAGAGGTGCTTATTTGGTTCTTTGGTTTGAAAATATCTTTTATTTATTTTCCTAGTTAATATGCATCACACACATTGTCTTTAATGAACATAATGTGAGGAATTCCTCTTACAAGTTCTTTAGATAAGATTTGAGAGATTAGTTTTATGCTAGCATGACCTAATCTCCTATGCTAAACCCAAGCATCGTTATTCAAAACCGAAAAACACATTTCATTACAAAGATTATCAATGTTGATAGTATATATATTATTTTGTTTTAAGGCAATCATAGATATGTTTTTGTGTAGTTTTTCAATAATATAAGCATTGGACTCAAATCTAATGATGTATCCTTTATCACACAATTGATTAATGCTCAAAAGGTTATGCTTTAAGCCATCAACTAACAACACATCTTCAATAAAGAAGTTGGATTTGTTACCCATGGTTCATTTGCCAATGATTTTACCCTTGTTGTTGTCTCCGAAGGTGACATATCTTTCGTCTAAGCTAGTGAGCTTATAGAATTGAGATGGATCTCCAGTCATATGCCTTGAGCATCCACTATCAAGGTATTATCTCTTGCTCCTAACTTGTGATGATAAATATTTCTACAAAAAAGGATGGTTTTTAGGTACCCATTTGTCCTTAAGGTGCCTCATAGATCGATCTACACAACTTATCATGTTGCTTTGGGTCATTTGAGGTTCCTTTAGGAACTCAAATCAATTTATGTAGACTATATCTCTTATATAGACATTTGTACACAACATGTCCAAATTTGCAACAGAAGTTGCATTTGTTTTAGGGTAAAACATGTAAGGTAGGGCCTTTAACAAAGGTGGTTGGATTTCGGTAAGTGCTACTCATAAATCCAATTCTATCTTTTCTATAAACATGACTCTTATTGGCAATGATCATATTCAAGGACTTACTACTAACCTCAAACTTTTTTAGGGTTTCTTTGAGTAGCAAGTTTTCTTTTCTAGGTGTTTCTAATCCATTACATTTTGTGCAAGGAGCTAAACTATCATCATGCTCAATTTTAGTCTATCAAAATCACTAACAAGAGAAGCATGCTCTTTTTTTAATAATTTATATTTTTTTACTAACTACTTTACATTCATCGAATAAATCATAAAAAATACTTAGTAATTAATCAAAAGATAAACTTGCATCTAATGAGTGCTTACCTCATCTCCAATAGCCATTAGCACATAGTGAGAAACTTGCTCGATGTTAGTTTGCTTTTCTTCTTCGAATGCACTTAGTCATCCCACGTTACTTTAAGAGCCTTCTTCTTCTTTGGTTATTTCTTCTTTGCTTGGGGACATTCGCTTTTGAAATGTTCCAGCTTCTTATATTCGTAGCACATGACTTGTTCTTTCTTAGGTTCAAATTTATTTTTAGTGTCATTTCTAAATTTATTCTTTTTTATAAATTTTTTGAACTTTCTTGTTAAGAGTGCCAAGTCATCATCATAGTCGTCATCACTTGAATTTTCTTTCAAGTGGTCTTCTTGAGTTTTTAGTATTATATCTTTCCTATTCTTTGGAAGGTTATTCTGAAGCTCTTCATGAGCATTATAAGTCATCTCATAGATCATTAGTGACCCGATTAGTTTTTCGAGAGGAAAGTTATTTAAATCCTTGGCCTCTTGAATAACCGTTACTTTAGGGTCCCAACTCTTTAGAAGGGATCATAAGATTTTATTAACAAGTTCAAAATCTGAGAAACTTTTACTAAGTCCTTTTAGACTATTGACGACATCCGTAAATTATGTATACATGTCTCCAATGGTCTCACTCAGTTTCATCTGAAACAACTCATAAGTATGGATTAAAATATTAATTTTTGATTCCTTTACTCTACTAGTGCCTTCGTGAGTAACTTTGAGTATTTGCCAAATATCAAAAGTCGTTTCACAAATAGATACTCGATTGAACTCGTTTTTATCTAAAGTACAAAACAAGATATTCATAGCCTTAGCGTTTATAGCAAAAGTCTTCTTCTTCTAACTCATTCCAATCGTTCATTAGAAGAGAAGACTTTTAAAAACCATTTTCGATAATGATCCATAACTCAAAATCCATAGAAATTAGAAAAATCCTCATTCTAGTCTTCCAATATGTGTAATTCATTCCATTAAACATGGGCGGACGTGTAATTGAGTGACCCTCTTGGTTGTCGACAAATGTCATCTCTCTTGGGTTTCAAACCAAATGAGAGTGACCTTGCTCTGATACCAATTATTAGAAAATCATTGATTTTAGAAAATGTTTGGTTCAATTAAAAATATTTTGGAAAGATATTAGACTTGAAAGAGCTCGTAAGAGTGTAAAGAGAAAATTAAGAAAGTTGCCAGTAACGTAAATTGTTCAAATAAAATACAAACTAAAATTTAGAGTGATTCGATCGTAGTGACCTACATCCACTTCGGATTCCTCCTCCTTCGAGGTCATTGACATCCACTAATGGCCTTCCTTCAATAGGCGAAGACCTACCACCCTTTACAGCTCTTTCTCCGTTTACCAGGTTTAGGAGATAACCCTTATAAGCCTCACTCCTCTTTCTTGAATGGTTATAAAGCTAAGAGAGGGAAGAGGAGGACTCTTCTCACTTTTACAACACTTTTAACACCCCAAACACTTAGAATTTTTCATAATTTCGATTGCACTTTGTTACCCTTTCATGCAGAAAAGGGTGGGCTATTTATAGGCCCCAATGGCTTTTGAATTAGAGCAAAAAAGTGTCACTTCCTCAGATTTCGAGATACTGATAGTACCACCGCCATTATTGGGCAATACTACCACCTACAAACTAACACTAGGTGGTACTATCACTCAGTTTGGGCGGTGCGACCGCTTGATAGAGCTTGGAGACCGAGCTCTAGCGATACCATCGCTTGATAAGGGCTGTACCACCACTTGACAACATTAATTGTCAGTGGTACCATCGCCCAGAGCACTTGGGAGACCAAGTCCCAGGCGATGCCACCGCCCCAGTCTGGCAATGCTACCACCAAACAAGGTCTAGCATCCTAGTTGGGCCTTCAATTCGGCCTAAACCAATCTAACTTTAGGCCAAGTTGGCCCCTCGTAGAGTTGATGGTATTACCTCCCAAATCACACTCTAATTATATGCTAACTACGATTCTTAAGACACATTCTAAGCAAATCAAGTCTGATTAGTCTTGGTTTCTTCTAGCGAGTTTCTGGCATCCTTCCGGCGAACTTCCAACGATCTCTCAGCAATGTTCCAATGGACACCTAGCAAGCTTTTGGACTTTACGATGATCTTCTTGGCAAGTTCCGATGAGCTTCTTTGCCAAGTACTTGGACCTCTCGGTCACTTTTGGCAAAACTTCCGACGAGCGTTTAGTCTTCCAACGAACTCTCGAACTCTCAACGAAATCTCGATCTTGACTATGGTCTAATCCATCATCTGCTTTATGCCTTACAGCTATCGTAGTTAATCCTGCACACTTATCCTAACACATAGATAGATTAGGTCAAATAATTTACCAATTGATTTCATCATCAAAATTCGAGATTCAACAATTTGAAGTGTCAAATCCTTTCTATTCTTTGGAAGGTTGTTCTCAAGTTCATTATGTTCAACATATGCCATACATCTCATTTCATAGGTCATTAAAAACCCAATAAGTTTTTCGAGTGGAAAATGGGTCAAGTTCTTTGATTCTTGTATTGCTATTATTTTTGAATCCCAATTTTTAGAAAGTAATCGTAAAACTTTATTAACAAGTTTAAAATTCAAAAAATATTTGCCAAGAGCTTTTAGATCATTGGCGACCTTCGTAAACCGGGTGTACATGTCTCTAATGGTCTCACTTGGTTTCATGCAAAATAATTCAAAATCATGCATCAAAAGATTCGAATCTTTAACTCTACTGGTGCCTTTGTGTGTGATTTCAAGTGTATGTCAAATTTCATAAGCCATTTTATAAATAGAAACTTGATTAAATTTGTTTTTGTCTAAGGCACAAAATAGAGTATTGATAGCTCTAGCATTTAAAGAAAAAATCTTCTTCTCTAAATCATTCCATCCATTCATTAGTTTAAAAGATTTTTGAAAGTCATTTTCAACAATATTCCATAAATTTAAATCCAAAGAAAGCAAGAAAGCTCTCATTTGAGTTTTCCAATAAGTGTAGTCTGTCCTATTAAACATAAGAGGACGAATGATAGAGTGGCCCTCTTGATAGCCGAAAAGAGTCATTTCTCTTGGGTGTTAAACAAAATGAGAAAATCGTAGCTCTAATACCAACTATTAGGATTGAGTTGGCACTAAGAGAGGGGGGTGAATTAGTGCAACGATAAAATCATGTCGATTTAGAAAATTTTGTTCCATGAAAATGTATTGGAAAAGAGTTTAACTTGAAAGTGTATAGAAGCATAGTGAAAGTAAGAATTCAGTTTACAATATAAAGAAAAAGTACGAAGGAAATGCAAACCAGATTTTTGTAGTGGTTCGATCATCGTGACCTACATCCACTCCCGATTCCTCTTCACTCGAGACTATTGGCTTCCACTACCAATCTTCCTTCAATAGGCAAAGATCAACTACCTTTTTACAACTCGATTCTCCTTTTGATAGGTTCAGGAGTGAACCTTTACACCCTCACTATCTCTTCTCTTAAACTTCATCAACACTTAGAGATTTTAGAGAAGTTCTCACAAAATTACAACAGCGTTTTTCTTTCTTTTTGCTCTCACTTCTTATGTAATCTGAGCAAGGATGAGAGGGGTATTTATAGGCTCCTAATAGATTTAAACTTGGAGCCTAAAATAGTCTCATTCTTGGTTTTCGGGGTACTGATGGTACCATAACCTTTAGATACTAAACTACCTATAAGTCCCTGTTGGAAACTCTAATTTATTCAAAACTTATTTCACTGAAAACTAGACTCGTAGATCTTTCTTTTGATATATAGATTGAAAGATTTAGAGTCCAAATGCCTACCCAATTATTTATTGAAATGGACCCTATGAATTCTGTAAAACAGTGATTTTGTTTTTGACCTTTGGTTACTAAATCAATTGTAACTCTTTATTGCAAACTTTGATTCATATGAAACTTATTTTATTTAAAAATAGATTAAAATATCTTTTCACAATAGCTTTCTTGAGTATATTGGAGCACAACTGATAGTTTGAATCATTTGTTTAATGTGCCTCTCGAATTCTGTCAGAAATCGAGCTTTGGTCGATTTCGCATATCTGGTTACATTCATTTGGAAATTGATTTCATTTAGCTTTCTTTATTCAATTGAGCTTTATATTACTACTTTGAATTCTTATATTCTCTTGACCTTAAATTATTACATTCTTGAATCCTATTGTGTAAAGTTTATGCTGTGTTGTATTGACTAGTATAGGTACATGTATATCCCATTGTTCCGCATTTGCTTTCGATATGTGCCTATCCCAGTTTCATTCATGTGGATATTGAATTCATCTAACCTTCTTATTTCAATTAGACTGTATGTGATTGCTTGGAATCCTTGTATGTTCTTGCTTTCATTTCCTTTCAAATCTGAATTCATTTATAAAAGATTATGTTTGCATCGTATTGACTCGTAAATGCACATGTACATTTTGTTGTTCCGTGTGTGCTTCCGATATGTGCTATTTATTGTTCATATTACTCTTTTATACTCTGTTGTTTGTGGGATAATGTGAACCTTTGCTAGAAATGGTAAAGGGAGTTATGCATAGAGCCTGCGATGCTCTGTCGGCCCCCTTTGACTTCACCTAGACATGGGTGGATGGAGCTCCTAGACGTGGGAGACTTCTGTCTGGTGGTCATTCAGAAATAGATGAATCACATTCTATCTATGGTGCCACTACACCTTCTGTATGTTTGATATGATATCCAAAGCTTTGGTTTTGTATTTCTGTATGTGCTTTGGATAAGAATGATATGAATGCAACGTCAAATTCGATGTTTCAGCTTCTGTTTCGTATTTCTTCTTTGATACGTTCCGAAATGATTCATATGTTATTGTTATGCTTTGAAATATTTCATATACTATTGATATGTTTCAAAAGGTTTCATTTGTTATTGATATGCTCCGAAACATTTCATACGCCATCGATATACTTCGAAATGTTTCATCTGCTATTGTTATGCTCCGAAATATTCCATATGCCATTGATATGCTCCGAAACATCATACGCTATTGATATGCTCCAATTACTCTGTACTCCATTTGTTATGAACCAAATGTGTTTTGAATGACATGATATTTGTGATTCTGTATCTAATAATATGGTACCCTGAGAGTTCTTGTATTCTGCCTTGCATTGTGATACCTTATTCGTTTGAAACTATCCCTTTTCACTCTAGATATATTTTGTCACTTGCTAAGCTGTTTTTAGCTCATATATAAAATCTTTCAGGTCAGCCTATCACTCTTTGAGATGTTTGTAATGGGCTAAGGCAGTGGAGAGCTATTCAGAATCATGGATAAGTCTTGTTGGTTGTTATGTTATTGTTGTATAAGCATATTTTATTTGTAACAAAAATGTTGTCGAAGAACCTGAATGGATATATCGTGTAAAAGTATTAAAAGATCTCTCGTATTTGGAATTTCGGAATGTTAAGTTTAGTTTATAATAATATGAATTGATGATAAATGGTTGGAGTTCTGATTGTATAAATTGTTTAGCTTGTGGGTTTATAAGTGTTGTTAATATTTTGTTAAGTTGGTTTGGGTATTCATAAGTGTGAATTATTGAGTGATATGATATATTATAAACTATACAGGTTTTATAGATGTGAATTTGACTGAATGTTTCTCAGTGTCCTCAAATGTCAATTTGGATCCTGGATTGATTTGTGATGAAAATTTTAAATATTATCGATATTTTGAGGGGCGTGACAGAGGTGGCATCATAGCATGGTTTGAGGATCACTAAAATATTTGATATATTGACTTGCAAAATATATTGAGGTTTAGTGAACTATAGTGATCGGTGGAAATTTTCTTTGAGGGCATTTTAGGAATCTAGGATGACGAGGACATTTGGTCCTCCTACTTCATTTGTTTCTGATTAATTAAGAGGGATGAAATGGTTGATCGAGGATATTAAATCAGAATGACGCAGCGAAAGCGTGATGAACCTAATCCATTGGTGGCAGAAAAAAAAAAAAGAAGATATGAATGAAAAAGATATTTGATGTATGAAATTATTCTGATGATCAAAAGATTTCTTTTGCCACCTTATATTAGAGGTAGAGGCTAATTATTAATGGGAATAATGAATAGAATTTTTGGGGATCAAATGGCAAGAATGACAAAGACAAGTTTACCAATAAAAATACGATAGGAAATAAATCAAAGAGTGTAACAAGAGGGTTAAGACATCTGGATTTGATAAGAGAAGTCACCACAAAAGACTCAATCCTGTGTAAGATGTGGGTTAGATTATGAAATAAGTCTGCGTTTTCAAGTGACTAGAGCCTATTTTGCTTGTGAAAAGTTGGATCATAAAAATAAAAGACTGCCCTTGGAACAAGAAGAAAGAGTCACTGCCTCCTAAGTCATCAGCCCATGTCAGAGTATTTGCTATCACTGAATATATTTCTAAAGCTTCTAAATTAGTGGTCGAAGGTATTATTCATGTTTATGAAAGAATGCAAATATCTGTTTGACTATGGGTCTCATCTATTATTTGATTCATAATATTTTGTTTATCACTTGAGCATTCAACCTAGATCACTGGATTATATGCTATATGTAAATACGATCATTGGGGATTCTTTGATAACAAGCTTAATCAGGTTCTCTTGTCTAATTTCTATTGTAGAACATGAACATTTTACTGATTTGATTCTCCTAGAGATTTGGAGTTTTGATATTATACTTGGTATGGATTGGCTATCTTCTTATCATACTAGTATAGATTGTTATACAACAAATGATCACTTTTTACATATTAGATTAGCCTATCTTTTACTTTGAGAGTATTGGACATGATTTACCTCCTTGCCTGATGTATCACAGGATAACTTGCCCGGATTACCTCCAAACATGACTTTGCTTTTGATTTGGTCCTTGGGACAATCCCAATATCTAAGCCTCTCTATAGAATGACATCATCTGAGTAAGTAGAATTGAAAAAGCAACTACAAGGATAATTAAATAAGGATTTTATTTGGCCTAATATTTCATCATGGGGTGCTCTAGTATTAGTTAAGATGGATGGAACATTGAGGCTTTATATTAATTATAGATAATTGATGACTTGTTTAATCAATTGAAAGTGCATAAGTACTTTCCAAGATTGATCGAAGATCAGGTTAACATTTATTGAAGATCAAGGAGGAGGATATTTTTAATCACTCTTGGATGAGGGTGTAATTGAATTGTATTCTATTAATGAAACTATTTGGGGGATGAAGAAGGAAATGAATAAAACGTATCATCATCTTTTCATCAATTGAGGTATAACCAATTTCAAGGAATTTGTAAATCAGAGGACATATATGTAAATATAGAAATTTTAAGGACTAAATTGTTAAGTTGCAAAACAAAAAAAAAACAAAAAGAAAACGAAAAATTTCGGTTTTATCCCACCGCCTCCCACGCTCTCTGTTTAGATAAAATAAGTTTTGTATGAATCGAAGTTTCCAACAAAGAGTTACAATTGATTTAGTAATCAGAAATCAGAAAACAAAATCACTGTTTTGCAGAATTCATAGGGTCAGTTTCAATAGATAACTGGGTAAGCATTTAAACTCTAAATCTTTCAATCTAATTAATAAAAGAAAGATCTCTGAGTTTAGTTTCCAATGAAATAATTTTGAATAAATCAGAGGTCAGTGCATGAAGTTATAACCATAACAAGGTAGAAAGGTCATATCTTGGAAATTTAACATATTCAAATCGTTACATCTAAACGGGAGTCATATCAAATGCAAGGCTAGAACAATTCAAAGTTTTCATATTCAAGACAAATGCAGAGATAAAATTGCAGTAAGGAAAGATCAGGACACTTGCAATAGGAAAGATTAGAAAGCTTGCAATAGGAAGGATCGGAACACTTGCAATAGAAAGGGTTGAAACACTTGCAATAGGAAGGATCGGAACACTTGCAATAGAAAGGATTGAACACTTGCCTTTCGAAGATTTTGATCCGAAGATCCGAAGAAGGTATATGCCCGAATCATTCCATTTTTTCCTCCATCTCCTCACCCTATTCTGTTTTCTATCTCTGTCTTATTTCTTCCTCCACAACTGCAGCTCGTGCAGAACATAGGGGCACAGGCATCTACTCTCCCTTACTCTAATTCCTTCTTTTTATTTCCTAAACGTAGATGCCGCAACCACCGCCGCTGTCGCTGCCACAGTCGCAGCCCCTTCCACCGTACTACCTTCTTCCTCCTCTTCTTTCGTAGACATAGCTGCTCCATACGCAGTCGCCACCACTACCGCAGCTGCAATCACGACCGCAGCCCCTTTTTTCCCTTTCCTTTCTTTCTCTTTCCCAAAAGCAACTGCTACAGCCACTACCGTTGCCGTAGCTACCAGAGCCACTGCTGCTGCCGCAATCGCAGCCACAACTGCAACCGCAGCCACCATCCCCTCTTCCTCTTCTTCCCTCTCTTTCTTCTCTTCCAGCTGCAGCTGCCACCACCGCAGCCTCTTCTTCCCTCTCTTCTCCCTCTTCTTCTTCCTTTCCTTCTCTTCTTTCCTAACTGCAACTGCCATAGTCGCAGTTGCAACAATGGCTGCAGCCACCACGGCCACAGCCTCTTCTTCCCTCTCTTCTCCCTCTTCTTCTTCCTTTCCTTCTCTTCTTTCCTAACTGCAACTGCCATAGTCGCAGTTGCAACAATGGCTGCAGCCACCACGGCCACAGCCTCCACAGCCATCTTCCTCCCCTACTCTTCCCTGATGCACTGCCTCTCTTCTCCTTTGTTTCCTCCTGAGAGAAATAGAGGTACCGCAACCTCTTCTCCCACTTCTACTTCTTCTCTTCTTCTTCTTCTCCTTCTTCTCTTCTTCCCTTCTCCTCCCTGACGCCCCACACCTCCTCTGTTTCCTCGTGCAGGAAGCAGATGTGCTGCTACCCTATTTGCAGCAACCTTGCTTTCCTCTCCCTCTTCCCTCTCTTCTCCTTCTTCTTCTCCTTCTCTTCTTCTCTTCTTTTTCCCTTCTCCTCCCCGATGCCCCACACCTCCTCTCTATAGTCCTTGCTGCAGCCACCCTCCTCTTTTCTTCTTCTTCTCCTCTTCTTCCCTTCTCCTCCCCAATGCCACACACCTCCTCGCTGCAGCTCTTGCCGCAGCCACCCTCCTCTCTTCTTCTTCCTCTTCTTCTTTTTCTTCTTCTTCCCTTCTCCTCCCCGATGCCCCACACATCCTCTCCTCTGTTTCCACCTACGGTAAATAGAGGTGCTGCAGCCCTAGCTGCTGCCACCTCTTGCTCCTCTCCCTCTTCCCTCTCTTCTCCCTCTTCTCTTCTTCTTCTTCTTCTTCTTCTTCTTCTTCTTCTCTCCCTCTTCTTCTTCTCTCCCTCTTCTTCTTCTTCTTCTCTTCTTCTCCTCTTCTTCCCTACTTCTCTACTTCTCCTCTTCTTCTCCCCAATGCCCCACAACTCTTCTCTCTATTTCACGGGAAATAGAGAGCGTGGGAAACGATGGGATAAAATCGAAATTTTTGGTTTTTTTATTTTTACAACTTAATAGTTTAGTCCTTAAAATTTTTATATTTACATATAGGTCCCCCGATTTATAAATAAATCCTTATTAATAAATTTTAAAAGTGAGAGATATTACACTCTCTCCCCCTTAAAAGAAAATTTAGTCCTCTAAATTGGTTATACCTTAATCGATGAAAAGATGATGATATGTTTTATTCATTTCCTCCTTCATCCTCTAAATAGTTTCATCAATAGAATACAAATCAATTACATAATCATCCAAGAGTAATTAAAAACATCCTCCTCCTTAATCTTCAATAAATGGTAACCTGATCTTCGATCAATCTTGGAAAGTACTTATGCACCGTTCAATTGATAAAACAAGTCATCACTTTAGAGGATACTCATTTTTTGATAGTCACCTGATTCAATTGTCTACAATTAATGTACAACCTCAATGTTCCATCCATCTTAACTAACACCGGAGCACCCCATGATGACATATTATGCCAAATAAAATCTTTATTTAATAGTCCTTATAGTTGCTTTTTTAATTCCACTTACTCAAATAATATCATTCTGTAGAGTAGGTTAGATATTAGGATTGTCCCAAGGACCAAATCAAAAGTAAAGTCATGAATGGAGGTAATCCGGGCAGGTCATTCTAGGATACATTATGCAAGAAGGTAAATCATGTCCAATACTCTCAAAATAAAAGATGGGCTGATCTAATATGCAAAAAGTGATCATTTGTTATATAACAATCCATACTATAAGAAGATAGCCAATTCATACCAAGTATAATATCAAAACTCTAAATCTCTAGGAGAACTAAATCAGCAAAAAGTTCAAGTTCTCCAATGAAAATCAGACAAGAGGACCAGATTCAAGTTCGTTATCAAAGAATCTCCAATGATCATATTTACATATAGCACATAATACAGTGGTCTAGGTTGAATACCCAAGTGATAAGCAAAATATTACAAATCAAATCATAGATGGGACCTATAGTTAATCAAATATTTACATTCTTTCATAAACATGAATAATACCTTCGACCACTGATTTAGAAGCTTTAGAATCATATTCAGTGATAGCATACACTCTGACATGAGCTGATGATTTAGGAGGCAGTGACTCTTTCTTCTTATTCAAAGGGCAGTCTTTTATTTTATGATTCAACTTTCCACAAGCAAAATAGGCTCCAGTCACCCATAAACATAAACTTGATTCATAATTTAACTCGCATCTTACACAGGATTGAGGCTTTTGTGGTGACCTCTCTTTTCAAATCCAGATGTCTTGACCCTCTTGTTACACTTTCTAATTAATTTCCAATCATATTTTTATTAGTAAATTTGTCCTTACTATTCCTGCCCTTGATCTCCAGAAATTCTTTTGATTATCAAAATAATTTCGTACATCAAATATCTTATCCATTCATATCATCCATTTTTTTGCCACCAATGTATTAGGGTCACTATGCTTTCGTTGTGCCACTTTGATTTAATATCCTTGATCAACCCTTTTATCCCCCTTAATTAATCAGAAGAAAATGAAGTAGGAGGACCAAATGTCCTCGTCATCCTAAATTCCTAAAATGTGTCAAAGAGAATTTCCACTGATCGCTATAGTTCATTAGGCCTCAATATATTTTGCACATCAACAAATCAAATATTTCAGTGATCCTCAAACCATGCTCTGATACCACCTCTGTCACACCCCTCAAAATATCGATAATATTAAAATTTTTCATCACAAATCAATCCAGGATCTAATCTAACATTTGAGAACGCTGAGAAACATTCAATCAAATTCACATCTTTAAAACATGTGCAAGTTATAATCGTATATCACATCACTCGAAAATTCACCTTTATGGAAACCCAAATCAACATAACAAATATGAACAATAATTATAAATCCACAAGCTAAACAGTTTATATAATTAGAACTCCAACCATTTTTTCCACAAATTCATATCATAATAAACTAAACTTTAACATCCCAAAATTCAAAACGAGAGAGGTCTTTTAACACGTTTACACAATATAACAATTCAATCATATCGATAACATTTCATTACATACAAAATGCACTTATACAACAATAACATAACAACCAACAAGACTTGCCCATAATTTTGAATAGCTCTCTACTACCTCAGCCCAATACAAACATCTCAAAGAGTGACAAGTTGACCTAAAAGATTTATAAAACAACAGAGTGAGCTAAAAACAACAAAGCAAGTGACAAAATATATCCAGAATAAAAAGGGATAATTTTAAAAAAATAAAGTATCACAATGCAAGGCAGAATACAAGAACTCTTAGGGTACCATATTATTTATTAGATACAGAATCGCAAATGTCATGTCATTCAAAACTTATTTGGTTCATAACAAATGGAGCACAAAGTAATCGGAGTATATCAATAGCATATGAAATATTCCAGAGCATATCAACGACATATAAAAAATTTCAGAGCATAACAATAGCAGATGAAACATTTCAGAGTATATCAATAACAAATGAAACATTTCGGAACATATCAATGGTATGTGAAATATTTCAAAGCAAATTAATGACATATGAACCATTTTGGAGTATATAGAAGAACAAATATGAAACAAAGGCTCGAACGTCGAATTTGACATTGTATTCATATCATTTTTATCCAGAACACATATGGAAACTCATAACCAAAGCTCTAGATATCATATCAAACACATAGAAGGTGAAATGGGACCATAACATAATATAGTACATCTATTTCTGAATGACCACTAAACATAAGTCTCCCACGTTTGGGAGCTCCATCCACCCACGCCTGAGTGAATTCATAGGGGGCTGGCAGAGCATCACAAGCTCTATGCATAACTCCCTTTACTATTTCTGGCAAAGGTTCACAATATCCCACAAACACTAGAGTACAAAAGGATAGTATGAACAATAAATAGCACATATCAGAAGCACACGCGGAATAATAAAATGTACATGTGCCTTTACGAGTCAATACGATGCAAGTATAATCTTTCACAAATATAATCAGATTTGAAAGGAAATGAAAGCAAGAGCATACAAGGATTTAAAGTAATCACATATAGCTCAATTGAAATAAAAAAGTTAGATGAATTCAATGTCCAAAGAAATGAAATTGGAATAGGCACATATAGAAAGCAATTGCAAAACAATGGGATATACATGTGCCTATATGAGTCAATATGATACAGCATAAACTTTACACAATAAGTTTCAAAAATATAAATAATTTAAGGATAAGAGTATACAAGAATTCAAAGTAGTAATATAAAGCTCAATTGAATAAAGAAAGCTAAATGAAATCAATTTCCCAAAGGAATGAAACATGATCAGGCGAAATTGACCAAAGCTCGATTTCTGACAAAATTCGAGAGGCACATTGAATAAATGATTCAAACTATCAATAATACTCCAATTTACTTAGAAAATATATCATTGGAAAGATATTTCAATCTATTTTAGATAAAATAAGTTTTGTATGAATCGAAGTTTCCAACAAAGAGTTACAATTGATTTAGTAATTAAAGGTCAGAAAACAAAATCACTATTTTACAAAATTCATAGGGTCGAATTTGATAGATAACTGGGCAGGCATTTAGACTCTAAATCTTTCAATCTATGTATCAAAAGAAAGATCTATGAGTTTATTTTCCAATGAAATAATTTTGAATAAATCATAGGTCAGTAAATGAAGTTATAAGCATAAAAAAGTAGAAAGGTCATATCTCGAAAGTTTAACATATTCAAATCGTTACGTCTAAATGGGAGTCATATCAAATGCAAGGCTAGAACAATTCAAAGTTTTCATATTCAAGGCAAATGCAGAGATAAAATTGCAGTAAGGAAAGATCAGGATACTTACAATAGGAAAAATTAGAAAGCTTACAATAGGAAGGATCGGAACACTTGCAATATGAAGGATCGGAACACTTGCAATAGAAAGGATTGAAACACTTGCAATAGGAAGGATCGGAATACTTGCAATAGAAAGGATTGAAACACTTGCCTTTCGAAGATTTTGATTTGAAGATCCGAAGAAGGTATATGCCTGAATCATTCTTCTATTTTTTCCTCCATCTCCTCACCCTATTCCATTTTCTATATTTGTCTTCTTTCTTCCTCCACAACTATAGCTCTTGCAGAATATAGGGGCATAGTCATCTGCTCTCCTTACTCTAATTCATTCTTTTCTTTCCCAAACGTAGATGTCGCAGCCACCGTTGCCGCTGCCACAGTCGCAGCCCCTTCCACCATACTACCTTCTTCCTCCTCTTCTTTCGCAGACATAGCTACTGCAGATGCAGCCGTCACCACCGCAATCGCAATCATGACCGCAGTCCCTTTTTCCCCTTTCCTTTCTTTCTCTTTCCCACAAGCAACTACTGTAGCCACCATCGATGCTGCAGCTGCAACCGCAGCCACCATCCCCTCTTCCTCTTCTTCCCTCTCTTTCTTCTCTTCTAGCTGCAGCTGCCACCGCCGCAACCGTAGCCTCTTCTTCCCTCTCTTCTCCCTCTTCTTCTTCCTCTCCTTCTCTTCTTTCTAAGCTGCAACTTTTGCAGTCGCAGTTGCAGCATTGGCCGTAGCCACCACAGCCACAACCTCCACAGCCATCTTCCTCCCCTGCTCTTCCCCGATGCACTGCCCCTCTTCTCCTCTATTTCCTCCTACGGGAAACAAAGGTGCCGCAACACCTTCTTCTCCTTCTTCTCCTTCTCTTCGTCCCTTCTCCTCCCCAATGCCCAACACCTCCTATGTTTCCTCGTGCAAGCACACACCTCCTCGCTGCAGCCCTTGCCGCAGCCACCTTCCTCTCTTCTTCTTCCTCTTCTTCTTCTTTTTGTTCTTCTTCCCTTCTCCTCCCCGATGCCCCACACATCCTCTCCTATGTTTCCACCTGCGAGAAACGGAAGTGCTGCAGCCCTAGCTGCTGCCACCTCTCGCTCCTCTCCCCCTTCCCACTCTCCTCCCTCTTCTCTTCTTCTTCTTCTTCTTCTTCTCCCTCTTCTTCTCTCCCTCTTCTTCTTCTTCTTCTTCTTCTTCTTCTTCTCTTCTTCTCCTCTTCTTCCCTTCTTCTCTACTTCTCCTCTTCTTCTCCCTAATGCCCCACAACTCTTCTCTCTATTTCACGGGAAATAGAGAGCATGGGAAGCGGTGGGATAAAACTGAAATTTTTATTTTTTTTACAACTTAACAGTTTAGTCCTTGAAATTTTTATATTTACATATAGGTCCCCTGATTTATAAATAAATCCTTATTAATCAATTTCAAAAGTGAGGGATATTACACTAACATCCTCTAGAGTGAAAAAAAGTTCCATTAGATCAAGCTCAATAGTTAGGGGAGAAGATTATATGATTGGATTCTCTTGAGCTTGGCCACCTCAAGGGCAAGGTTTGATCGCAAGCTCTCACATGATGAACCCCTCCCATGAAATGGGGGCCGAAGGCTTTGGTAAGATGAATTGAGGATGGGAGATTATTGAAGGAATAGGGACTTACGAAAGACTACAAAGAGTAATGGAGTATTCAGGCTTTGAAGGGGAGAGATTACTTGGTCAGTATTGGTGAACAAATATGTCATGATTGATAAGTCAGCACGGCCTGGTCCATGGGTCGATGTCGGGAGCCTTTTGCCAGATGAGGTGGGTGCCGAGATCGACCAGGCCCTCGCGACGGGGTCTTGATCAACATCTCTCGGTCCGGGTGCTGGTTGATGGCTCGCCATGGGGACATCGGTCGACACCTTCCAAGGTTGGGATGCTCGTGGGTCATGGGTGGTCACTCGCCTGCAAAAATGGCCTTCGTCGGGTGATTCCCAACCTTGGCCCCTTCGACGAGCAAGTCAATAGTGGGTTGAATTATTCATGGGTCGATTGCACACGGGTTTGGTGTAGTGGTACGCAGGTCAAATAGCGCCTTAGTACAGATTCTGACTTGGCGTGTGTCGTGTAGTGCCTTGGTACACGGGTTGAACTACACTTTGGTGCGGATTCTGACTTGGCATATGTCGGATAGTGCCTCGGTATACAAGTCGAACAGTACCTTGGTACGGATTCTGACATGACGTGCAACCTCGGTTGTGATGTTTCTTGGGCCCAAAATGTGGCTTATCACTTCTCCCCCCCCACACCCTTCAAGGCATGTCGTGTGGTCCCTAAAGGGTCAAGAGAAATGCCCGGGTCGGAATGCCATAATTATGTTGATTGCTTGCGAGGGGAAGCAGGATTGACTCGTCATAGGGCAGTTTGGAGGGGCAGCGCCCCGTGCCTTGGGAAGGGCTACCTCCACTGATCGGGCAGCCAGGGCCAGATGAGGCGAGACCGACACGTCATAAGTCAGATAACTGGTTTGTTGTGGCTCAGGTTTTGGTGTATTCGGGTCGCAGGTCAAGAACCGATCTGGAGCAACCCATGCAGGAGCTGGACCTGTGGGCCAAGTGACTAAGCTCGGGCCTAGGTTTTGGTGTCGGCGGGTTGCAAGTTGGGAGTCGATCTAGAGCGACCCGGGCAGGAGCTGGACCTGTGGGCCGAGTTACTAAGCTCGAGCTCAAGTTTTGGTGCCGACGGGACGTAGATCGGGAGTCGATCTAGAGTGACCCGGGCAAGAGCGGGACTTATGGGCCGAGTGACTAAACTCAGGCTCAGGTTTTGGTGTCGAAGGGTCACAAGTTGGGAGTCGATCTGGAGCGACCTAAGCAGGAGCTAGACCTGTGCACCGAGTGAGCTCGAGCTTAAGTTTTGGTGCCGACGGGTCGCAAGTCGGGACCTGTGCACGAGTGAGCTCGAGCTTAAGTTTTGGTGCCGACGGGTCGCAAGTCGGGAGTCGATCTAGAGCGACCCGGGCAGGAGTTGGACCTGTGGGCCGAGTGACTAAGCTCAGGCTCAGGTTTTGGTACCGACGGGTTGTAAGTCGAGAGTTGATCTAGAGTGACCCGGGCAAGAGCTGGACTTGTGCGCTGAGTGACTAAGCTCGGGCTCAGGTTTTGGTGTCGGTGGTGTTGGGAAATCTTAGGGGCGACATCACATGTGCAATGGAAGAACCAGAAAACAAAATCCCCTATTCCTAAAGAGATGTTCGTCATCATGCGAAGATTGATGCACAAAAAAATCCATGAAACCAACTGCGTATAAGATAAATTATGTTACCTAGGGAGATTGTATATCCCTTTTTCCTTTTAGATCTCTAGGAGAGGGTGAAGGAGGTTAAGTGTCCTCCTCTCTAGCGGTGATCCACATAGTAGGGCTATGATGACGCTCATTAAAACTCTAGGCCTACTCTAAGATGGAGAGGAGGAGGAGAATAGGAGAGGCAAGCAAAGGCTCTAAACTATGAACCATTGAATCCCTCCTATTTATAGAGGTCCCCTGTCAAACCCCAATGGATCCTCCCTGATTAGGTATTGGATTTGTATCCAATTACGTAAGCCTTTTAGATTAGTGGATCTCTATCCAATAATCTCTCATGGGCTCTTATTGGATCTCGTCCATGGGATCCAATAATTCAGGGGCTTATTAGATATCCAATAAGACAGGGGCACTCACGGATATCTCATATCCGAACCTCTACTCATCGCAATGCCTATCATATGTGTGTGACCCTCTAGGCCCAATATCGAGCTGACCGTGAGTCATACCTGTTAGAACACTTTTTGACTTAGTGAATTATTATCTCCATAATAATTTACTTGACTCATCGACTACGGACGTACTAGGCCACTACGCCGTAGTCCCTAAATGATACAGGGGAATCCAATCCATTGGACCTATCTGTCCTCAGTTATCATGTAACTATAGTCCCTCATACATCTAATATCCCAGAGATCGTATATCGGGCATGGTGCTGTCAAACCCATACGGTTTCTACTCGAGTCTCGCTCTAATTGGATTCTCCTAGAGAACTCTTTCTCTCTCAATCCGAATGACCCTGGCCAAGGATTTGTCTGAGCAAGAACACATGGGATATTCCTCTTATGACACGAGAGTGCATGATCCTCTATCGACACTCAATAGCCCTCGTAAGATCGACTGCCACTCCCAATGACTAGTTGTACTAGATCTGGGACATCCAAACCTATAAGTATGGTATCAAAGAGTGGAGCACTCATACAGGACATCTTTGGTGTCTCAAGTCTAAGGACTAGATACACAATTGGGACTACAAAATCGGTGTGTGACAATAAGGCATCATCAACCATCCAGTTTTCCGTAAGCGGATCAATCAGTGAACTCATTCTCCAATGAGCACCTATACTATATCCCTGGTGTCCCCATATGAGCAGTTATGAGACCAACTTCATCTATCATATGGATGGGTATACAGCACACCAGTCTATCCGGTTATCTCAATGTCCCTCTCGAGTAACCTATGACCGGGATTATTTAGGATCTATGTTTAAAGGTGAATCGGTCTTATTATCGTGATCTCATCACAATCTGATTCCCATTGCATAGATCCAAGGACATCACAAAATATACATGCATATATGCAATAGACAATATAAAGTGATAAATGCCAAAATATAATAAGCAAAAAGATTTCGTGTCAAGTCACACGTGCCATCACTCACGTGATTGGCTTGTTGGGCACCTATGACTAGCAATCTCCCACTTGACTTAAAGCTAATCATCTATGTGTCTGATCCCCATCAGACCCCTATGACACTCAAAGACAATCTGAGATAATGGCTTCGTCAGTGGATCTGCAATGTTATCTTCGGATAGAACTCTTTCCACTACTACGTCTCCTCGAGTCATGATCTCTCTAATAAGTTAGAACCTCCTCATAACACTTCTGATGAGACCCAGGTTCCCTTATTTGAGTAATCGGCCTATAGTTGTCACAATATAAGGAATCGGTTCCTCGCTAGTTGGCCTGACTCCTAGATCTGTGATGAACTTCTTCATCCAGACTCCCTCCTTTCCTACATCTATTGTAGCAATGCACTTTGCCTCTGTAGTCGAGTCAGTAGTAGTATCTTGCTTAGAACTCATCCAGCACACTGCTCCTCTATCAAAGGTGTACACATACCCCAAAATTGACTTGCTATCATCAACATCAGACTGAAAACTTGAGTCTGTATAGCCTTCAACCCTGAGGGTACTACCTCCATATACTAGTAAAAGATCCTTAGTCCTTCTCAAGTACTTAAGGATACACTTTATTGCTTTCCAGTGCTCCAAGCCTGGATCCGCCTGATACCTGCTCGTGACACTCAGAGCATGCGCTATATCAGGCCTAGTACATAGCATGGCATACATAATAGACCTTATCACTGAGGCATAAAGTATCATATCCATGTTCGCCCTTTCTTCAAGAGTCTTTGGGGACATACTACTAGAAAGCGATATCTCATGTCTCATCGGTATGAGACCTCTCTTGGAATTTTCCATGTCAAACATTTTGACAATGGTTTCTATATACCTGAATTGGGATAAGCTAAGCATCCTTTTGGATCTATCTCTATAGATCCGAATCCCCAAGATATAGGATGCTTCCCCTAAGTCCTTCATGGAGAAGTGTCTAGATAACTAAGTCTTTACTATGGGTAGCATTCCTACATCATTCCCAATGATCAGGATATCATCCACATATAATACCAAAAAGGTAATAATGCTCCCACTTACCTTGCTATACACACAAGGCTCATCTTCGTTCTTAATGAAGTCATAAGTTCTGATTGCCTCATCAAATCTTATGTTCCAACTTCGAGAAGCTTGCTTTAGTCCATAAATGGATCTAAGCAACCTGCACACCTTATCTAGGTAGTTCTTAGACAGAATCCCTCAGGTTATATCATATAACACCTCCTCCTCGAGGTTCCTATTGAGGAATGCGGTTTTTGCATCCATCTGCCAGATCTTATAATCATAGTGTGCTACAATAACCAATAGAATTCGGATGGAATTTAGCATTGCTATGGGTGAGAAGGTTTTGTCATAGTCAACACCTTGTCTTTGACGATACCCCTTAGCCACTAGCCTTGCTTTATAGGTCTCTACCTTTCCATCTACTCTGATCTTTTTCTTAAAGATCCACTTGCAACCGATGGGTACAATACCTTCGGGTGCATCAACTAGGTTCCAATCCTTGTTGGAATACTTAGAATTCATCTTATAATTAATGGCTTTTTATCACTTCCCGGAGTCTATACTAATAATAGGCTCCTTGTAGGTCTGAGGATCAATATCTTCAATATCCTCTCCTCTAATATGTCCCACATATCTCCCGAAAGGATGAGATGCTCTACCGGATATATGTAAAGTTGGAACTTGTGTATTAGGTACCTGAATAGACTCGGGATGTAGAGTGGTGCTTGAACTGGGTTCTCCAACCTCGCTCAACTCTATCATGCTCCCATTGTCTCCACCAAGAATGTGTTCCTTCTCAAGGAACACTGCTCTCTTGGCTACAATGACCTTTTGGTTCTCGAGATGATAGAAATAATACCCACTAGTTTCCTTGGGGTATCTCATGAACTTGCACTGCTCTATCCTTGATTCCAACTTATCGGGGTTGTGTCTTTTAACGTGGGCAGGGCAGCCTCAAATCTTAACAACCATAAGATCGAGCTTCGTCTCTTTCCATATCTTATATGGCGTAGACACTACCAACTTAGTTGAAACTTTGTTCAAAAGGTAAGTTGCGATCTCTATAGCATATCCCAGAATGAGATGGGTAGGTCAGTGAAACTAATCATGGACCGTACGTACCATGTCTAATAACGTATGATTTTTCCTTTCAGACACACCATTAAGCTGAGGTGTATAAGAAGGTATCCATTGGGATAATATCCCATGGTCCTTGAGGAACTGAGTAAACTCTGTACTTAAGTACTCATCTCCTCGATTTGATCGAAGAGTCTTGATACTCTTTCTAGTCTGGTTCTCCACTTCATTCTTATACTCTCTGAATGTCTCAAAGGCCTCAGACTTGTACTTCATTAAGTACACATATACATACCTTGAGAAATCATCAGTAAAGGTAATGAAGGAGTAACCACCAATGGCATGAGTTGACATAGGTCCAATAACTCAGTGGCTTTCTCTCTAGTTCCACTAAATGGAGAGTTGGTCAGTTTTCCACAAAAGCAAGGCTTGCAAGTTGCATATGACTCATAGTCGAATGAATCTAGATATCCATCTTTTAGCAGCTTTTGAATCCTTCCCTCATGGATATGACATAACCTACAATACCACATGTAAGCACTGTTCACTTCATCTTGTTTTCTGTTAGACACACTTACATTCGTGATATATGGAGTAGTGTCTTGCATAAAAACCATTATGCAATGTTCTTTTCATGATGATCTCATCATCTAATAATATCGAATAACCATAATTCTAAAAAACTAATTTATATCCACTAATTGTCAAACATGAAATGGAGATAATGTTTTTGATAATAGAAGGAACAAAATAACATGCATCTAATGCAATAATAGTTCTACCAGGCATATGTACGACGACCTCACCAACAGCTACTACAGTAACTTTTACTCCATTGCCCATCTTGAGGTCCATCTCGCCTCTCTCCAATCTCCTAGGCCTTGCTAGAACCTGCAACAAATTGCATATATGATAAGCACTACTGATATCCAATACCCATGTGTTATCATAAGAGTCTGACAAATGGAGACTGATCATAAATGTACCTGAAGCTTCTCCAAGCTTCTATTTTGCCCTCCCTGCAAGGTGCTCTTGCAATTCCTCTTCCAGTGCCCATCTTTGCCATAGTGGAAGCACTAGCCTTTGTCCTTTGCCGAATCTTTCCTAGCAACCTTTTCTTTACCTGGTCTGCCCTTGCCCTTCTTAAGGGACTTTTCTACTTTCTTTTTCTTTCTAGTCTCACCAGTGTAGAGAATTGACTTCTCTTTCTTAATAGTACTCTCTGCCTCCCTCAACATATTGAAGAGCTCTCGGAGAGTCACCTCAAGCTTGTTCATATTAAAATTCATTATGAACTGTGAAAAGGAATATGGTAGGGACTGAAGTACAATGTCTACACATAAGTTATCCTCTAGGACCATTCCTAAACTTGTGAGTTTCTCTATCCACTCAATCATTTTAAGGACATGGTTCTGAACCGGTATCCCCTCAATCATCCTAGCATGGAAGAGGCTCTTGGATATCTCATATCGCTGAGTCCTTCCCTGTTCCCCAAACAATTTACGGACACGTAGGAGAATGGATCTGGCATCCATCTTTTTATGTTATCTCCGTAACTCAGAAGTCATAGAGCCTAACATGTAGCACTGAGCAAGAGTGGAGTCGTAAATATACTTCACGTAGCGAGTGATCTCATCCTCGCTTGCCCCTTCCTCGAACGTAGGCATCACTGTATTAAGGACGTACGTGATTTTCTCCGCCATGAGAATAATTCTCAAGTTGCGGAGTCAATCCGTATAATTTGGACCAGTGAGATGATTGACATCAAGTATGCCACGTAAGGGATTTGAAAGCGACATTTTCTAGAAATAAAGATGCAGCATAAATGAATAACATGCAAATTTTGTAAGAAATAAACAATCAAGATATTGACTTCTATCTTAATATACTCCCACTACTTTACTAGCGAGTCACGCGACACCCTCATCTCGTGAAACGGAAGTCTCCGGAAGACTTCTAGCAGGGATCAGGATCCAATCAGCGTCTTAGTGTAACTTTGAGGGACTTGACTAATCACACTAAGCCCAAAAGGTAGACAACTCTTGCCGATCACAACTCCTTGTGATTCCCATCCTGTTTGGCCTCCGAATCACCATGGTCTCGAGGGATTCGACCAACCATGATATTCAGTTAAGTCAACACCTTCGTTATAAGATGAGTCTGATTTGATGATATACCCTCGAAGGAATTAACCAAGCATACTATGTCCTCAAGTCAATGGTGACATCTCTATGTCATAAGCAAGATAGTGAATCGCGATATAGGTGAGCCTTGAGGGACTCGACCAACTCAACCTACACCGGGAATCGGTTCCTATCTATAATGATGGAAGGCCACGTGGGTCAATCTAATTACCTCACGTTTACCGACTTAATATTATCGAGAGAGAGGTTTCTATAATTTGGTCTTCTAACATGACATATCACATATATACATATTTAATATATATCTACATCATATGCAAATATATATACATATTTAGCAGATGTAAAAACAATCATACCAGATGATCATGGACCACAACCTAATGTGATCAGGCTCGAGCCAATAGGCCTAATCACTCACATCAAGATCTATGTGTGCAACGGTGCATCTTCATGCATCGCGATCGTCCGTTTCGTGGGTTCCGCTATCGCATCCACGCTCCTGCTGCGCCTCCTCATATGATTACAACTTAATCATAAGCATGCAGGCTCGATAATAAATGAGAAATATAATAGAGACTCGTAGGCCCAAATAATAATAATCACAGTTACACACATCACACGGTCCATGATCATCCGTCCACACATCAAACATCACATGTATATATCATCATCATGTAGGACTACTAGATTAAAATAAAATAATAATCAATTAAACCTTTTAATTAATTAATATTTTCTGAAATAAAGGACATGTAGGAAATTTTTTGAATTCTGAGGGGCATTTTTATAATTTGGATAAAAGGGAAAGAATTGGAATTTCTAAAATTCACGGGGGCAAAACTATCTTTTTGCCCAAAACCCTAAGCCCCACTTTCTCTTGTTGAATCTCAGATTTTGATGATGAAACTAATTGATTGTGTTTAGATGTTTAACTGCATTTTGAGTGATGCAGGTCTACTCGATCAGGATTAGACAGTTGACGTAGGAGGAATTGATGTTGCACCGGAGGAGATCACGTTAGGATATTGGACGGTAGAACACTTCGGACGTCGGGCATTGGGCTAAGGAGAGCGGAATTGCACCAAGGATATCGGGGTTGCGGAGGTCGACCGCCGATTGGGCAACAAGCCGCAAGAGTGGACGATGCGCTGAAGAATCAGATGAAGCACCAACCAATGACGTGCCGAGCAACAGAATGTCAATTCGCATTGTAATAATTGTCTAGATCGGAGTAGAGTTTTGGCTTGTGTGTGCAAGATTAACTATGATAACGATGAAGACATAAAATGAAACAAAGTGCTGGAGTCAAGCGCGAAGGATTCGTTGGGAGTTCGAGAGTCCGACGGAAGTCTGAAGGTTCATCGGGAATGCTACCGAAACTAGCCGAGAATGAGTAGGGAGCTTGCCGAAGGGTTTTCGGAAGCTCGCTGGAAGGTACGTCGGAAGTTCGCGGAGCTCACCGAGAAAGATCGTAGCTTGCCGAAGAAGTTCATCAGAACTCGCCAAGATCAAATCGTGAAGTCTAGGAGCTTGCCGGGAGTCCGCAGAATGGTTTCCGAGAGTTTATCGAAAGACTGTCGAAAGTTCGCCGGAAGAAGTCTTGACTTACGGACTTTTCAATAGCTTAGGAAATGTCTTTAAATTCGTATTTAGCATGTTAATTAGGGTTAGGATTAGGTGTTAATCTTATAACCCAAGTAGGGGCTAATTGGGCCCGAGTTCGGATTGGTTTGGGCCAAGTTTGGAGCCCAACCAGTGAGCTGAAATAGTGTAGGCGGTGGCACCGCCCAGGACCCGAAAGGTTGGGCGGTGGCACCGCCCAGCACCCAAGCCAAGCGGTGTTACGGCCGATCTAGGCGGTGGCACCGCCCAGCACCCGAAGAGCTAGGTGGTGGCACTGCCGGTCTGGGCAGTGGCACTGCCCAGCACCCGAAGAGCTAGGCGGTGGCACCGCTGGACTGGGCAGTGGCACCGCCCAGTACACTATTAGTGTCAAAACTGACAGGCGGTGGCACCGCTAGCTTCGGGAACCTAAGAGAATTCAAATTTTGGAGCCCAAATTTGAATCCTCTTGAGGCCTATAAATACCCATCAATTCTCAACAGAGATAACAACTTTTGAGAGGCAATAGATTGAGATAAAAGCCTTAGCAAAGTATTTAGCAAGTCTTGTTTTCAATTGCTTGAGTGTTCACCTCCTTCTTTCCCGTTGAAACTTTGTAAGAGTGTAAACCACTTGTAAAAAGTTGTAAGAGGGGTGTTTGTCCTTCCCCTTCAAAGTGATTTACTAGTGGATGTTGGGAGCCTCATCGAAGAAGGCTTCGCAAGTGGATGTAGGTCATTTTGATCGAACCACTTTAAAATTGGCGTGTTCACTGGTTTGCATTTATTTATTGCACTTTACCTTACTGCAAATCTTTATAAGTGCTTTACTTCCTTATTACTTTCACTGCACACATTTATGAACACGCTTTCAAATTAAGCACTTCCGAGTTCGGTTTTTATCGTATGAAAAAGTTTCCAAAACCGACGTTTTAATCCGCTGCACTAATTCACCCCCCCTTTTAGTGCCGCTCCGATCCTAACAATTGGTATCAGAGCACGGTATTTCTCATTTTGGATTTACACCCAAGAGAAATGGCTCTTCATGGCTTTCAAGAGGGCTTTTCGGTTGTTCGTCCACCGTTGTTTAACGGATTGGACTACACTTGTTGGAAAACTCAAATGAGAGTTTTCTTGATTTCTATGAATTTGGATTTATGGAATATTGTTGAAAATGGTTTTCAACTTCCCTCTAAACCGATGAACGAATGGTCGGATTTGGAGAAGAAGTATTTTTCTTTAAACGCAAAGGCTATGAATGTCTTATTTTGTGCTTTGGACAAAAATGAGTTCAATCGAATTTTTATGTGCGAAACGGCTTTTGATATTTGGCGAACACTTGAAATCACGTACGAGGGAACTAGTAGAGTCAAAGACTCGAAAGTTAATATTTATTGCATGATTTTGAGCTTTTTTGAATGCAACCAAGCGAGACTATAGGCGACATGTACACCAGTTTCACGGATGTCATCAATAATCTAAGAGTTGTTGGTAAATCTTTTTCGAATTTTGATCTCGTAAGTAAGATCTTAAGATCCCTTCCAAAAAGGTGGGATCCTAAAATAACCGCCATACAAGAGATAAAAAAATTTAAATGATTTTCCATCAGAAGAATTAATCAGGTCATTAATGACCTATGAAATGACACTTTTGGAATATTTTGAACCCGATGAGCACTTGAACCACCTTCCAAAGAATAGGAAGGATTTGGAACTCCGGACAAAATGAATATCACTTGAGCGATGACTTAAGTGATGAGGACAATGATAAACTTGAACTTCTAACACTAAATATTAATAAGTTCATTAAACAAAAATCTAAAATAAACAATGAACTTGAACGGAGGAAGAGGCCAAAGAAGAGGAAGGCAATCAAGGATGAATCAAAAACTTCCAAAGGTGAAACGGCGAATTGGGTTTTGATGGGGTTCGACTGCAAGGTAAGTAACTCAACTCTCTTAAATTATTTTGAAATTATTTAAAGTTTTTTATGAGTGCTTAATTTAGATAGTAGGAATAGGAAATAAAAAATTATTTTTCAAAAATTATATCATGTTTTTCTTTTTAGCATCTTTGAAAAATTAAAAAATTTGATCATGAAAAGTATATTGCTAAGGTTTCATGCATGTTATGTTTTGAAATGTTGAATGATGTATGCAACATTAGGGATGATAATTATATGATATGTGATAATGCTTAGGATTAATCCATAAATGTGTATCTTGATGATTTTATGTCATGCATGAGTTTTTGAAGTAAATGTTAATTTGAAACTCACATTTTAGATTGACATGTTTTTGGTCTAATCGTTTTTATGACGAATTAAGATGACATTCTCATGACATATTAAGATGACATAGTGCATGTACATCTATGTATGAATTTCTTGATAGTCTTTTGATGATAGATGTGATATCATGATGTGTTTGGTCTTGTCGGCTTCATGACGAAACTTATGTTTCGATTTTAAATGATGATACATGTTTTCACAAAAGACTTGAATACCTCACATGAAATTAATTGTATGAAATGGAAATGAATTTTTTATCCTATTGAGATTAATGAATTTTTTTTACCAATCTTGTAAATCTCATGAAAATAAACATGATGAACATTTTGAAAATAAATGAGCGTATCATACATTTGGTCTTAATGATTTCTCTTGAACATACTTTTTGAAATCATACTTGATGATGAATATCAAGATATTAAAAGGATGTTATCATGGAATCAAGCTTAATGATTTGTTTTATGAAATTTACCATTCCGTCTTAAATGTTGACATTTGTTTTATTAAAGGTAAATGCATGCTTATAAGAAGCAAATCATATGAATAGAAAATTATAAAAACGAAATGTGATCCTCTATCTTATCGACTTTTCAATAAATCTATGCTTGTCATGTATGAATTTATTGAATGTGACTTTGAGGATGATTTCGGATTTCACAAATGCTTGATTCATACTTATGACATGAGACACATTTTAAATATGAATCATGTTTAATGCTGCAATCATGTTATATCTCCCTTAATTCATTTTGTTCTCCTAGATTTATTTACCAAATAGGAGAATCTTTCGAATGAATGAAATGATACAAATGAATCACTTTCGATATATCTTTTTTGAAATATCTTTTTAATGTGATGTTGATAATTTGAGATGCCTATTGGAATTCATGACATGAGATAATTGAATCGTTCACTTACTCTGGCTTGAAAATAGATGTTTAAAATCTTGCTTGATGAGTTGTTTTATAAGATTTTGTCTTTACGTCTTGAACTTTCATGCTTATCTTGATTTGGCATATAATGACTAAGGCATGCTTAGATGAAAATAATCACTTAAAAAATATTTTTCCTATCTAATCGAGATTAATGATTTCATGATATTTTTGTGAATCTCGAAATTGATTTTGATGACTTGATTATGAATTTCAAGTTAATGATTTGATTTGAATGAGTTTTATCCAAATCATAATCTTGATCTTGCAAAATTGGAATCACAAATAATATCTTTTGGTATTCATGACTTGAATTTGATTGAAACATTGAATGCTTAAATTAATCATTCTCCTATGTTTCAAAAATTCTTTAAATGCCTTATGTGATGATTGGAAATTAATTTACTTTATGATAAATCTATGTATACCATTTTGAATCTCTTGAAAATAATGTTGAGATTTTGATAAATTTGACGATTTGAATTTGAATGAGTTTGTATTCGAATTATGATCTTAACTTCTTGGATTTACTAATTGATTTTTTTTTAATCACAATCTCTTCTTTGTATACCTACAATTTTTGTTATTTATAAAAAGAAGAGATTTGTTCAAATGAATCATTGTTGACTTAATGTTCGGTATCATAAATACTTTATTATCATACATGAAAATAGTGATAAATATTTAGAAAATAAATATTTGTATCATGTTAGATGATTTTACATTTTGTGCATGATGAGTTATAGTGATGATTAAAACAATGATTGAAATGATATGAATGATGATTTGGAATCATGCATATAATGATGAGTTTATATGTTTTGAAAATATATATGATGATTTGGTATTATGCATGCAATAATGATGCACGCAATGATGAAATATTCATGATAAAATTATTATTTTGATATTCATGACTTGAATCTTCCAATGACAAAGGGAGAGAAAGAGTTACTAATGTGCTATCTTGAATTGATGTAAAGGATCATTTCAAAGAGAAATTAGCTAGCTTGCACAAGTCAAGAAAATGCAAAAACTTGCTTACTATCATACACATCACAAAGAAAAGCAAATATGCCAACTTGCACATCTTTAAATTTACTAGCTTATATGTAGTAAAACTTGCATATCGTAAAAGTTGCTAGCTTGTAGAGAAGCAAAGAATTGCTATCTCGAAAGAAGCAAAAATGCAAAACTTAGAAACTTACAATATAATTACTCTTGCCATGCTTTGTATCAAAAATAGGTTGATATTCTTAAAAGCATCACATTAATTTTTTTAGTATCGCAATATATCACATGTATCGCAAATTGAAAATTTTGAGACTATTATCATATCATGTTTAACAATTGATGTCTTTCATGACATGATTTCTTTGCATTTTTGTCTAATATGTATCATGTGATGATTGAATATTGATTGATACAAATTCATAATTTATGTAAAAGTCTAAATCATGGTTCCTCTCCTTCTTTTCGGCAATGACATGGGGGGAGAAGATTGCTGCAAAGAAAAGCAAAGTGCAATCTTATACAAGAAGCAAGTGTTGAATTGCCATGATTGAACTTAAGAATCTTGCTATGCTTTTGGGCTTATATGTTATGATGAAAATCTAGCTTCATGTTACAAAAACTTGCAATATAATTACTCTTGCCATGCTTTGTATCAAAAATAGGTTGATATTCTTAAAAGCATCACATTAATTTTTTTAGTATCGCAATATATCACATGTATCGCAAATTGAAAATTTTGAGACTATTATCATATCATGTTTAACAATTGATGTCTTTCATGACATGATTTCTTTGCATTTTTGTCTAATATGTATCATGTGATGATTGAAATATTGATTGATACAAATTCATAATTTATGTAAAAGTCTAAATCATTGGTTCCTCTCCTTCTTTTCGGCAATGACATGGGGGGAGAAAGATTGCTAGCTCAAGGCAAATGTTGGCTAGCTTGTACTCTTCCCTTCTTTTCGACAAAAACAAAGGGGAGAAAGCTTTTGCTAGTTAGAACATGCAAAGAAAAGCAAAGTGCAATCTTATACAAGAAGCAAGTGTTGAATTGCCATGATTGAACTTAAGAATCTTGCTATGCTTTTGGGCTTATATGTTATGATGAAAATCTAGCTTCATGTTACAAAAACTTGCATATCTTTTAAAATAGCTAGAGCTACTTCTCCTTTTTGTTGATGACATAGGGGGAGAAGTATATTGATGACTTCATGCATTGAATTGAATATTTTATATATATTTACATGATGGTTTAAATGTTTTTCATAACATGTAGCCACGAGTGAAGAAGAATTGGGAGTGATGTAGTTCCCGATGACCGAACCACTATAAAAATCTGATTTGCATTTCATTCATGCTTTTTCCTTATATTGCAAATTAAATTCTTACTTTCACTATGCTTTCGAACGCTTTTAAGTTAAACTCTTTTCCAATACATTTTCATCAAACGAAATTTTTTGAATCGACGTGATTTTATCATTGCACTAATTCACTCTCCTCACTTAGTGCCGACTCGATTCTAATAGGGAGCACTATATCACTTTTCATCTCTATTACCGTCGATCCCTCTAGGGTTAGGGGTGTTGGGAAACCTTAGGGGACGACATCACATGCACAACGGAAGAACATTAAAAACAAAATCCATAATTTCCCGAAGACGTGTTAGTTATTGAGCGAAGATTGGCATGCAAAATCCGTGAAACTTAAAACTATATATATGAAAGATTGTGTTACCTAGGGAGATCGTATAACCTTAAATCCCTGTAGATCTCTAGGAGATGGTGAAGGAGGTCAAGTATCCTCCTCTTAAGCAGTGATCCACATAGTAGGGTTGTGACGATGCTCCTCAAAACTCCAAACCTTTTATCTAAGGAGGAGAAGGAGAGGAGAATAGGAGAGGTAACCCAAAAAGGCTCTAGCCTGTGAACCATTGGTTCCCTTCTATTTGTAGAGGTCCCCTATCAACTTAACCATAATGGATCCTACCCAATTGGGTATTAGATCTCCATCCAACTACCCAAGCCTCTTAATTTAGTAGATCTCTATCTAATAATATCTCATTGGCTCTTATTGGATCTTATCCATTTGATCCAATAATTTAGAGGCTTATTGGATATCCAATAAGATAGGGCTTCGACGGATATCTCACATCTGAAGCTCTACTCATCGCAATGCTTACCATATGTGTGTGACCCTTTGGGCCTAATATCGAGCTGGTCATAAGTCATACCCATTAGAACTCTTGACTTAGTGAATTATTATCTCCATAATAATTTACTCGACTCATCGACTATGGACATACTAGACCACTACGCCATAGTCCCTAGACGATATAGGGGAATCCAATCCATTAGACCTGTCTATCATCAGTTACCATGTACCTATAGTACCTTATCCATCTAATATCCTAGTGACCTTATACTGGGCATGGTGTTGTCAAACCCATACGATTTCTACTCGAGTCTCGCTCTAATCAGATTCTTTTGGAGAACTCTTTCTCTCTCAATCCAAATGTCCCTGGCTAGGGATTTGTCTGAGCAAGAATATGTACGATATTCCTCTCATGACACTGAGAGTGGATGATCCTCTATCGACACTCAATAGTCCTCGTAAGGTTGGCTACCACTCCCGATGAGTAGTTGTGGTAGATCTAGAACCTCTAGACCTTTAAGTCTAGTATCAAAGAATGGAGTACTCATACAGGACATCCTTGATGTCTCAAGTCTAAGGACCAAATATACCAATAGGACTATAAAATTATTGTTTGATAATAAGACATAATCAACCATTCAGCATTCGGTAAGTGGATCAATTAGTGAACTCATTCCCTAATTAGTACCTGTACTATATCCCTAGTGTCCCCACATGAGCAGTTAGTGAACTCATTCCCTAATAAGCACCTGTAATATATCTCTAGTGTCCCCACATGCATAGTTATAAGACCAGCTGCATTTAGTATTCTGTAAGTGGATCAATTAGTGAACTCATTCCCCAATAAGCACCTGTATTATATCTCTAGTGTCCCCACCCAAGCAGTTATAAGACCAGTTACATCTATTATATGGATGGGTATATAGCACACTAGTCTGTCCGGTTATCTCAATGTACCTCTTGAGTAACCTATGATCGGGATTATTTAGGATATGTATTTAAATGAGAATTAATCTCATTATCATAATCTAATCACGATCTGATTCCTATTACATAGATCTATGGACATCACAATATAATCAAGCAACAAACAATATAAAGTGATAAAATATTAAATAATAATAATAAGCAAAAAGACTACGTGTCAAATCACACGTGCCATCACTCACGTGATTGGCTTATAGGGCAGTTATAATTAGCAATCCCTACTTAACCTAAAGCCAATCTCCTATGTGTCCGACCCCCATTAGACCCTTGTGATACTTAAAAATAATCCGAGACAACGACTTTGTTTGTAGATCTGCGAAGTTATCTTCGGAAAAAACTCTTTCCACTACTACATCTCCTCGGGCCACAATCTCTCTAATAAGTTAGAACCTCCTCAGAACACTTCTGATAAGACCTGGGTTCCCTCACTTGAGCAATCGCCCTATTATTATCACAATATAAGGGAATCAGTTCCTCATTGCTCGGTATGACTCCCAGATCTGTAATTAACTTCTTCATCCAAACTCCCTCTTTTGCTACATCTATCGTAGCAATATACTCCGCCTCTATGGTTGAGTCAGTAGTTGTATGCTGCTTGGAACTCTTCCAACATACTACTCCTCCATTTAGGGTATATACATACCTTGAATTCGACTTGCTATCATCAACATCGGACTAGAAACTCGAGTTCATGTAGCCTTTAACCTTGAGGCTACTATCTCCATATACTAGTATAAGATCCTTAGTCATTCTCAAATACCTAAGAATACACTTTACTGCTTATCAATGCTCCAAGCTTGGGTCCGCTTGATACCTGCTCATGACACTCAGAGCATGCACTATCTCAAGCTTGGTACATAGTATGATATACATGATAAACCCTATCAATGAGGCATAGGGTATCCTATCCATGTTTGCCCTTTTTTTAGGAGTATTTGGGGACATACTCCTAGAATGTGATATCCTATGTCTCATCGATATGAGACATCTCTTTGAATTTTCCATGTTAAACCCTTTGATGATGGTATTTGTGTACTTGGACTAGACAAGCCAAGCATCCTCTTGGATCTATCTTTATAGATCTGAATTCCCAAGATATAGGATGCTTCCCCTAAGTCCTTCATAGAGAAGTGTTTAGATAACCAAGTCTTTACTATGGATAGCATTCCTATATCATTCCCAAAGATTAGGATGTCATTCATATATAACACTAAGAAGGTGATAGCGCTCCCACTTATCTTTCTATACACGCAAGGCTTATCTTTATTCTTAATGAAATCATAAGATCTGATTACCTCATCAAATCTTATTTTCCAACTTCGAAAAAATTATTTTAGTTCATAAATGGATTTAAGCAACCTAAACACCTTATCTGGGCAGTCCTTAGACACGAATCCCTTAAGCTGTATTTAAGCAACCTAAACACCTCCTCCTCGAGGTTGCCATTAAGGAATACAGTTTTCATGTCCATTTGTCAGATCTCATAATCATAGTATGCTGCAATAGCTAATAGAATTCGGATAAATTTTAGCATGGCTGTGGATGAGAATGTTTCGTCAAAGTCAACACCTTGCCTTTGACGATACCCCTTGGCCACTAGCCTTGCTTTATTGGTCTCTATCTTTCCTTCTACTCCAATCATCTTCTTGAAGATCCACTTGTAACCGATGGGTACAATACCCTCAGATGCATCAACTAGGTTCCAAACCTTATCGGAGTACATGGAATTCATCTTAGAATTCATGACTTCTTGCCACTTCCCGGAGTCTATACTTGTAATAGCCTCCTTGTAGGTCTGATAATTAATATCCTCAACATCCTCTCCTCCAATATGTCCCACATATCTCTCAAGAAGATGAGATACTCTATCAGACCTTCGTAAAGTTGGAACTTATATGTTAGGTACCTAAACAGACTTGGGCTGTGAAGTGGTGCTTGAGCTAGGTTCTCCAACTCCACCAAGAATGTGTTCATTCTTAAGGAACACCGCTCTCTTGGCTACAAAGACATTTTGGTCTTTGGGATGATAGAAATAATACTCACAAGTTTTCTTGGGGTATCCCACAAACTTGCATCGCTCCGTCGTCGATTTCAACTTATCGGGGTTGTGCCTTTTAATGTGGTAGGGCAGCCCCAAATCTTGACAACCTTAAAATCGGACTTTTTTCCTTTCTATATCTTATATGGTGTAGATACTACCAACTTAGTTGAAACTTTGTTCAGAAGATAAACTATAGTCTCTAGGGCATTTCTCTAGAATAAGATGGGTCTGTCATCCAAACTTATCATAGACCGCATAATATCTAACAATGTATGATTCCTCCTTTTAGATACACCATTGAGTTGAGGTGTATGAGTAGGTGTCCATTAGGATAGAATCTCATGGTCCTTGAGGAATTGGGTGAACTCTATACTCAAGTACTCACCTCCTCGATCTGATCGAAGAGTCTTGATACTCTTTCCAGTCTAATTCTCCACTTTATTCTTATATTTCCTGAATTTCTCGAAGGCCTCAGACTTGTTCTTCATCAAGTACACATATCCATACCTTGAAAAATCATTAGTAAAAGTAATGAAGTAGGAGTAACCACTTAAGGCATGAGTTGATATGGGACCACATATATCACTATATATGAATTCCAACAACTCAGTGGCTCTCTCTCTAGTTCTACTAAATGGAGAGTTGGTCATATTTCCACTAAGGCAAGACTTTCAAGTTACATATGACTCATAGTCGAATGGATCTAAATATCCATCATTTTGTAACTTTTGAATCCTTCCCTCATGGATATGACAAAGCCTATAGTTGAATCCTTCCATCAAGTATACATTGTTCACCTCATCTCATTTCCTCTTTGACGCACTTATATTCATTATATGTGGAGCAGTATCTAGCATAAATAAATCATTATGCAGTATTCCTCTTACCAATCTCCTAAGCTTTGTTAGAATCTCCTAGCATAAACAACTCATACGATTTCTACTCAAATCTCGCTCTAATCAGATTCTCCCGAAGAACTCTTTCTCTTTCAATCCAAATGACCCTAGCTAGGGATTTGTTTGAGCAAGAACACGTAGGATATTCCTTTTATGACACCGAGAGTGTATGGTCTTCTATCGACACTCAATAGTCCTCATAAGATTGGCTACCACTCTTGATGATCGATTGTGCTAGATCTGGAACTTCTTTTTTTGGTAAGTAAAAGTCAGGTAACTCATTGAATACACATGCGGTAGTTATGACTACACATGCTGTAGACTTTAACTCCTAACTGTAGCCAACATGTTAAGATATGCCAAAACTACTAGTGGGTATAGCATTTAACATCATGCCCAAGATCTTTAGCTAATAGTAAAATTGAATTTGATAAAAATATCTTTTTCTCTTCCTGTAAAGTATTCCATTTTGAGATCATGTTCCATGCATGAACTTAAGTATCTAATAATCTTTGTCAAGAGTTGAGTATAGTCATAAGAAAAATAGAGGTGGTCAATAGTTTTTTCTTGTTGCATACAAAGGGAGCATCCGTTAATATGATAGATACCTCTTTTCTTCATATTATCTATTGTAGGTAGTTTATTAAGAAGGGTCTGCCATGTATATCGGGAATGTCTTTGTGATCCCGGTCGATCCCATGACCAACTGTTTGGGATCCACTTATTATTTTTTTGCCTAATTTGATTCCATGTAGATGTGGCACTAAATTTGCCATTGTCATGAGGCCAAATAAGTATATCTGAAGGGTTGTTCCTGATTGGAATAGCTTTGATAGTCGACCAAAGTGATAACATTTCAAGAGTGCTTTTAAAATAAAATTCTGATTTGAAATTTTCAATCAATGAAACCCATATCGAAAATGCATCTAACTTAGAATGTGAGTAAGAGTAGTGAAAAACTAAATCAGCTAGTAATAGTTGTAGGAAAATCTAAGGGTGACATCACATGCGCATCGGAAGAACAGAAAATAAATACCCCAAATTTCCCAAAAAGGTATTCGTCGTCATGCGAAGATTATTTTGCAAAAACCTACGAAACATAAATCCACATGTAAAATAATTATGTTTTACTTGGAGAGATCATATATCCTTGAATCCATATAGATCTGTAGGAGAGGATGAAGGAGGTCAAGTATCATCCTCTCTAGCGGTGATCCACATAGTAGGGCTATGATGGCGCTCCTTAAATCACTGTAAAAATCTCCACGCTTACTATCTGAGGAGGAGAAAGGGAGAGGGGGATAGGAGGTGGCAACCAAGAAGCCTCTAGCCTATAGGTCTTTGGTTCTCTCCTATATATAGAGGTCCCCTATCAACTTAACCCGATTGGATCTTACCCTATTGGGTATTGGATCTCCATTCATTTACCCAAGCCTCTTAGATTAGTGGATATCTATCTAATAATCCCTCATTGGCTCTTATTAGATCTCGTCCATTGGATCCAATAATTTAGGGACTTATTGGATATCCAATAAGATAGGGGTTCCGACGGATATCTCATATCCGATCCTCGACTCATTGCAATGCCTACCATATATGTGTGACCCTCTAAGCCCAATATCGAGCTAGCCATAAGTCATACCTATCAGAACTCATTCTGGCTTAGTGAATTATTATTTCCATAATAATTCATTCAACTCATCGATAGCGGACGTACAAGACTACTACGCTTTTGTCATCAAAAGATATAAGGGAATCCATGGGTCTGATAGCACTATTCCTAGTATACGATCTCTGATATATTAGATGGATGAGGAACTATAGGTACATGGTAACTAAGGACAAATAGGTCCAAAGGTTTCTACTCAATCTCGCTCTAATCGGATTCTCCTAGAGAATTCTTTCTCTCTCAATCTGAATATC
>CM017195.1:25951662-25986662 GCA_004837865.1 Musa balbisiana
CTTACTTGTAATTTTGATAAATTAAAAACTGAATATCATGATAGTTTAGCTCCATGCATAAAATGCCATGATCTAGAAACTCTCCAAAAGGAGAACTTGCTACTTAAGGACACCTTGAAGAAATTCGAGGTCGGTAGCAAGTATTTGAACATGATCCTTACAAATAAGGGTCACGTTCCTAAAAGAAGTGGAATCAGATTTGTGAGAAGTTCTTACCAAAATCCAACCACCTTCATTAAAGGTCCTATCTTACATGTTCAACACCAAAGCAATTGCAACTTTTGTTGCAAATATAGACATAAAACTTATCAATGTCCATTCAAGAAAATTAGTCCGAACAAATTGATTTGGGTTCCTAAAGGAACTATGATCAAGTCTATCCAACATGATAAACAAGTTAGATCAGTTTTTGAGGCACCCAAAAGTAAATGGGTACCTAAAAATAATCCCTTCTTGTAGAAACATACACCATCACAAGCTAAGAGCAAGAGATAGTTCCTTGATAGTGGATGCTCAAGGCATATGACCGGAGATCCATCCCAATTCTCCAAGCTCACTAGCATAGACGAAGGCTATGTCACCTTCGGAGACAACAACAAAGGCAAAATCATTGGCAAGGGAACCATAGGTAACAAATTAAACTTTTCTATTGATAATATATTACTAGTTGATGGATTGAAACATAATCTCTTGAGTATTAGTCAATTATGCGATAAAGGTTATATCGTTAGATTTGAATCAAATGTGTGTATTATTGAAAAACCAAACAATAACATGACTATGATTGCATTAAAACAAAATAATGTCTACACCATCAATCTTGATGAACTAGGTAATGAAATGTGCCTCTCCGCTTTAAAAGATGATGCTTAGCTTTGGCATAGGAGATTAGGCCATGCAAGCATGAAACTAATATCTAAGATCTCATCTAGAGAATTAGTACGAGGGATTCCAAATATGAAGTTTGTTAAGGACAAAGTATGCGATGCGTGTCAACTAGGTAAACAAATAAAAACTAGTTTCAAACCAAAAAATCAAATTAGTACCACTAGACCATTACAATTGATCCATTTGGACTTATTTGGACCAATTGACATGACAAGTCTAGGAGGAAGCAAATACGCTTTTGTAATTGTAGATGATTATACTAGATACACTTGGACCTATTTCTTGGCTCACAAAAGTGATTGTTTCAAATGTTTTTCTAAGTTTTATAAACTCACTCAAAACGAAAAAGGTTTCATGATTTCATCAATTCAGAGTGATCACGGTGGCGAATTTTAAAACTGTGATTTCCAAAATTTTTATGAAGTTAACGGATATAACCACAACTTCTCTACTCCAAGAAATCCTCAACAAAATAGAGTAGTAGAAAGAAAAAATAGAAATCTACAAGAAATGGCAAGAACTATGTTGAATGAACATAGTCTACCCAAGTATTTTTGGGCCGAAGCCGTGAATACGGCTTGCTACATCATGAATAGGGTTATAATAAGACCATCTCTATCAAAAATCCCTATGAATTATGGAATAACAAAACACCAAATGTTTCTTATTTTAAAGTTTTCGATTACAAATGCTTTATTTTAAATGAAAAGGATGCCTTAGGAAAATTTGATGCTAAATCCGATGAAGGCATCTTTCTTGGTTACTCTTTCATTTCTAAGGCTTTTCGTGTTTTTAACAAAAGAACCTTAGTTATAGAAGAGTCTATTCATGTAATTTTTAATGAAATTTTCGAGTTAAAGAAAAATGATTTTGATGATGATATTGGTTTTGAAAATTTGGATTTAAAAGAACCCCCTCCTCAAAATAGCAACTTGGATGCATCTTCTTCCAAAATCTCCTTACCCAAGGAATGGAAGTATGTAGATGCTCATCCAAAAGAGCAAATTATAGGAGATACATCACAAGGGGTTCAAACTCGTTCTTCTTTCAAGAATTTTTGTGCTAATGCTGCCTTTCTCTCTCAAATCGAACCTAAATGCATTAACGAGGCCTTGAAAGATGATTCTTGGGTCCTTGCAATGCAAGAGGAATTGAATCAATTTGTGAGGTATGGAAGCTTGTTCCTAGACCTAGTGACCATTTAGTCATTGGTACTAAATGGGTCTTTAGAAACAAGCAAGACGAATGTGGTATCGTGGTTAGAAACAAGGCTAGATTAGTGGCCAAAGGTTTCAACCAAGAAGAAGGTATCGACTACGAAGAAACCTTCGCACCTGTGGCAAGATTAGAAGCCATTACGATACTCCTTGCCTATGCTAGTAGTAATAATTTTAAATTATTTCAAATGGACATCAAAAGTGCCTTCTTTAATGGTTTTATTTCCTAAGAAGTATATGTCGAACAACCTCCTGGATTTGAAAATTCTATTCTTCCTAATCATGTATTCAAATTGACTAAGGCTCTCTATGGTTTGAAACAAGCTCCTAGAGCTTGGTACGAAAGACTTAGTTCCTTTCTTATTTTAAATAATATTACCAAAGGCAAGGTTGATACTACATTGTTTATCAAACATTTTAAAAATAATTTTCTTATTGTGCAAATTTATGTTGATGATATTATTTTTGGTTCTTCGGATGAATCACTATGTGAATCATTTGCCAAAAATATGAGTCATGAATTTGAAATGAGTTTAATGGGTGAATTAACATTCTTTTTAGGATTGCAAATCAAACAACTTAGTGACGGTATATTTCTTAACCAATCTAAATATACATTAGAATTGTTAAGATGATTTAACATGGATAATTCAAAAGCAATAAACACCCCTATGAGTACTTCGACTAAGTTAGATATGGATGAAAACAATGAAAATTTCGATCAAAAAACGTATAGGGGACTGATAGGTAGTCTACTCTACCTCACCGCGACTAGACCGGATATTATGTTTAGTGTGGGACTTTGCGCTAGGTTTCAATCTAATCTTAAATTATCTCATCTCAAGAGTGTTAAAAGAATATTTAGATATCTTAAAGGAACTCCAAATTTAGGACTTTGGTATCCGAAATCAGAAAAATTTGATTTAATAGCTTATGCAGATGCCGATTTTGGTGGATGCAAGATAGATAGAAAAAGTACATCCAGCACATGCCAATTTTTAGGACATGCACTTATTTCTTGGACTTCCAAGAAACAAAATTCAGTTGCACTATCTACGGTGGAAGCCGAATACATCGCTGCAAGTGCATGCTGTGCACAAATTGTTTGGATGAAAAATACATTGGAAGACTTTGGAATTCACTTGAAAAATATTCCCATAAAATGTGATAATACAAGTGCCATATGTCTTACCAAAAATCCAATTCAGCACTCTAGAACTAAGCATATCGACGTTAGGCATCATTCCATACGCGATCAAGTCCTTAACAATAATGTTGTTCTAGAATTCATTGACACAAAACATCAATTGGCAGACATCTTTACAAAAGCCTTAAATGAAGACCAATTTGAATTTATTAGAAGGGAACTAGGCATGTTAAATTGTCCCTAAGAATGTACTTTCCGAAAAGTTTTTCATCCTCTTTCCGTTCCTTGGTAGATTTGATCCTTCTCTTTCAATTCCAAAGGAAATGTTTATCCTAACATCTCTGAAAATAAAAAAATAAAAAAAAGGGGGAAGAAATGAAAAAAAAAATTTCGCGGCATGCCAGCGGTGGCACCGCCAGAACCGGCGGTAGCACCACCAGAACCGACAGTAGCACCCCCTTCCTTCTGCGGCATGCTAGCGGTGGCACCGCTTGAGCGTTCAGTCGCTAGGCGGTGGCACCGCTCTGTTTAGCGGTGGCACCGCCCGGGAGCCCCTATATAAATATTAAGGGTTAGGGCCGACGGTGACACCGCCCCCAACCGGTGAGAACCTGCCTCAACCCTCCCCCAACCTCTCTAAAGCCTCATTCCAACATTTAGAAGCCTTGGAAAGGGATTTTTGTTGGTCCAAGCTCTCCATCTTTCAAGAAATTCTCCATAAGGTAAAACCTAAAATTTTCTTCTTCCTCTTTTCATTATTTTCCCTACCCTTTACAGTTTCATATTTTTGATCCATCATCTTGTCTAGATAATGGCTCCTAAGAGATCAAAAGGGAAAAGGATTGTAGGAGATTCATATGACCAAAATCTTTTTAAATCTAAAGAAGTAGCACTTAGATTTTCAAATTTCAAAACAAGAACTATACATAAGGGTAAACACGTTGATCTAAATGGACTAGGAAACCTAGAACCCATTAGGTGGTTTGCACATTTAGAAGCCTTACCTCTCCTACAAATCAATGAACCAATTTATCCTAGGTTAGTTAGGCTATTTTATGCAAACTTGTGTGTAGACAACGAAAGCCTAAGTACTTACCTTTTAGGAACACAGATTAGAATCTTTGACAGCACTATTTATGAATTAATTGGACTCACTGAAAAAGATAGGGACTATTATTTTAGAGGTAAATGGAATGTAAATGTAATCGGAGCAACTTACTTCGAAGCCGTAGAAACTATTTTTGCATATCCGAACCTTGGAATACTACCCAAGAGTTGCGAACACTTACTACCCTTTTAACTCTAAAATTCTTCATTACATCATAACAAGCATCATATTTCCTAAACAATTTTATCTTGATGAAATAAGTCAACAGAGATGAGCACAATGTATTGGATTATGACCGGTCAACATAACTGCTTTGGATACTCAATCCGACAACATATGAAGGATATTATAGCTAAAGAAGGTATGTTATCATATGGGAGGTTAATCACATGACTTATACTTGCCCATGACATTAGTATCCCACCCGATGAAGACACAATTCAAAGTGATCGATATAACATCATCAACATAAATCTATTGAAAAGACTTAGATGCCCTTTAGCAATGGTATATGGGTGAGGCAACCTAGAAGGATTGATCCAATTCCCCTACTAGTAGAACACCCTGAAACACCAATTCTTAGGGGAAATGAATCTCCTCCTCCTAGTCCCTTTGGTGCAGCACCTTCAGCTCCTACTTCATCTTCTGAAGAACTCATTTTGGCAGAATTGTATCAGATCAAATCACAACAAGACCAACTCAAAACACAGCAAGAGCAGATTCAAACTCAGCAATTTGAAATTTAGCAGGAACTACGGTAAATAAATCATAAAATAAATGTCCTGTATCAGCACTATGCATTTCCTCCTAAAGATTAATCGATGTATCTTTTATCTTGACATGCGATCTTTGTCATCTTCTTTCCTTGAATGATGTTGAACCTTCTTTTACAATGTATGTTGAATGATGTTGAACCTTCTTTTGCGATGTATTTTGAATGAAAGATAAAGTTTTAATGCTGGATTAATTTTTTTTAACTAAATTCTATAGTAATGTTGAATTCCTTTGCTTTAAAAATCACAAATTATACGCTTAAAGTCGCTCTCCTTTTTGTTGATGACAAAGGGGGAGAAATATGGTAAATTGATAATTACTATGCTATGATTGCCATATTTTCACTATGAAATGTTTGCATTCTGTTAAGATATCAAAAGCTTAAATCATAATTTTATATGATGATATCTTGCTATGATCACTATCATTCACGTTTGAAATATAAAACTTGAAACTAATTGTAAATTGATAATTGCTATGCTATGATTGCCATATTTTCACTATGAAATGTTTGCATTATGTTAAGATATCAAAAGCTTAAATCATAATTTTATATGTTGATATCTTGCTATGATCACTATCATTCACGTTTGAAATATAAAACTTGAAAATGGTTGTCAAGTCTTGACATCATTTTCAGAAAGATACATCATGATAGGAATCATGATGGGAGTATTGATAAGGTTTAACTTATCAATATGTCTCTTGAATTCAAAGGCCTTGAATTCAAGAATGACTTATCCCAAGTATAGCATATAGATAGGGGGAGTTAAGGATAACTCCGTTATCAATTGATTGTCATCATCAAAAAGGGGGAGATTGTTGAATCTCGGATTTTGATGATGAAGTCAATTGTCATGTTTTGTCTAATCCATATTGTCACGGACTTAGCTGGTTTTGCCTAAGTCGTGCGGCACCCTTGCGTGTCCGTCCGCAAAGGTCAGCCTCCCCGAAACCTCCCATGGTCCCTTAGGACCTACAAAAGAGAAAACGTGTTAGAGAAAATGCCTCACACGAGATCCACAAGCAATCATCTTCGAAAACACTTCTTAGCCAATGCAAAATACAAACAAACTATACAAGCTCTGAACAGTTGCACAACAAAGGGAAATGGTCCACTATAGACCGAAACTAAAATGGGACTATTAAGCCTTCGGCCGTCCCTCAACATGCTGTTCAAAGCATGAACATACCAAAAGACACGGACATATATAAGCATTACATCAAACATCCTATTTTGAAGTTTGTCCGTGACATTCTCCCCCACTTATTCCTTCGACGTCCTCGTCGAAGCCTTTGCCGACACTGCAACTCCTCGCCTTTGCTGAGTCTTCAATCTTCTATGCCAGCTGCAATGCTTCTCTTGGCTCCCAACTGCTCTCCGCTGCTGTTTTTGAGTAGTCGAACCTTTGATCCGCCATATTGCTTCAACTCGCCAATGACTCTGACTTTAGTGTGGGGTTGGATGAGTTGTGTTGATCCTTGTTGGTTCCTGCGGATCATCCAGATGAAGGAAAAGACCATCCTTACTATACGCTAGTCTCTCAAATGCCTCATGATGCTTGAACTGGGTGGATGCTTGTTGGAGCTTTAACGAGCATCGCCTCGCAAACTTCTGAAGTTTTGGGTCCTTCCTCCACAAAATTTGTTCATCGACTCTTCTTTCACTTAGTTGTCATTTCCAAATAGATTCGCATCACTTCCGCTTTCGATTGGCATTCTGTTGGGAAATGAAGCGGATAATCTACTCTCAGTAGCACTGATCACCATTGGTGAGGATTTGACAACTATTGTCTTCTAATATCTTCGAAGGGCCTTTGAACCTGTGTAGAGCTCCTCTACTGGATAGATAAGAGAATTGGGGTACTCAGTTTCGCCCATTCTCTTAAGAGTTGAGAAGGTAATGGTTACTTGACTTCACCCGCCTCCTCAAGGGTTGTACTCCATGCATTGAGCTGGTTACTAGCCTTCGCCTACTCTTTGCTCACACTTCTGAAGCACTCGAAGTATTTGCACTCCTTGCATTGAGTTAGCTACTGTGATTCACCTTCTCAATACCATCGAACTTCTGGAATGCAGGAAGTTTTTATCCCAACTTGGAGTAAGTCTCTAATAGTTTGGTCACCTATGGGATTGTACCGTCTTCTCCATCAACCCTACCGCCCACTCCACTGAGTAGCAAAGGTACAGTACCATGTACTGCCTGCTTCGTTCCTTGGTCATGCACTCTTGCATGACCTGAAGTCCTTCACTTTCAGTTATCTTGATGAGAAGCTCGTTGACACTGGTCTTATGAAGTTCCTTGGCCTCTGCCCTTCAGCCTTGTCTTGGAAATTAAAGTTTGCCTCCACATTCTCCACCTTCTCGGCCCCATTCATGACCAAACGCTCTCCCTTCATGAGAGCAAGGGATCGATGACTCCACGGAAGTCCCACCTCTGTGGTACCATGGCGCTGTTGAATCTCGGATTTTGATGATGAAGTCAATTGTCATGTTTTATCTAATCCATATGTTGAGATAAGTATGCAGGGATTAACTATAAAAGCTTGAAGACATAAAGCGAGTCTACCGGAATCAAGTTCGATGGGTGTTTGAGAGTCCGAAGATTCGTCGGAGATGCTGCCGGAACAATCGAGAAGAAATCGGGGACTTGTCGAGTTTTCGGAAGTCCGCCGAAGAGATCATCGGAGGTTCGCAGAGATCACCGAGAAGGCTCGGTTACTCGTTGATTTCACCACAAGATCGGGAGCCAGCTGGGAGTCCGTCGGAAGAAATCCAAGGGCGTATCAGAAGTCCATCGGAAGATCGCCGGAAAGCTCGCCGGAACGACAGGCGGTGGCACCGCCACTGACAGGCGGTGGCACCGCCACTGACAGGCGGTGGCACCGCCCAGCACCCGAGAGCCAGGCGGTGGCACCGCCACTGACAGGCGGTGGCACCGCCCAGCACCCGAGAGCCAGGCGGTGGCACCGCCACTGACAGGCGGTGGCACCGCCCAGCACCCGAGAGCCAGGCGGTGGCACCGCCACTGACAGGCGGTGGCACCGCCACTGACAGGCGGTGGCACCGCCCAGCACCCGAGAGCCAGGCGGTGGCACCGCCCAGCACCCGAGAGCCAGGCGGTGGCACCGCCACTGACAGGCGGTGGCACCGCCACTGACAGGCGGTGGCACCGCCCAGCACCCGAGAGCCAGGCGGTGGCACCGCCACTGACAGGCGGTGGCACCGCCCAGCACCCGAGAGCCAGGCGGTGGCACCGCCCAGCACCCGAGAGCCAGGCGGTGGCACCGCCCAGCACCCGAGAGCCAGGCGGTGGCACCGCCCAGCACCCGAGAGCCAGGCGGTGGCACCGCCCAGCACCCGAGAGCCAGGCGGTGGCACCGCCACTGACAGGCGGTGGCACCGCCACTGACAGGCGGTGGCACCGCCACTGACAGGCGGTGGCACCGCCCAGCACCCGAGAGCCAGGCGGTGGCACCGCCCAGCACCCGAGAGCCAGGCGGTGGCACCGCCCAGCACCCGAGAGCCAGGCGGTGGCACCGCCCAGCACCCGAGAGCCAGGCGGTGGCACCGCCCAGCACCCGAGAGCCAGGCGGTGGCACCGCCCAGCACCCGAGAGCCAGGCGGTGGCACCGCCCAGCACCCGAGAGCCAGGCGGTGGCACCGCCCAGCACCCGAGAGCCAGGCGGTGGCACCGCCCAGCACCCGAGAGCCAGGCGGTGGCACCGCCACTGACAGGCGGTGGCACCGCCACTGACAGGCGGTGGCACCGCCACTGACAGGCGGTGGCACCGCCCAGCACCCGAGAGCCAGGCGGTGGCACCGCCCAGCACCCGAGAGCCAGGCGGTGGCATCGCTGGACTGGCGGTGGCCCGCCAGTACACTGTCAGTGTCCAAACTGACAGGCGGGTGGCAACCGCCACTGACAGGGGCGGTGGCAACCGCCACTAACAGGCGGTGGCACCGCCACTGACAGGCGGTGGCACCGCTAGCTTCGGGAACCGAAGAGAATTCAAATTTTGGAGCCCAATTTGAATCCTCTTGAAGGCTATAAATACCCCTCTATTCTCAGCTGAGAATACAACTTTTTGAGCAGCAAGTGATTGAGAGAAAAGTTCGTAGAAAAGTCTTAGCAATCCTTGGTTTCAATTTGCTAGTGTTCACCTCCGTCTTTCTTGAAAATCTGTAAGAGTGTGAACTGCTTGTAAAGAATTGTAAGAGGGGTATTTACCCTTCCATTTCAAGAGATTTGCTAATGGAAGGTGGGAGCCTCGTCGAAGAGGGGCCTCGCAAGTGGATGTAGGTCATTTGACCGAACCACTTTAAAAACGGCGTAATCTCTGGTTGCATTTCATTGTTGCTATTCACATTACTGCAAACTTTCTTACTTGCTTTATTTACTCATTACCTTAGCTGCTCTACTATACGAATACGCTTTCAAGTTCAATTTTTACCATACGAAAGATTTATCAAAACCGACGTTTTAATCCGCTGCACTAATTCACCCCCCCCCTCTTAGTGCTCTTGATCCTATCAATTGTCAGAGCAAGGCTCACTCTCATATTTGGTTTAATACCCAGAGAGATGGCTTACTCCGGCATGCATGAGGGACACTCCATTACACGTCCACCTATGTTTAATGGGTCGGATTACACGTATTGGAAGACACGTATGAGAAATCTTCCTAATTTCCATGGATTTCGAGCTTTGGACATTGTTGAAAATGGATTTCAAAAAATCTTCTCTTCCGATTAGCGAATGGAATGAATCGAGAGAAGAAGTTTTTGCTTTAAACGCAAAGACTATGATGCCTTGTTTGTGCACGAGCTGCTCTTGATCCTATCAATTGGTATCAGAGCAAGGCTCACTCTCATATTTGGTTTAATACCCAGAGGATGGCTTAACTCCCGGCATGCATATGAGGGACAACTCCATTACCACGTGTGGATCCACCTTGTTTACATGGGTCGGCATTACACGTAATTGGAAGACAACGTTATGAGAATCTTCCTAATTTCCATGGATTTCGAGCTGCTTTGGACTATTGTTGACAATGGATTTCACAAATCTTCTCTTCCGATTATCGAATGCGAATGAATCGGAAGAAGAAAGTTTTTGCTTTAAACGCAAAGACTATGAATGCCTTGTTTTGTGCACTAGACAAAAATGAATTTAATCGCGTTTCAATTTGTGATTCTGCTTTTGATATTTGGAGAACTCTTGAGGTCACTTATGAAGGCACTAGCCAAGTGAAAGAGTCCAAAATCAATTTTCTTGTGCACTCTTACGAACTTTTTCGAATGAAACCAAGTGAGTCCATCGGAGACATGTACACCCGTTTCACGGATGTCATCAATGGACTCAAAGCTCTTGGTAAAGATTTTTCTAACTTTGAATTAGTAACTAAAATCTTAAGATCCTTTCCTAAAAGTTGGGATCCAAAAGTTACTGCCATTCAAGAGGCCAAGGACCTTGAAACATTCCCTCTTGAAGAACTTATTGGGTCTCTAATGACCTACGAAATGACATGTCAAGCTCATGACGAGCTTGAGAACCCCCTTCCAAAGAACAGGAAGGATATGACACTCAAATCACAAGAAGACCACTTGAAAGGAACATCAAGTGATGAGGACAGTGACAATGACATTGCACTTTTGACTCAAAAATTTAAAAAAATTATAAGAAAGAACAAATTTAAAAATAACACCAAAAACAAACTTGAACATAAAAAGGACCAAGTGATATGCTATGAATGCAAGAAGCCGGGGCATTTCAAAAATGAATGTCCCCAAGCCAAAAAGAGAACATCAAAGAAGAAGGCGCTCAAAGCAACGTGGGATGATTCAAGCGCATCCGAAGAAGAGGAGTCCAACACCGAGCAAGTTGCTCATTACACCCTAATGGCCATCGGAGAGGAGGTAACGAATTTAATTGATGCAGATTTATCTTATCATCAATTATTAAATGCCTTCCATGAGTTATTTGATGAATGCAAAACAATTAGTAGAAAATATAAATTATTAAAAAAGGAGCATGATAGTCTTACTTGTAATTTTGATAAATTAAAAACTGAATATCATGATAGTTTAGCTCCATGCATAAAATGCCATGATCTAGAAACTCTCCAAAAGGAGAACTTGCTACTTAAGGACACCTTGAAGAAATTCGAGGTCGGTAGCAAGTCTTTGAACATGATCCTTACAAATAAGGGTCACGTTCCTAAAAGAAGTGGAATTGGATTTGTGAGAAGTTCTCACCAAAATCCAACCACCTTCATTAAAGGTCCTATCTTACATGTTCAACACCAAAGCAATTGCAACTTTTGTTGCAAATATGGACATAAAACTCATCAATGTCCATTCAAGAAAATTAGTCCGAACAAATTGATTTGGGTTCCTAGAGGAACCATGATCAAGTCTATGCAACATGATAAACAAGTTAGATTAGTTTTTGAGACACCCAAAAGTAAATGGGTACCTAAAAATAATCCCTTCTTGTAGAAACATACACCATCACAAGCTAGGAGCAAGAGATGGTACCTTGATAGTGGATGCTCAAGGCATATGATCGGAGATCCATCCCAATTCTCCAAGCTCACTAGCATAGACGAAGGCTATGTCACCTTCGGAGACAACAACAAAGGCAAAATCATTGGCAAGGGAACCATAGGTAACAAATTAAACTTTTCTATTGATAATGTATTACTAGTTGATGGATTGAAACATAATCTCTTGAGTATTAGTCAATTATGTGATAAAGGTTATATCGTTAGATTTGAATCAAATGTGTGTATTATTGAAAAACCAAACAATAACATGACTATGATTGCATTAAAACAAAATAATGTCTACACCATCAATCTTGATGAACTAGGTAATGAAATGTGCCTCTCCGCTTTAAAAGATGATGCTTGGCTTTGGCATAGGAGATTAGGCCATGCAAGCATGAAAATAATATCTAAGATCTCATCTAGAGAATTAGTACGAGGGATTCCAAATATGAAGTTTGTTAAGGACAAAGTATGCGATGCGTGTCAACTAGGTAAACAAATAAAAACTAGTTTCAAACCAAAAAATCAAATTAGCACCACTAGACCATTACAATTGATCCATTTGGACTTATTTGGACCAATTGACACGACAAGTCTAGGAGGAAGCAAATACGCTTTTGTGATTGTAGATGATTATACTAGATACACTTGGACCTATTTCTTGGCTCACAAAAGTGATTGTTTCAAATGTTTCTCTAAATTTTGTAAACTCACTCAAAACGAAAAAGGTTTCATGATTTCATCAATTCGGAGTGATCACGGTGGCGAATTTCAAAACCGTGATTTCCAAAATTTGTGTGAAGTTAATGGATATAACCACAACTTCTCTACTCCAAGAAACCCTCAACAAAATGGAGTAGTAGAAAGAAAAAATAAAAATCTACAAGAAATGGCAAGAACTATGTTGAATGAACATAGTCTACCCAAGTACTTTTGGGCCGAAGCCGTGAATACGGCTTGCTACATCATGAATAGGGTTCTAATAAGACCATCTCTATCAAAAACTCCCTATGAATTATGGAATAACAAAACACCAAATGTTTCTTATTTTAAAGTTTTCGGTTGTAAATGCTTTATTTTAAATGAAAAGGATGCCTTAGGAAAATTTGATGCTAAATCCGATGAAGGCATCTTTCTTGGTTACTCTTCCGTTTCTAAAGCTTTTCGTGTTTTTAACAAAAGAACTTTAGTAATAGAAGAGTCTATTCATGTAATTTTTAATGAAATTTCCGAGTTAAAGAAAAATGATTTTGATGATGATATTGGTTTTGAAAATTTGGATTTAAAGGAACCCCCTCCTCAAAATAGCAACTTGGATGCATCTTCTTCCAAAATCTCCTTACCCAAGGAATGGAAGTATGTAGATGCTCATCCAAAAGAGCAAATTATAGGAGATACATCACAAGGGGTTCAAACTCGTTCTTCTTTCAAGAATTTTTGTGCTAATGCTGCCTTTCTCTCTCAAATCGAACCTAAATGCATTGACGAGGCCTTGAAAGATGATTCTTGGGTCATTGCAATGCAAGAGGAATTGAATCAATTTGAGAGGAATGAGGTATGGAAGCTTGTTCCTAGACCTAGTAACCATTTAGTCATTGGTACTAAATGGGTCTTTAGAAACAAGCAAGACGAATGTGGTATCGTGGTTAGAAACAAGGCTAGATTAGTGGCCAAAGGTTTCAACCAAGAAGAAGGTATCGACTACGAAGAAACCTTCGCTCCTGTGGCAAGATTAGAAACCATTAGGATGCTCCTTGCCTATGCTAATAGTAATAATTTTAAACTATTTCAAATGGACGTCAAAAGTACCTTCTTGAATGGTTTTATTTTGGAAGAAGTATATGTCGAACAACCTCCTGGATTTGAAAATTCTCTTCTTCCTAATCATGTATTCAAATTGACTAAGGCTCTCTATGGTTTGAAACAAGCTCCTAGAGCTTGGTACGAAAGGCTTAGTTCCTTATTTTAAATAATTTTACCAAAGGCAAGGTTGATACTACATTGTTTATCAAACATTTTGAAAATAATTTTCTTATTGTGCAAATTTATGTTGATGATATTATTTTTGGTTCTTCGGATGAATCACTATGTGAATCATTTGCCAAAAATATGAGTCATGAATTTGAAATGAGTTTAATGGGTGAATTAACATTCTTTTTAGGATTGCAAATCAAACAACTTAATGACGGTATATTTCTTAACCAATCTAAATATATATTAGAATTGTTAAAACGATTTAACATGGATAATTCAAAAGCAATAAACACCCCTATGAGTACTTCGACTAAGTTAGATATGGATGAAAACAACAAAAATTTCGATCAAAAAACGTATAGGGGAATGATAGGTAGTCTACTCTACCTCACCGCGACTAGACCGGATATTATGTTTAGTGTGGGGCTTTGCGCTAGGTTTCAATCTAATCCTAAATTATCTCATCTCAAAAGTGTTAAAAGAATATTTAGATATCTTAAAGGAACTCCAAATTTAGGACTTTGGTATCCGAAATCAGAAAAATTCGATTTAATAGCTTATGCAGATGCTGATTTTGGCGGATGCAGGATAGATAGGAAAAGTACATCTAGAACATGCCAATTTTTAGGACATGCACTTGTTTCTTGGACTTCCAAGAAACAAAATTCAGTTGCACTATCTACGGCGGAAGCCGAATACTTCGCTGCAAGTGCATGCTGTGCACAAATTGTTTGGATGAAAAATACATTAGAAGACTATGGAATTCACTTGAAAAACATTCCCATAAAATGTGATAATACAAGTGCCATATGTCTTACCAAAAATCCAATTCAGCACTCTAGAACTAAGCATATCGATGTTAGGCATCATTTCATACGCGATCATGTCCTTAACAATAATGTTGTTCTAGAATTCATTGACACAAAGCATCAATTGGCAGACATATTTATAAAAGCCTTAAACGAAGACCAATTTGAATTTATTAGAAGGGAACTAGGCATGTTAAATTGTCCCTAAGAATGTACTTTCCGAAAAATTTCTCATCCTCTTTCCGTTCCTTAGTAGATTTGATCATTCTCTTTCAATTCCAAAAGAAATGTTTATCCTAACATCTCTGAAAAATAAAATAAAAATTAAAAAATAAAAATAAAAACGGAAAAGGAATAAAAAAAAAATTTTCGCGGCAGCCAGCGGTGGCACCGCCAGAGGCAGCGGTGGCACCGCCAGAACCAGCGGTAGCACCGCCTGAGCGTTCGGTCGCTAGGCGGTGGCACCGCTCGGTTTGGCGGTGGCACCGCCCGAGAGCCCTTATTTATATCCTAAGGGTTAGGGCCGGCGGTGACACCGCCCCCAAGCCGTGGGAATCTGCCTCAACCCTCCCCCAACCTCCCTAAAGCCTCATTCCAACATTTAGAAGCCTTGGAAAGGGATTTTTATTGGTCCAAGCTCTCCATCTTTCAAGAAATTTTCCATAAGGTAAAACTTGAAATTTTCTTCTTCCTCTTTTCATTATTTTCCCTACCCTTTACAGTTTCATATTTTTGATCCATCATCTTGTCTAGATAATGGCTCCTAAGAGATCAAAAGGGAAAAGGATTGTAGGAGATTCATATGATCAAAATCTTTTTCAATCTAAAGAAGTAGCACTTAAATTTCCATATTTCGAAACAAGAACTATACATAAGGGTAAATACGTTGATCTAAATGAACTAGGAAACCTTGAACCCATTAGGTGGTTTGAACATTTAGATGCCTTACCTCTCCTACAAATCAATGAACCAATTTATCCTAGGTTAGTTAGGCTATTTTATGCAAATTTGTGTGTGGACAACGAAAGCCTAAGTACTTACCTTTTAGGAATACAGATTAGAATCTTTGACAGCACTATTTGTGAATTAATTGGACTCATTGAAAAAGATAGGGGCTGTTATTTTAGAGGTAAATGGGATGTAAATGTAATCGGAGCAACTTACTTTGAAGCCGTAGAAACTATTTTTGCAAATCCGAACCTCGGCATACTACCCAAGAGTTGTGAACACTTACTACCCTTTAACTCTAAAATTCTTCATCACATCATAACAAGCATCATATTTTCTAAACAATTTCATCTTGATGAAATAAGTCAAATAGAGATGAGCACAATGTATTGGATTATGACCGGTCAACATAACTGCTTTGGATACTCAATCCGGCAACATATGAAGGATATTATGGCTAGAGACGGTATGTTATCATATGGGGGGTTAATCACACGACTTATACTTGCTCATGACATTTGTATCCCACCCGATGAAGAGACAATTCAAAGTGATCGATATAACATCATCAATATAAATCTATTGAAAAGACTTAGGTGCACTTTTAGCAATGGTATATGGGTGAGGCAACCTAGAAGGACTGATCCAATTCTCCCACCAGTAGAACACCCTGAAACACCAATTCTTAGGGGAAATGAATCTCCTCCTCCTAGTCCCTTTGGCGCAGCACCTTCAGCTCCTGCTTCCTCCTCTGAAGAACTCATTTTGGCAGAATTGTATCAGATCAAATCACAACAAGACCAACTCAAAACACAGCAAGAGCAGATTCAAACTCAGCAATTTGAAATTTTGCAGGAACTACGACAAATGAATCAAAAAATAGATGTCCTGTATCAGCACTATGCATTTCCTCCTAAAGATTAATCGATGTATCTTTTATATTGACATGCGATCTTTGTCATCTTCTTTCCTTGAATGACATATTGAACTGAATGAAAGGTGATGTTGAATTCCTTTGCCTTAACAATCACAAATTATATGCTTCAAGACGCTCTCCTTTTTGTTGATGACAAAGGGGGAGAAATATGGTAAATTGATAATTGCTATGCTATGATTGCCATATTTTCACTATGAAATGTTTGCATTATATGTTGATATCTAGCAATGATCACTATTATTCACGTTTGAAATATAAAACTTGAAAATGGTTGTCAAGTCTTGACATCATTTTCAGAAAGATACATAATGATAGGGAATCATGATGGGAGTATTGATAAGGTTTGACTTATCAATATGTCTCTTGAATTCAAAGGCTTTGAATTCAAGAATGACTTATCTCAACTATGGCATATAGATAGGGGGAGTTAATATTAACTCCATTATCAATTGATTGTCATCATCAAAAAGGGGGAGATTGTTGAATCTCGGATTTTGATGATGAAGTCAATTGTCATGTTTTATCTAATCCATATGTTGAGATAAGTATGCAGGATTAACTATGAAAGCTTGAAGACATAAAGCGAGTCTACCGGAATCAAGTTCGATGGGTGTTTGAGAGTCCGAAGATTCGTCGGAGATGTTGCCGGAACCAATCGAGAAGAAATCGGGGACTTGTCGGAGTTTTCGGAAGTCCGCCGAAGAGATCATCGGAGGTTCGCAGAGATCACCGAGAAGGCTCGGTTACTCGTTGATTTCACCACAAGATCGGGAGCCAGCTGGGAGTCCGTCGGAAGAAATCCAAGGGCGTATCAGAAGTCCATCGGAAGATCGTCGGAAAGCTCGCCGGAACAAGACTTGAAGTTCGCCGGTTAAAAACTTGCTTAGGATTATGTTTCTAGTTACGTAGTTTACATGTAATTAAGGTTAGGATTAAGAAATAATCCTATATCTTGATTAGGGGCCAACTAGGCCCAAAATGAAATCTGGTTTGGGCCGGACTTAAAGCCCAACCAGTGACTAGCAAGGTCGGGCGGTGGAATCGCCGGTCTGGGCTGTGGCACCGCCCAGCACCCGAGAGCCAAACGGTGGCATCGCCTGTCTGAGCGGTGGCACCGCCCAGCACCCGAGAGCCAGGCGGTGGCATCGCTGGACTGGGCGGTGGCACCGCCCAGTACACTGTCAGTGTCAAAACTGACAGGCGGTGGCACCGCCACTGACAGGCGGTGGCACCGCTAGCTTCGGGAACCGAAGAGAATTCAAATTTTGGAGCCCAAATTTGAATCCTCTTGAGGGCTATAAATACCCCTCTATTCTCAGCTGAGAATACAACTTTTTGAGCAGCAAGTGATTGAGAGAAAAGTCTTAGAAAAGTCTTAGCAATCCTTGGTTTTCAATTTGCTAGTGTTCACCTCCTTCTTTCTTGAAAATCTATAAGAGTGTGAACTGCTTGTAAAGAATTGTAAGAGGGGTATTTACCCTTCCATTTCAAGAGATTTGCTAGTGGAAGGTGGGAGCCTCGTCGAAGAGGGGCCTCGCAAGTGGATGTAGGTCATTTGACCGAACCACTTTAAAAACGGCGTAATCTCTGGTTTGCATTTCATTGTTGCTATTCACATTACTGCAAACTTTCTTACTTGCTTTATTTACTCATTACCTTAGCTGCTCTACTATACGAATATGCTTTCAAGTTCAATGTTTACCATACGAAAGATTTATCAAAACCGACGTTTTAATCCGCTGCACTAATTCACCCCCCCCTCTTAGTGCTCTTGATCCTAACAGACGCTGCCATGCCCATGGCTCTACTATCCGTCGCCTCACATCTATATCCCTTTCTTCATGATCGGTAGATATGCCTCTGTGACACTCCTCTGAGTCCACCTCCATTCTAACCGATGCTTGATTTTGGGTAGCTAAGTCCCTCAGGACTCATCGTTGCTTCCTCGCCCCTTTCGACCCCTCCCCTGCTTCAACATGTTTGTGTTCTCCAAGCAGATTCCTTTGGTCAATGGAAAGACAGACTGCAACTCCCATGCATGGCCTCTGCCATCACATTATAGGATTTGCACTGATTCTGTTTTCCTTAGCTTCCTTGGTAGCAACGTTCGCTTACTCGACCTTGTCCTCTGACTTGCCGGGCTCCCTTAAGCGAATATCGGCTCTGGAGTAGTCCAACTCTCCAGCTTGCTTCGATCATACCTCTGCATGATCAAGTCCCTCTCATGGGACTCACTAGCACTTGCATTCGAACTTTTTCCTTGGTGGAACACAGCCCCCATATGCTGATGGCCAAGGCTTCTATCCGATGCAAGATTCGATGCACGCACGGAAGACCCACCTCTGCGGTACCATGGCCTTCACTCCTTGAATCTATAGCCCTTCTTGCCGTTGTGTTGTTCATCGAAGTGGAGCTGCCAGTAGCTCCTGATCATACCTCCGTATGATAAAATCCCTCGCGGGACCTTACCCGTGTGTATCGCATTGCCACGAACTGTTCCACCATGATCCGCTGCACCCTGTCGCCTCCTGGTGACATCTCCATTGCCTTCTGATCCTTGTGGAATGAACTCGAATTGTGGTCCCTCCATTTGTGGTCTCTGCCACCACATTGCAGGGCCTCTTCCAACTTCGATTTTGTTCGCTCCTTTGGCAATCGACTTTCGTCCACCCGCTCTCGGGTCACACCTAGACGAAGTATCGCTCTAGGACAGTCCATCGCCTAGTTCCCGAAGTCCACCGACTTCGCTGGAATTGGTGCACTACTGTCTGGATCCTGGGTCTCTGCCCCTACCAGTGCAATCTCCACTGTGCACCGCTCCCCTCATGGCAACTTGAATGGCAAAACTGTGGCATATTCTTCAAGAGTACCCGCCTCTACGTCCTCTTGCCCCGTGCCAAGGCTTTCTGAACCCAACTTCACCTCTGCAAGCTGAGTCGCCTCAGTTCCTCCATCAAATGCTTCTTCGAGATAAAGTGTATGTGCCCCGAAGCTCCCTTCGTCTTTGGCACCATACAATACGAGTCCCCTCCATCAGCATTAAAGACCCATGGAACGACATAATCCTTCTCTTGCCTCTATAAGAGTTCATGTCCTTGACCTCTGTCCAAGGAAAGCTCTGCGCCTCCGCTCCATGTTCAATCTTCTATGCCGGCTCACTTCATGCGGCTTGGGTACTTTGCCAAGTTACACCCAAGTTGCTCCGCTCCTCGTTTTTTGCATTGAGTTGATGGTGGCCCTTGCGCCTACCATTCCATGGGTCAGCCCTCCCTTGAGTCTGATCTCTATATCGACTCCAAGTGTGCCTTCATTTGTGTTGCCTTGGGTCGCTCCACCACTTGATCCCGCAATGCATCCACCAATGCATTCTCTCAAGCGAGATCATGCGACGACTCCTCGTCGCTCGCTCGGTCCATTGAGCTTCGTGGAGTTGTTGTTTTTGAGGTACTACTCCTCAACATGTGCAGTCTATTGCACGTGATTCTCCCTCTGGAGAGTTGGGACTTATCCCTCCTGGATATCCACCCCTTTGGAGCAACATCTCTCTTCGTTTCGGAGACCACCATCCCCTTGGACTACTCTGATTTACTGAACAAACTGTGCATTGTTCTGCCTCCTGCAAACGCACTTGCTAGATTACGACTCCACGTCAATACAGCCCCCACTGCACCACTCAAGGCCTAGCAACATGCTGAACTCGCTGCACACTTCAGCCTCTTACGGATGTATCCTTCACATGCCGAAGAGAAAGTTTCAATGCTCCATGGTGCCGAGTTTCGTCGCCTTGGGATGGTCACGAACATTCCATCGTCCGCATACAAGCCCTTGCATGAGTACCGAATTCTTCGAGTTAGCAATTCCCCTCACCTCTGTGAGCTTTGCACAACTCTTTCGGTCGCTGAGCAACTCATTCCACCTTGCGTGGTCTCATCTTTTACCAAGTGCCTCGCTTGACATTAGCACCATCAAGTATAGTTGCCAACGTTGAGCCATAGCTCAAACTCAACCATCCCAACCTTTGTGCGCTTCGCATTCTTCCCAGCTTGCTCGTCCTCGTGGTGCCTCTCACGCGAAGGGTTGGCCATTCCTCTGATACCATCTGTCACGGACTTAGCTGGTTTTGCCTAAGTCGTGCGACACCCTTGCGTGTCCGTCCGCAAAGGTCAGCCTCCCCAAAACCTCCCATGGTCCCTTAGGACCTACAAAAGAGAAAACGGGTTAGAGAAAACGCCTCACTCGGGATCCACAAGCAATCATCTTCGGAAAACACTTCTTAGCCAATGCAAATTACAAACAAACTTTACAAGCTCTAAATAGTTGCACAACAAAGGGGTAAAATGGTCCACTATTGACAGAAACTAAAATGGGACTATTAAGCCTTCGGTCGTCCCTCAACATGCTGTTCAAAGCATGAACATACCAAAAGACACGGACATACATAAGCATTACATCAAACATCCTATTTTGAAGTTTGTCCGTGACATTCTCCCCCACTTATTCCTTCGACGTCCTCGTCGAAGCCTTTGCCGACACTGCAACTCCTCGCCTTTGCTGAGTCTTCAATCTTCTATGCCAGCTGCAATGCGCCTCTTGGCTCCCAACTGCTCTCCGCTGCTGTTTTTGAGTAGTCGAACCTTTGATCTGCCATATTGCTTCAACTCGCCATTGACTCTGACTTTAGTGTGTGGTTGGATGAGTTGTGTTGATCCCTGTTGGTTCTTACGGATCATCCAGATGAAGGAAAAGACCATCCTAACTATGCGCCAGTCTCTAAAATGCCTCATGATGCTTGAACTGGGTGGATGCTTGTTGGAGCTTTAACGAGCATCGCCTCGTAAACTTCTGAAGTTTTGGGTCCTTCATCCACAAAATTTGTTCATCGACTCTTCTTTCACTTAGTTGTCATTTCCAAATAGATTCGCATCACTTCCGCTTTCGATTGGCATTCTGTTGGGAAATGAAGCGGATAATCTACTCTTAGTAGCACTGATCACCATTGGTGAGGATTTGACAACTATTGTCTTCTAATAGTTTTGGTCACCTCTGGGATTGTACCGTCTTCTCCATCAACCCTACCGCCTACTCCACTGAGTAGCAAAGGTACAGTACCACGTACTGCCTGCTTCGTTCCTTGGTCATGTACTCTTGCATGACCTGAAGTCCTTCACTTTCAGTTATCATGATGAGAAGCTCGTTGACACTGGTCTTATGAAGTTCCTTGGCCTCTGCCCTTCAGCCTTGTCTTGGTACTTAGAGTTTGCCTCCACATTCTCCACCTTCTCGGCCCCATTCATGACCAAACGCTCTCCCTTCATGAGAGCAAGGGATCGATGACTCCACGGAAGTCCCACCTCTGTGGTACCATGGCGCTGCCATGCCCATGGCTCTACTATCCGTCGCCTCACATCTGTATCCCTTTCTTCATGATCGGTAGATACGCCTCTGTGACACTCCTCTGAGTCCACCTCTATTCTAACCGATGCTTGATTTTGGGTAGCTAAGTCCCTCTGGACTCATCGTTGCTTCCTCGCCCCTTTCGACCCCTCCCTTACTTCAACACCTTTGTGTTCTCCAAGCAGATTCCTTTGGTCAATGGAAAGACAGACTGCAACTCCCATGCATGGCCTCTGCCATCACATTATAAGATTTGCACCGATTCTGTTCTCCTTAGCTTCCTTGGTAGCAACGTTCGCTTACTCGACCTTGTCCTCTGACTTGCCAGGCTCCCTTAAGCGAATATGGGCTCTAGAGTAGTCCAACTCTCCAGCTTGCTTCGATCATACCTCTGCATGATCAAGTCCCTCTCATGGGACTCACTGGCACTTGCATTCGAACTTTTTCCTTGGTGGAACACAGCCCCCATATGCTGATGGCCAAGGCTTCTATCCGATGCAAGATTCGATGCACGCATGGAAGACCCACCTCTGCGGTACCATGGCCTTCACTCCTTGAATCCATAGCCCTTCTTGCCGTCGTGTTGTTCACCGAAGTGGAGCTGCTAGTAGCTCCTGATCATACCTCCATATGATAAAATCCCTCACGGGACTTTACCCGTGTGTATCGCATTACCACGAACTGTTCCTCCACGATCCGCTGCACCCTGTCGCCTCCTGGTGACATCTCCATTGCCTTCTGATACTTGTGGAATGAACTCGAATTGTGGTCCCTCCATTTGTGGTCTCTGCCACCACATTGCAGGGCCTCTTCCAACTTCGATTTTGTTCGCTCCTTTGGCAATCGACCTTCGTCCACTCGCTCTCGGGTCACACCTAGACGAAGTATCGCTCTAGGACAGTCCATCGCCTAGTTCCCGAAGTCCACCGACTTCGCTGGAATTGGTGCACTATTGTCTGGATCCTGGGTCTATGCCCCTACCAGTACAATCTCCGCTGCGCACCGCTCCCCTCATGGCAACTTGAATGACAAAACTGTGGCATATTCTTCAAGAGTACCCGCCTCTGCGTCCTCTTGCCCCGTGCCAAGGCTTTCTGAACCCAACTTCGCCTCTTCAAGCTGAGTCGCCTCAGTTCCTCCATCAAATGCTTCTTCGAGATAAAGTGTATGTGCCCCGAAGCTCCCTTCGTCTTTGGCACCATACAATACGAGTCCGCTCCATCAGCATTAAAGACCCATGGAACGATATAATCCTTCTCTTGCCTCTACAAGAGTTCATGTCCTTGACCTCTGTCCAAGGAAAGCTCTGCGCCTCCGCTCCATGTTCCATCTTCTATGTCGGCTTACTTCATGCGGCTTGGGTACTTTGCCAAGTTACACCCAAGTTGCTCCGCTCCTCGTTTTTTGCATTGAGTTGATGGTGGCCCTTGCGCCTACCATTCCACGGGTCAGCCCTCCCTTGAGTCTGATCTCTATATCGACTCCAAGTGTGCCTTCATTTGTGTTGCCTTGGGTCGCTCCACCACTTGATCCCGCAATGCATCCACCAATGCATTCTCTCAAGTTAGATCATGCGACGACTCCTCGTCGCTCGCTCGGTCCATTGAGCTTCGTGGAGTTGTTGTTTCTGAGGTACTACTCCTCAACATGTGCAGTCTATTGCACGTGATTCTCCCTCTGGAGAGTTGGGACTTATCCCTCCTGGATATCCACCCCTTTGGAGCAACATCTCTCTTCGTTTCGGAGACCACCATTCCCTTGGACTACTCCGATTTACTGAACAAACTGTGCATTGTTATGCCTCCTGCAAACGCACTTGCTAGATTGCGACTCCACGTCAATACAGCCCCCACTACACCACTCAAGGCCTAGCAACATGCTGAACTCGCTGCACACTTCAGCCTCCTACGGACGTATCCTTCACATGCCGAAGAGAAAGTTTCAATGCTCCATGGTACCGAGTTTCGTCGCCTTGGGATGGTCACGAACATTCCATCGTCCGCATACAAGCCCTTGCATGAGTACCGAATTCTTCGAGTTAGCAATTCCCCTCACCTCTGTGAGCTTTGCACAACTCTGTCGGTCGCTGAGCAACTCATTCCACCTTGCGTGGTCTCATCTTTTACCAAGTACCTCGCTTGACTTGAGCACCATCAAGTATAGTTGCCAACGTTGAGCCATAGCTCAAACTCAACCATCCCAACCTTTGTGCGCTTCGCATTCTTCCCAGCTTGCTCGTCCTCGTGGTGCCTCTCACGCGAAGGGTTGGCCATTCCTCTGATACCATCTGTCACGGACTTAGCTGGTTTTGCCTAAGTCGTGCGGCACCCTTGCGTGTCCGTCCGCAAAGGTCAGCCTCCCCGAAACCTCCCATGGTCCCTCAGGACCTACAAAAGAGAAAACGGGTTAGAGAAAACGCCTCACTCGGGATCCACAAGCAATCATCTTCGGAAAACACTTCTTAGCCATTGCAAATTACAAACAAACTTTACAAGCTCTAAATAGTTGCACAACAAAGGGGTAAAATGGTCCACTACAGACCGAAACTAAAATGGGACTATTAAGCCTTCGGCCGTCCCTCAACATGTTGTTCAAAGCATGAACATACCAAAAGACACGGACATACATAAGCATTACATCAAACATCCTATTTTGAAGTTTGTCCGTGACATTCTCCCCCACTTATTCCTTCGACCTCCTCGTCAAAGCCTTTGCCGACACTGCAACTCCTCGCCTTTGCTGAGTCTTCAATCTTCTATGCCAGCTGCAATGCGCCTCTTGGCTCCCAACTGCTCTCCGCTGCTGTTTTTGAGTAGTCGAACATTTGATCCGCCATATTGCTTCAACTCGCCAATGACTCTGACTTTAGTGTGGGGTTGGATGAGTTGTGTTGATCCCTGTTCGTTCCTGCGGATCATCCAGATGAAGGAAAAGACCATCCTTACTAAGCGCCAGTCTCTCAAATGCCTCATAATGCTTGAACTGGGTGGATGCTTGTTGGAGCTTTAACGAGCATCGCCTCGCAAACTTCTGAAGTTTTGGGTCCTTCCTCCACAAAATTTGTTCATCGACTCTTCTTTCACTTAGTTGTCATTTCCAAATAGATTTGCATCACTTCCGCTTTCGATTGGCATTCTGTTGGGAAATGAAGCGGATAATCTACTCTTAGTAGCACTGATCACCATTGGTGAGGATTTGACAACTATTGTCTTCTAATATCTTCGAAGGGCCTTTGAACCTGTGTAGAGCTCCTCTACTGGATAGATAAGAGAATTGGGGTGCTCGGTTTCGCCCATTCTCTTAAGAGTTGAGAAGGCAATGGTTACTTGACTTCACCTGCCTCCTCAAGGGTTGTACTCCATGCATTGAGCTGGTTACTGGCCTTCGCCTACTCTTTACTCACACTTCTGAAGCACTCGAAGTGTTTGCACTCCTTGCATTGAGTTAGCTACTGTGATTCACCTTCTCAATACCATCGAACTTCTGGAATGCAGGAAGTTTTTACCCCAACTTGGAGTAAGTCTCTAATAGTTTTGGTCACCTCTGGGATTGTACCGCCATCAACCCTACCGTCTACTCCACTGAGTAGCAAAGGTACAGTACCACGTACTGCCTACTTCGTTCCTTAGTCATGCACTCTTGCATGACCTGAAGTCCTTCACTTTCAGTTATCTTGATGAGAAGCTCGTTGACACTGGTCTTATGAAGTTCCTTGGCCTCTGCCCTTCAGCCTTGTCTTGGTACTTAGACTTTGCCTCCACATTCTCCACCTTCTCGGCCCCATTCATGACCAAACAATCTCCCTTCATGAGAGCAAGGGATCGATGACTCCACGGAAGTCCCACCTCTGTGGTACCATGGCGCTGCCATGCCCATGGCTCTACTATCCGTCGCCTCACATCTGTATCCCTTTCTTCACGATCGGTAGATATGCCTCTGTGACACTCCTCTGAGTCCACCTCCATTCTAACGGATGCTTGATTTTGGGTAGCTAAGTCCCTCTGGACTCATCGTTGCTTCCTCGCCCCTTTCGACCCCTCCCTTGCTTCAACACCTTTGTGTTCTCCAAGCAGATTTCTTTGGTCAATGGAAAGACAGACTGCAACTCCCATGCATGGCCTTTGCCATCACATTATACGATTTGCACCGATTCTGTTCTCCTTAGCTTCCTTTGTAGCAATGTTCACTTACTCGACCTTGTCCTCTGACTTGCCGGCCTCCCTTAAGCGAATATGGGCTCTGGAGTAGTCCAACTCTCCAGCTTGCTTTGATGATACCTCTGCATGATCAAGTCCCTCTCATGGGACTCACTGGCACTTGCATTCGAACTTTTTCCTTGGTGGAACACAGCCCCCATATGTTGATGGCCAAGGCTTCTATCCGATGTAAGATTCGATGCACGCATGGAAGACCCACCTCTGCGGTACCATGGCCTTCACTCCTTGAATCCATAGCCCTTCTTGCCATCGTGTTGTTCACCGAAGTGGAGCTGCTAGTAGCTCCTGATCATACCTCCGTATGATAAAATCCCTCACGGGACCTTACCCGTGTGTATCGCATTGCCACGAACGGTTCCACCACGATCCGCTGCACCCTGTCGCCTCCTGGTGACATCTCCATTGCCTTCTGATCCTTGTGGAATGAGCTCGAATTGTGGTCCCTCCATTTGTGGTCTCTGCCACCACATTGCAGGGCCTCTTCCAACTTCGATTTTGTTCGCTCCTTTGGCAATCGACCTTCGTCCACCCGCTCTCGGGTCACACCTAGACGAAGTATCGCTCTAGGACAGTCCATCGCCTAGTTCCCGAAGTCCACCAACTTCGCTGGAATTGGTGCACTATTGTCTGGATCCTAGGTCTCTGCCCCTACTAGTACAATCTCCGCTGCGCACCGCTCCCCTCATGGCAATTTGAATGGCAAAACTGTGGCATATTGTTCAAGAGTACCCGCCTCTGCGTCCTCTTGCCCCGTGGCAAGGCTTTCTGAACCCAACTTCGCCTTTGCAAGCTGAGTCGCCTCAGTTCCTCCATCAAATGCTTATTCGAGATAAAGTGTATGTGCCCCGAAGCTCCTTCGTCTTTGGCACCATACAATACGAGTCCGCTCCATCAACATTAAAGACCCATGGAATGACATAATCCTTCTCTTGCCTCTACAAGAGTTCATGTCCTTGACCTCTGTCCAAGGAAAGCTCTGCGCCTCCGCTCCATGTTCCATCTTCTATGCCGGCTCACTTCATGCGGCTTGGGTACTTTGCCAAGTTACACCCAAGTTGCTCCGCTCCTCGTTTTTTGCATTGAGTTGATGGTGGCCCTTGCGCCTACCATTCCACGGGTCAGCCCTCCCTTGAGTCTGATCTCTATATTGACTCCAAGTGTGCCTTCATTTGTGTTGCCTTGGGTCGCTCCACCACTTGATCCCGCAATGCATCCACCAATGCATTCTCTCAAGCGAGATCATGCGACGACTCCTCGTCGCTCGCTCGGTCCATTGAGCTTCGTGGAGTTGTTGTTTTTGAGGTACTACTCCTCAACATGTGCAGTCTATTGCACGTGATTCTCCCTCTGGAGAGTTGGGACTTATCCCTCCTGGATATCCACCCCTTTGGAGCAACATCTCTCTTCGTTTCGGAGACCACCATCCCCTTGGACTACTCCGATTTACTGAACAAACTGTGCATTGTTCTGCCTCCTGCAAACGCACTTGCTAGATTGCGACTCCACGTCAATACAGCCCCCACTGCACCACTCAAGGCCTAGCAACATGCTGAACTCGCTGCACACTTCAGCCTCCTACGGACGTATCCTTCACATGCCGAAGAGAAAGTTTCAATGCTCCATGGTGCCGAGTTTCGTCGCCTTGGGATGGCCACAAACATTCCATCGTCCGCATACAAGCCCTTGTATGAGTACCGAATTCTTCGTGTTAGCAATTTCCCTCACCTCTATGAGCTTTGCACAACTCTTTCGGTCGCTGAGCAACTCATTCCACCTTGCGTGGTCTCATCTTTTACCAAGTGCCTCGCTTGACTTGAGCACCATCAATTATAGTTGCCAACGTTGAGCCATAGCTCAAACTCAACCATCCCAACCTTTGTGCGCTTCGCATTCTTCCCAGCTTGCTCGTCCTCGTGGTGCCTCTCACGCGAAGGGTTGGCCATTCCTCTGATACCATCTGTCACGGACTTAGCTGGTTTTGCCTAATTCGTGTGGCACCCTTGCGTGTCCGTCCGCAAAGGTCAGCCTCCCCGAAACCTCCCATGGTCCCTTAGGACCTACAAAAGAGAAAACGGGTTAGAGAAAACGCCTCACTCGGGATCCACAAGCAATCATCTTCAGAAAACACTTCTTAGCCAATGCAAATTACAAACAAACTTTACAAGCTCTGAATAGTTGCACAACAAAGGGGTAAAATGGTCCACTACAGACCGAAACTAAAATGGGACTATTAAGCCTTCGGCCGTCCCTCAACATGCTGTTCAAAGCATGAACATACCAAAAGACACGGACATACATAAGCATTACATCAAACATCCTATTTTGAAGTTTGTCCGTGATATTCTCCCCCACTTATTCCTTCGACGTCCTCGTCGAAGCCTTTGCCGACACTGCAACTCCTCGCCTTTGCTGAGTCTTCAATCTTCTATGCCAGCTGCAATGCGCCTCTTGGTTCCAACTGCTCTCCGCTGCTGTTTTTGAGTAGTCGAACCTTTGATCCGCCATATTGCTTCAACTCGCCAATGACTCTGACTTTAGTGTGGGGTTGGATGAGTTGTGTTGATCCCTGTTGGTTCTTGCGGATCATCCAAATGAAGGAAAAGACCATCCTTACTATGCGCCAGTCTCTCAAATGCCTCATGATGCTTGAACTGGGTGGATGCTTGAGATAAGTATGCAGGATTAACTACGAAAGCTTGAAGACATAAAGCGAGTCTACCGGAATCAAGTTCGATGGTTGTTTGAGAGTCCGAAGATTCGTCGGAGATGCTGCCGGAACCAATCGAGAGGAAATCGGGGACTTCTCGGAGTTTTCGAAAGTCCGCCGAAAGATCATCGGAGGTTCGCAGAGATCACCGAGAAAGCTCGGCTGCTCATTGATTTCGCCATAAGATCGGGAGCCAGCTGGGAGTCCATCGGAGGAAATCCAAGGGCGTATCAGAAGATCGTCGGAAAGCTCGCCGGAACAAGACTTGAAGTTCGCCGGTTAAAAACTTGCTTAGGATTATGTTTTTTAGTTATGTAGTTTGCATGTAATTAAGGTTAGGATTAAGAAATAATCCTATATCTTGATTAGGGGCCAACTGGGCCCAAAATGAAACCTGGTTTGGGCTAGACTTAAAGCCCAACCAGTAACCAATAAGGTCGGGCAGTGGAACCGCCATACTGGGCGGTGGCACCGCCCAGCACCCGAGAGCCAGGCGGTGGCACCGCCCAGCACCCAAAGAGCTAGGCCGTGGCACCGCCCAGTACACTGTCAGTGTCAGAACTGACAGGCGGTGGCACCGCCACTAACAAGCTGTCACGACCTTAGTTGGAATTTTGCTTAAGGTATGAGGCACCCTTGCGGCCAAGACGCGAACTTACCTTCCATTGCCCAAGTCACGCTTCGCCCTTGCGATATTGCTCTAGAAAGATCAGCCCACTTGCAACCTCTTGTAGGTCCCGAAGGACTTGTAAAAGAGAAAGTTGATTAGTTCGAAAGAACGAGCGACGGACAAGTCCCGACGTCTCGCGAAAAGGGGAAGCTTTACAAGCAATTCAGCTAGCACCTTGCGTGCACAAGAGAAAAGAGGGAGAGGGGGAAAACAAGGGCTTTAGAAGGTTGAACGAAGAGCTGCAAGCCCACAAACAGCTGCTCACCAGGTGCCGGGCATGACAACAAGTTCCCATCAAGGTAACGTGCGAACTTGCGAAAGGTTGTTCAACGCCCGACATATATCCGAAGCCCCATCCAGCCCTGTGCCACCCAGGGGGTTCCTAGGGGCTGAGATGGTTGACATTTTGGTGCGCGGAGGCAGATTCCAGAAATCAGCCTGTGGCACACGAAAACGGAGCTGTTTTGGGGCTGTTTTGCTCGGTTCGGTGAGCGATCGCTTTGTATCGCTGCAGCGTGTTCGAACTTACATTTTTACAAGCAAAATGACTCAACACCAAAGCAAAACATGCTGCCAAACATTTGCACATGTGTGTGAGAGCGACGAACGGATCGTTGAACGGAGTTGTTGCGAGTGCGCGATGATCGTTCGTGACATTCTCCCCCACTTAAACTATCGACGCCCTCGTCAACGCTTGCTGGTAGTTGTTGATGATTGCTTCTTCATGTCGTAGGGCATCTTCGGGCTCCCAACTGGCTTCGGTTTGGGGAAGCTTTCGCCACTTCACCAAGTACTCTGTCTGCTTAACTCCATTGGATAGCTTTACCTTGCGGTCCGCTAGAATAGTTTCAACTCGCTTCTCGTAGGAGGCTGTGATGGGAGGTAGTCGAGTTGGAACACTTCGGGAAGCATCTTGCGGATCCGAGTGGTAGGCTTTTAGGTTGCTGGCGTGAAGGACATTGTGAATTTTGAATCACGCCGGCAGCTGCAACTTATAGGAGACGTTACCTACCCTGCTGATAATCGGGAAGGGCCCTTCGTATTTGCACACCAATCCTTTGTGGACTTTGTTCCTAAAGAATTGGAGTGATGCTGGTTGGAGCTTTACCAACACCAAATCGCCAACCTTGAACTCCTGCGGTCGCCTTCGCAAGTCTGCCCACTTCTTCATCCTTTTTGCCGCCTTCTCCAAGTAAGCCCACGCAATGTCTGCATTTCAATGCCACTCCTTTGCGAAGTGGTAGGCTGACAGACTACTCCCAGTATACCCAATTGCCATAGTGTGAGGAGTTGACGGTTGTTGTCCTGTAATGATCTCGAAGGGGCTCTTGTTAGATGCAGAGCTCCGCTGCAAGTTGTAGGAGAATTGGGCAATGTCCAATAGCTTCACCCAATCTCGTTGGTTGGCACTCACGTAGTGCCGAAGATATTGCTCCAAGAGCGAGTTTATCCTTTCAGTCTGGCCATCCGTCTAGGGGTGGAGGCTTGTGGAGAAGTATAATTTTGACCCCAATAATTTGAATAGCTTGGTCCAAAATCGTCCCAGGAACCGAGCGTCTCGATCACTAATGATATTGTGCGGGACTCCCCAATACTTCACCACATCCTTCATCATCAGCTTCGCTGCCTCTTCCACTGAACAGTGTAGGGGAGCAGCAATGAAAGTTGTATACTTTGAAAATCGATCGACCACTAAGAGTATCGATCCGAGTCTCCCTACAAGTGGCAAGCTTGATATGAAGTCTAAGGAAATGCTCTCCCATGGCCTTTCTGGTACAAGCAACGACTCCAAAAGTCCCATCGGCTTCCACTGCTCTACCTTGTCTTGTTGGCAAGTGAGACATGTTCGAACATATTCCTCCACATCAGTCCCCATCTTCGGCCAGTAGAAGGCCCTCTCCACGAGAGCCAATGTTCTGTGAATGCCTGGGTGTCCAGCCAAAGGGAATCGTGACACTTTCTTAAGAGTTCATACCTCAAATTGTCCACTCGGGGAACATAAACCCTATTCCCTTTTGTGTAAACGAGTCCCTCCTGGACCCAAAATCGTCGTGCCTTGCCTTCTTTGATGAGCTGCATCAGGATGACTGCCTGGGGGTCACTATACAGTCCATCCCTGATCCTGGAGAGGAAGTTGGAGTGTAATTGACTTGCTTGGCCTCCGCCCTCCAATTGTACGGCATTCACTCACTCCACCTTCTGACTCAATGCATCAGCCACGACATTTGCCTTTCCAGGCTTATACTCCATTGCCATATCAAATTCAGCCAAAAAGTCCTGCCACCGTGCTTGCTTTGCGGAGAGTTTCTTTTGTGTTTGGAGCTCAGGGCGATGTTGTCCATCCTTAGCACAAATCGCGATCCGAGGAGGTAGTGTCGCCAAACTCGTAGACAGTGGATCACCACTATCATCTCCTTCTCGTGCACTAGATACCGCCGCTCGGTCTCGTTGAGCTTGCGGCTCTCGTAGGCCATCGGATGACCCTCTTGTATGAGTACTCCCCCAATAGCAAAGTCTGAAGCATCTGTATGGACTTCAAAAGGCTCCCCATAGTCTAGCAATTTGAGTACTGGTTCTTCCATAACGGTAGCCTTCAGATCTTAGAATGCTATTTCACATTTGTCAGACCACTTCCAAGGCTGCTCCTTCTTCAGCAACTCCGTTAGTGGAGTTGCACGCTTCGAGTACCCCGCTATGAAGCGTCGATAGTAGTTGACGAAACTAAGGAAGGATCTCAACTCTGGCACCTTCTTTGGAGTCTGCCATTCCGCAACCGCTTGCACTTTTGATTTATCCATGCGAATGGAGCCATCACCGATTCGATGCCCCAAGAATAAGATCTCTGTTTGGGCAAAGTAACATTTCTCCCTTTTTACGAACAAAGTATTCTCCCTGAGAACCTTGAAGATTATCCGTAGGTGCTGGACATGCTCCTCGAGCGTTTGACTATAGACGACGATATCATCTAAGTAGACAACCACGAACTTGTCCAAGTACTCTTTGAATAGTTGGTTCATAAGAGTGCAGAACGTGGCCGGAGCGTTGGTTAAGCCAAAAGGCATCACCAAGAACTCAAACGCTCCATACCTGGTCAAATAGGTAGTTTTCGCTTTGTCGCCTTCAGCAATGCGCACCTGCCAATACCCCGACCGAAGGTCGAGTTTTGAGAAATACTTAGCTTTGCCCAACTAGTCGAACAAGTCCACGATGAGCGGGATGGGATACTTGTTCTTCACTGTCACTTTGTTGAGTGCTCGGTAATCAACGCATAGTCAGAGGCTCCCATCTTGTTTCTTCTGGAAGAGGACTGGAGCTCCGAATGGTGCTTTAGAGCTGCGGATGAGACCACCACTTAGCAGTTCGCCTAACTGCTTTCTGAGTTCAGCTAACTCTGGTGGGGGCATTCGATAGGGTGGTCTCGCTGGAGGCTTCACTCTTGGCTCCAGCTGGATGCTATGATCTACGCCTCTGCATGGTGGAAGAGTCTTCGGCAACTCGGGTGGTATAACATCCTTAAACTCCTTCAGGACGTTCGCTACCATAGCAGGTTCTTGAATGGCCTTTTCGTCGAGTGGCTTTAGTTTCATAGCAGCCACGAATGTTAGTTCCCCTTTTCGCACCCCTTTCTTCAGTTGCAAAGCCGATATGTGTTGGAGTTCCTTGGTTCCTCTTCGAGAGACGGGAACCACGTAGGGATCGTCACCCCCCATCATACACAAGGAGTTTAGGAACGACATTGGCACCAACTTCGCTGCATGCATGAACTCCATTCCAAGAATCACTTGGAAGTCGTCTAGTGGCACCGCCATCATGTTGGTGTTCCCGTTCCATGTTCCGATCTTGATGGGAACTCCCTTCGCCAACCCCGAGATTCGCTTGGCCTCCGAGTTCACCGCCTTTATTCGACTTGGGCTCCTCTCCAAGATCAACCCAAGTCGCTTTGCTTCTGAATCGGCAATGAAGTTGTGGGTGGCACCCGTGTCCACCATAGCACGGGTCGTTTGGCCATTTAGCTTGATGTCTACGTACATCAATTCACCAATTCTTGCTTTTTGTAGCTTTGCCTTCGTGTTCTCCCCCACTTGACCCTGCATGGCGTTTAACAAACGCATCGCCCCCATCCAGGGTCCTTGCGACTCCTCATCGTCGCTGCTGGATTCAGAACTGCTCGAACTAAGAGCGACAGCTTTGCCCTTGTCCGATCGGGGGGGGGGCGGTGGATAGAAGCTGTTAAAGCATTGAGTGCCTGTTTTTGTGGGCACTCCCTCACCATGTGCGGCCCTCTGCACAAGAAGCATCCTCCAGGTTTTGAGGCCTTGCCTATTTGGTTTGGCCCTTTGTGGGAACTCCTTTTCTTTTGTTCGCCCCCGAGCTCCTTCCCTCAAGAATGTTTTGGAGGGCGATTGCCTGAAGATTGTTTCCTTCTTCCCGGGTCTTCAGAGAAAACAAAGTCAGTGAGCCTTTCTGCAGCAGCAATTGCCCCGACTACATCGGTGACATTCCTTCGATTAAGTTCTTGTTGAGCCCACGGCTTCTGACCATCGAGGAAGCTGAACAGCTTGTCCTTCTCGGACATGTCTTGTATGTCCAGCATGAGTGCAGAAAATTGTTTGACATAGTCTCGGATAGAAGTACTCTAGCGAAGTTGTCTCAACTTCCTCCTTGCGACGAACTCTGTGTTCTCCGGTAGGAACTGAGTTCTCAACTCCCGCTTCAAGTCCTCCCATGTGTTAACTCGACACCAACCTTGTTGGATCTCCTCCCAACGGGTTCGCCACCAAAGTTTTGCTTCTCCGTTCAGATACATTGTTGCTATAGAAACTTTGGTGTCTTCAGAATCGGGCCTCGTAGCTCGAAAGTATTATTCCATGTCGAATAGAAAATTCTCGAGCTCTTGGCATCTCTGGCCCCTCCATAACCATGAGGCTCGGGTGCCCTCAAGTTTTGTGGTGGTGCAACACGGGTGTTGCTTCCTCCCGCATTTAGTGCTCTAGTGAGCATAGCCACCCTTGAAGTGAGTTCCGCCACCACTTCCTGTAGGTGTTGCATGGAGTCTTTGGTGTCATCTGACAGTCGGTCGACTAGGGCCTCTACCTTATCGATCCTAGACTCCGCTTCCTCTTGCGAGCTCTCTACTCCAACAAGCCTTTGTTGGCCGTGGTAGAGTTCCTCCACGCTCGCTTCAAGAACATCCAGGCGGGTTTCCGCCGTTGTAAGTCTCTCCTTGTGACTCTTTTTACCAGTTAGCGCTCCAAATTGCGCTTTCTCCGCTCGCGGAGAGTAGCCAACTTCTCGCTCATCACGTTCGCTGCCGCGCTCCTCTTGACCGGCTCCAACAGCATGAGAGCGAGTGTGCACATGCAGCCCACCTGCGGCTGCTTGGGGCAAGGGTCCGGCTTGCCCCGTCTTGCTTGATTCGCCACGATGCTTTGCCATGGCAAAGTTGCGAAGGTCCTTCACTGCTCGCTCGAAGTGCTTGCCCGCTTTGATACCACAATGTCACGACCTTAGCTGGAATTGCCTAAGGCGTGAGGCACCCTTGCGGCCAAGACGCGAACTTAGCTTCCGTTGCCTAAGTCGCACTTCGCCCTTACAATATTGCTCCACAAAGATCAGCCTACTTGCAACCTCTTGCAGGTCCCGAAGGACCTGTAAAAGAG